>NW_010577460.1:75486-145675 GCF_000705375.1 Tinamus guttatus | reverse complement strand
ATAGTCATGGACATCCTCAAGCAAGCAAAGAAGCTTGGCTGATGCAGTTTGTTCTCAAAAGGGGGACACCTCTCTACCCAGACATGGCTAGCTCATGTGCACACTCCCAATCAATTTCAAACACATGAAAAATGAACTTACTAAGACCAGCTTCAGTATCTGGGAGAGTCTGGGCACATTTCAAATACATCTTCTGATTTAATTTTTTTTTTGAGTCCTTGTTCCTTCCCTGCCCTAACATCAGCACTGACAGTTATTTCCCCACTCTAATGCCCAGAAGATCAGATAGGGAATTCAGTGTCAAGTGAAATGTACCACATATGTCTCTCCGAGCTATTTAACGAGATGGTTCAGGAATCCTCATGACAGGTTAGGTCAGCAAAACAAAAGTTCTTGTCTTTGGAATAACATCTTTGCCTTCCTCCTCCTGCACAGCTACACATATCACCTCCCATCAGATAAGTAACAGAGCTGCTGAACTTGCCGTACCTAGTGCGGTGGGTTCACGTTGCAGCAGAGCTGTGGATGGAGAGCACCCTCGGACAGCCCTTTGCATTGCCCACTGCACATCTCAGTGCCCCCTTGGTCCCCTCTGCATTGGGGCGCCATTCGTGCCGTCTGCAGCACAAAGACTCGAATATCCCTCGGATATTCCCATTTTCCTCCCCCACCTCCTCCTCTGCTCTCTTAGTTGTGACAAAAAGCCTGTGGCTTTAAGAACACTTAACTGTAATACAATTTTCATAGCTCAAGTTACATGCTAAGTAAGTGTTTTATATACCCTGTTTGTGAAAGTCCAGACAAGCTCTTTGTAGGAAGGTAAATAATACTTAAAGCCCTGATCATAATCATCATCCATCTCTGCTCTGTGATTTAATTTAATACCGATTATCAAGTGTTTTATTTTTAACAATTCATGTGGTGTTTGGCTGCCAGAAATGTGTATTCATTGCTAGAGATTCAGGAATTAGGCAAACCTAACACACTGGATTGCATGTCACAGTATAAAATTGCTTTTAAGATGTTACTGCCTCCTCAAAGGAGAAAAAAATATGTTGGATGGTTTTATATTCAGGGAAAGTTCAGTATCATATTACCTGGGTTTCATCTCCGCCCAAGTTCTCACCTCGTTTTCCTTCTCAGACATGGGAGTAGTGGAAAGGAGCAACATTTAAGACTCATTTCTTTCTCAGAAACTGGTTACCTCCTTGGTTATTTTAGGTTCAAGATTTTACCTATGTACAAGCTCCAAGCCTCTTCCTCCTTTACCCACAAGTGTTACACACTCTTCAAGACAAAAAAAAAAGGAAACATTCTTGGGCTCAAACAGTTAACGAATGAGAAATATAAATAAAACAGCAGATATCAGAAAAATTAGTGACAGAGAAAAGAATATACTCTGGGAGGAAAACAACATGGTAGTGATGAATTCTGAGTCTCATAGCTGGCATAAAGTTTTTTTCTTTTACTTCTTATTCCTCTTCTTCTTTTCTTCTTCCTCTTCTTCTCCTTCCTCTTCTCCTCCCTCTTCCTGTTCTTCTTCCTCCTCTTTTTCTCCTCCTTCTTTTTCCTATTCTTGTTCTCCCTCTTCTTCCTCTTCTTGTTCTTGTTTTTCTTCTTTTTCCTCTTCTTCTTTTTTCTAGTCACATTCAAAAGAGAAAAATTCCATACTCTTCTACCTTCCCCACAAAAGCCAGACCTTCTTCTTGGCGTCCAAGATCAACGTCAAGCTTCCCTTGACTGGTCCTCTCAAGAATTTCAGTTCCTTCTTTCTTCCGGTTTGAATTCAGCAGTTAAAAAAATAAGATAAAATGGTGACAGATGGGTAAAAGAAATGGTCCTTCCTGAGGGATGGACACGGGCAGTTTTGCTCTCACTGCTGCTTGGCACCTCTCACGTTTCACTCTATCAGCTCCAGTGGGCAGCGCAGATTTTCCCCAGCACGGCACCTGTCTGCAGCCCCGGTGTGCCCTGCACGGGGGACAACCCGCATGCACATCCTCAGGGACAAACAACACACGACAATCCACAGCCCAGGAATAGAGCATTGACTCCACAATAGTCTCTACACCATCAAAATTATCTATAGCACTAGGTGCATAGGGAACTCCCCAAAAGATTTTTGGATGATGAAGTTTCCCATTGTAAAAATGACCTATAGCTAAAGCATGGAAAGATACAAGAGCACAACTCTAAGAAGAACTTAGAGAGGCTGGGAAGTAAAAACAGGAATGCTTGTTTTTTTTATCCTGGCAACCTCTGATTAATTTTATAATATTAAACTTTTTGTTGTGTTGCCTTTTTAGATTTAGCCTGCGTGACCTAGCAGCTGTTTCACTTGGCTCGGGGCATTTATGACTTTATTTTGGACAAATCTTTAACATTTTCATTTGATTTTTCCCAACTCAGCTTTGTGCCTCAAAATTTGTTTTAGATTTTACGGTCATTTTTTCCCCCTTTCTTACCCTTCTTACAGCTGTAGGCTTTGGAACGTAACAACTGTGGTGTTCATCTTCTCAGCCAACAGCATATTTTTAAGGTAAAGACAAAAGAAAGGAGGACATTTGGGAAGGGAAAAAAAAAGTAAGAAAAGAAAGAAAGGCAGAGACGGGAGAGGTCATTTTGCTAACTATTTGGAGCTACTTAGAACAAGCTAAAACCTAACACTATATAAATACTGCAGTACACAGTAGACTAAAAGTATTCAATAAACATTTACTGTGAATGGAGGCATTAGGAAAGGCTTAGGCCCTGCCTGAATTCCCATGAAATTTATAAATATTTCTTTCATTTGTTCTCCATTTACAATTAGTTACGGTCAAGCTGATCAAAGACAGAAGAGGCCTGTTGCATGTGAACCTGCATCCCTCACAATGACATTCACAAAGCAGAATGAAATATGAAATATCAGGTTTCCACGGATGTATGAACTTGTAAAAAATCTGAAAGAATAGGAGGTTTTTCACACTGAGTAATGTGAAACATTTGGTGCAGATTGTAGGCCTCTGAAGAGGAAAACCGAGAGCCAAAATCCATCAGGCAATAAAACAGAAGCAGGCAAAAGTTAAAACAACAGCCATTCACTACAACCTATTGATTTAGATATCATTATTGTCCCTGCTATAGCAGTCCTGGGTTCTAGCAGGAGCTTCCATTTAAATCATTACCAAAAGCAAAGGCCAGCACCACCACAGACCTGCAAGTAGGCCTCAATAAAATAGTGTCAGAAGTGTATTTTGTCTGCCCCACTTCACTAAAAAAAATTTAAACAAGAAAAAAAAACAAGACATCTCTTTGCTGTAGCCCATTGCTCACAAGCACTTCCGTCTCAACAGGTGCTAAGGTTAATTGGCTAAGCAGCCCGAAGCCTCCAGTTTTCAAACGAACTCTAAGTAAATAAATAACCCCAAGTGGATCCAGCGGGATAGACTTGCACAAAGCCCTGGGAGCCGCGTGCTGCCGCACTCCGGGTTACCTTTTTTATCTCTTTTGCAGACCGGCGCCTCTCACAAGAGCGCGGGCCACCGGCCTTTGTGGCCAGCGCCGCGCGCTTTAATTGCTTCCTATGTCTTTAGCAGCTGTCGGCCCCGCAGGGGGTCGGGGTCAGCTCGTCCCGTGCGCTCCGCATGGTCTGCACCCAGAGAGGGGCATCGCCCGGGCACCCGTGTCCACGACCAGAATCTCATCCTGTACCAGAAAACGGCTAAGGAGAAGGAGCAGTGACTAGGACAAACAAGATGTATATATATGCATGCATATACATACTTATATAGGGCCTCAGGTCTGCTGTAGAAGGGATCAGGGAATAGAAGGTCTCACAGTTTAGAGCACTGCCAGCCTTGAACACCAAGAAGTCATGCATCAAGCCCCCGAAATCTGTTAGACCGGCTTGCCAGCAGTAATAGATTCTGTGTAGGCGCTTCGTTAAACCAGTGCGTTTGGGGTTTTCCTACTTTTCTCAGTGCCTGCAACAGCTAGAATTTGCTGCCTTACAGGAAACGGAGAGTCTAGAGTCACATCTCTGAGGAGCAAGGCTTTAAGAAAAACATCCAGTATTACTTGACTTACAGTAAGACCCTTGGAGACCCCAAGACTGGGCTGCAAGGTGGAAGATTTTCATCCAGCTCTCCAGCTCCAGCAATGATGTGATATTGACAGGTAGCTGCATGGCAAACTTCAGCCCCCCATAGTAAACCCCAAAATGTCACATATCTTCCTCAATCCTATTTTTCCTGTCTGGTTCTCAAAGTTTCCATGTAATTTCAGCCAAGTCACTTGCTAGGTCTCCGCCTCAATTTTCCAGATTCAGAAGCATTAAAAAAAAAAAACTTAGACAGAAGTGTGTAGGAAAGCGTATATACTATTCAGAGAGATTGTGATGGTTTAAAAAGCTACCTAGTAAAAGTATGATATGTCATTTTCTGCACTAAAAGAGGCTAGAGCTCCTAACGTGAAGTGATTCAGAGAGGAAAAAAAAGAGGGCCCCGATATTATAGCATGAACTGAGCAACATTCTTCCTTTGTGGAGGGGGATTCTTTGCAAAATGTCCCTGCCTGGTGACACCAGTGTTAAGGCAGCACAGGAGAGTGTAGGAACTGCAACATTTTCCAAAAGAAGTGTCACAAAACTGAGAGCAGTAGGGAGGGATTTCCAGCCTTGTAAGTGGATAAAACTGCAGTGTCTGTCTACCAGACAGGCAGGTGTAGGCTTGTGTTTTTAATATCTTCCTTTGCAAAAGTGAAAAACTTCCACATTGATGGCAGATAGGGGACAGTTTGGGTCACAATGGGAAACAGTCCAGGAAACTAGAAATATCCAGGTAAAAGACAGTGAAAAAAAAAAAAAAAAAAGTTCTGGAATTTACCAAAAGTCTCCTCCAAATGGAGTTGCCTTTTACATCATTGCCTAGAAAAATGGGATTTTTTTTTATTTTTTTTCATATGCTGTCCACAAATTTAGAAATAAAAAAAAAACAAAAGGCAAGAGACAGTACCTCAACAACCAACTCATTTTCTCTCTCTGAATGTCTATTTATTGCAGTCCTTCACTTTATAAATCACACTAATTCTTGGTTATATCTTAACATAACATCAGGTCTCTGTAACATGAAAAAATGATAACATCCAATGCATTTCCTCTCACGCAAACCCTGTCCAGATACAAAACATCTCTGATCTATCCTCAGAACTCCATCACTTTCCAACATTTCTTTCTTTTATCTCTTTTCGAGGAAGCTCCATGTTTTGGTTCGTTCCTGATGTCTCTTTTCTCCTCAGAGATTCGGGCTGTTTCTTGCTGGTGGTCACATTCTTCCACCCCCTTTCTGGGTAGTCGCATTCTCCCATGGTCATAGTTTCTACCTGGGACCTATTTGGAAGCAAAGAGAGACCATTGGTCTGAGCTGTCTTCTGAGCATAAGCCATTCTGTGAGTCATATTGCCTAGGTGTCAACTTCTCTCTTTTCTTTCTGTTTTTGCTGCACCATCATCAATAAAGGTGTAAAAAGTACAGCTGATGCTTTTTAGAGCTGCCAGACCTCAGGTCAGATTTACCGTGTGTTTTAAGGGCCTATCATCTTGAATCTGACCATAATAGAGCTTTTCTGAGGGAGCAGATGAAGAATTTGCTTTGTTGACAAGAAGCTTATATTTGCTAAGCTTCAGGCTTCATGTTTTTTTCCTTCCAAAAAGGCAAGTACAAACATGTGCACTCAGGGAGTTCACCATCTCTCACAAAAAGAGATGTTTGTCTCCAGATTAACACTAAACAAAATCAGAAGCTGAAGCAGGCACACATTCCTCAGCACAGATGCACCTCTTTAGTGTTTCTTTCTTATTTATTGGCCAGAAAAATGCACTATAGAAGAGGCCTCTGGGATAAATGGACTTGCCTCCCCTCAGGGATGGATCTCAGGACTTTACTTTCATTTATTTTCTTGGAGGAAGGAAGAGAGAAGCCAAAAATCCCCAATGAAATGCTATCCATGCCATAAAACAGAATACCATTTACATTAAAAAAAAAATGAGATTATCCTTAAACAATCCTGCACTGGCTGTGGAAATATGTGGTTTAAGCTTTCACCCATTTTGCTTTGGTCCAGCTAGCTGCCCAGCTGAAAACTTCCAGAAGAGCCTAACTTTCTTCACATGACATGTTGTGGACTATACCAGGACACTGTACTACGCATTCTTCCAAAAACCAATGTTGCCGTTTTTACCGGCTAGCATGCTTAAACATTTGTTTTTGCTCAAGTTCATTGCAAATATGTGGATGCATATACATATACACACATGCAAATATGTGCGTGTGTATTAGAGTTTTTTCTGTAGCAAGGTAAAATACCAATGATATATCATGATACATTATGCAAGCCTGATTTGACAGTAGTTGTAAAGGTCAGTGTTCAAGACACAAACAGAAAGGGACCATTTTTGCCTCCATCCTCTGCACAAGTTTGCTCTTTCCAGCAAGGGACTGTTGAGGAGACCTGTTGGGCTTGACTAACGAGCACAGCTGACCCCTTTGGTCACGGAGGAAGAACAGCAATCACGAAACGGGCATGTTTCCCATTCAAAATGTACATGCCTTGTTGTTCTGGACAGTCGTAGGCTAAAAGAGCATAACGATGGTGTCGAGGAGAAATTCCTCTCTAGTGCATCTATAGCCAACATCAAGATACATTTTAAACCAACAGATAACTGCATAAAGAGATAGTGGTAGCTGGAAAGAAAGAGGGAGAGCAAGAGAGAGGTGAGGACCTTAAGAAAGGAGGCAATGTGGAATTCATAGTATTTAATTTGCATTAAATAAATTTTCATTTATTTTACAGAGTCCTTGCATGAGGCTGCGGGATGCTGTTATTTGTGTCTTCCTATCCTGGGATCCCTGAATGTCCCTTTCTTGTGTGATGGGGATTTGACACCATGAAGACTCCCATTTCTTACTGGGGATACCTGATAAGGTTTGCAGGCTGTCTCATCAACAGGCACTCTCACACACCCCTGATTTTAGGTTAGTTGCTTCCGATCTGTTTTTTTCCCAGACTACTCATTGTCCATGTCCATTTATCACCATGTGGGTGATAAAAGAAAGTCCATACATATTGTTGTAGGGAGACCACCGAGTCAGTCAGCTCTTGGACCCAAGAAGAGCATGCAAAGCATACTGTCAGCACAGTAGAAACCTAATAATAACAACAGTGTTTTTATAATAATAATGGCTTTAATACATTTTGCAATTCACCGTGCAGCAACCAATTTTCCTTGTTCTGTTATTTCTGAAGACTCTTAGAAAGAATTCTCCTTTTTTTTTAATCCTCACTCTGAGTACTATAGAAAAAAAAATCTAAATCTGCTTGTCTATTGATACTGCCTGCTGGAAATGCGTACTGGGTTATATGAGAACTGCGATTAAATTTGAGAGGAACACTTTTCTCTTTATGACGAGATCAGGACAGATTCCTGAACAAATCATTATGGCTCTGTTTCCAGAAAACATTACAGCTTTGTTCATGCTACTATCATAAAGGGTTTCACCAGAATTTCTATTACAATCTCTATTTTCAAGGTTTTTTAACTCAGCCAGGACAGTTCTCTGTGGGCTGAAAGTTGTCATTTCATGGTGTTCACACCACGAAGAAATTTGCTTCATCATAAACTCTGAAAAATAATCGCACAGGTAATTTTGAAGATGGAAAGTTATGCACTTTAGTGGAAGGTAGTGGATTCATAAAATCACATAGTTTAATCTACTGGAACCAAAATCAAAAGAGCATTTTTTTGTTTGTTTGTTTGTTTTTAAGCACAAAGAAGGCATGAGGAAAAGAAACGATGGATATATGGAAGTTTTCCTACTTGTTATAAAGTAAGATCCTCATGCTACAACAAAGTCAATGTGGAAAAGCTTCACTGCCTGTTGGAGCTCACCATAACTCGATGTATACTTCAAGGTCTTCATAGGTGGAATCACAACTCCCATAGCTGTGTATTCCCAATGGCATATGGTGGCCCACAAATGGCAAAAGGAGAAGTTGGAAGCCCAAATTCTCATTTGGTGTGAACAGTCAGTGGTAAGAGTTCAAGTTGATGGAGCCTTAGCAAAACAAAACTACCGGTTTTGGTCCATGTCCTTGTGGAAGCAGCCCTTCACTGTCGCCTTATGGATGCAGCAGGAGCTCTGGGAGATGCTGAGGGGCTGCTGGATGGTTAGTCTGAGTTTTGTCTCCTGCAGACTTGGGATCTGTTATCAGCTTTGCAGGCTGACATGGTCCCCACATCTGCTTTCCTTCCAACCATTGCTGTTCAGTGTTTATCTGTACTGTTCTTCAGGCAGGATATATCTTTTAGTACTTTGCACAGTACCTAGCATTATGGAGCATTAGTTTTATCTGGGTCCTATAGGCTTCACTGTCCTACAGATAATAAGGATAGAAATGAATAATAAAGTCTCTGTACCTCCACTCTTTCACTTCCATGAAAAAAACACATCCCTCCAGTTTGGAGCTCTGCCCATGATAAATTCCCAAAGTATGAATCAGGATCCAAACTTTCCATATTGTAGCCCACGAGCTTGGCTGCAGGGTTTTGGTTATGGCCCATCTTTATTACTAAAACATTTCTCTGCCTTCCTCTGAAACATCCTCTCTACACCAAACAAGATTTCCTGGGATAGTGAGTATAATTCACATTATTGCACATACTTTTTCTACTTTAATTTTATCTCCAAAAGATATTAAATCTACATTTATTAAATAGAGTCACTTTTCCAGCCTACAGGCATCAGCCCAGTATTTTGAAAGATGTAACAATGGGGTTTATGATTGAAACCTTTTTGGAAAACATGAACAAATGATAACCAGTTGTGATAGTTTTCCACATTTTTATAATATCTAAAAATATGTTCAAATATCCAGAAATGATCTTGTGATTTGATTTATTCACAAGTCCCCTGAAGTGTTTAATAAGTACAATATGGTACAACTAAAATCATGCTTATTACTGTTATTAGGTTGGTAATTCTCCAAGATGAAATCATACTTTTCAGGTTATAAATATACATTTTTATTGTTGATTTTATGCTGCATTTTGAAATATTGCTTCTCTGCTTTCATATTTTCAGTGCTGTGTTACAGTACTATAAATCAGCCTAGCAGTAAAGGAATTCTAATTGATATCAGGTGATTTTCTTTTAAATGGAGAAAAAGTTAAAATTATATCCTTCTGAATGAAGATAAATTCTCCTAAAGCTCTTAAAAAAAAGTAGTCAGATATGTCCAGAAGTTATCTCATTTATCTTTTAGAAAAACTAATCAGATGAAAGTATGCACAGTAAACATCAAAGTGTACATATGAGCACAAAATCACCATAAAGGATACTTCTGGATGTCTAAGCAACTACAGAGAATCCTTTCCTTCCCCCCTCCCCTTTTTTTTTGTCTCTACCATTTCATTTTTCCATCCCAATAACTATGCGTCTTTGTGCTTCTACTCTGCTTCCTGATTATCCACATATCTTAGTGCTCTTCCAAAAAAAAATTTAGTTATGGCAGTATATTTCTAACATCTCATCACCTTTACAGAGCCAATCTGATTGTTAAACCATTAACTGCCTGTGCTGGACCTGCATGGGGATGCTGTCTATGTCCCTCTGCAGCACATCCAATACAGTAGTTAGGCTAGCAAGCCACGATCAACTATGCACTGTGAGCCAAGTGCTGGGATTTATCCTTAGAGCTGGAGCCTCTGGGCAAGGAATACCTTAGGAGATTAATAGGTTTGGGGGTAAGAAGGCAGCAAACGCATACTGTATGCAGAACATTTTACAAGAACATTGTGGAATTCCTTTTTCCCATAGTTACACAAATGCCTTTTCAGAAAATGCAGGTTATCCAGGGAAAAAACAAGGCAATCGAAACAATGGATACAGATTTTGCTCCTGTGTGTTGATGCAGTGGACATCACGAAGGCAGTGGATTAAAGTGCAAATACAGCCCATGTTCAAATTCATGGAGGCCTTGCTCATGGGTTGCAGTCCAGACATGCCTCCCATTTCACAGACCCTCTAAAAAGAGAAGTGCTGCACGGATTTCTAGAGCTTCCAGGGGATACTCTTATGGGTTACTGCAGAACCTCATATTTTCTAAATCAAGCCTCGTTTTGGGCAATGCATAGTTTAGCAGCATAGTTTCATAGTTCCTTTAATCTTCCTGCCATTTTCTCTTTCAAGCTCACAACGCAGAAATTTGACAACACGTCACCCAACGACTGAAAGACGAAACAAACATGCCAAAGAAAAACCCCTCTTAATTTCCCAGACCTCCCTGTGCCGGGTTAGGCAAGCTCTCTAGATGAAATGTTTTTGGGAGGGAAAGCCATAGTATTAAAGGCATTCATTATTTAAATACTGTAGACCATGTAGAGTCACTTTTTTTACTTTATTTTATTTCTTTTAAGTGACTGAACTGCTCACTTGATGTTCCTAAGCAACTAGAATTTGTCAGAGGATCTCTGTCATGAAGGCCAGGAGTAAGATTAAAAATGAAAAGCATCCAAATAAAAATCAAGCTAAGTAGATATACAGCAGAAAGGCATCTCAGCAAAGATGAAACAAGAGAAAGAATATATATGCACACCTTGGACAGCTGCTTAGGGCCAGATGAAAACCAGATGGAGGAAATCAAGAGTAAAATGAGGCTGAACAGGGAGGCATTTAGAAAGATAAAAGGTAACATAAAAAGTCACCTTTCATTTGTGTTAAGAAAAGTCTGCACCACTGAAGTGGCAAGATGCAACCTGACTTGGAGATACAATCCTATGCCAAAGGATTGGTGAAAAAGACAAATCTGACAACCACTGAGCCTTGGCTCTCTGAAGAAGAGTGGAGACAACTGCTGGGAATTATTCTGTGATGAACAGAAATGCGTGCCTGGAATAGAAAATCAAGTGTTAGAGGTCTCACAGTTGGAAGCTCCAGCAGCTCAATAGCAATGCAGGCATTGCAGGATGTTCCTGCTACAAGAGAAAACTGCTATGTACTTGCTTTGGTCTATTCTTTACCTGGCACACCGGCGGTCATCTGCAGGGGAACGTGTCTGCTCACAGCTCCTTTTCCAGACGGGTTTGAATCGGCCACCCCTCTCAGACAAATGCTGTGAGTGTTTTACCTCCTGCACGTTGCTTTTGTCTTTCCCTCTGTCTTAAACCCCTTCTCTGTCATTCATCAAAGCAATTGCTCTGCTTTAGACCAAGGCAGCATCTAGATCAGTAACCTGACCAGCTAAGTGCAAAAAGGAAAACGTAAAACTTCCACCTGCCCATTCTATGTGTATGCAAAATCCATATTTTTCTGCAAGCATATATTGCCCAGCGCACCGTCCATTTACAATGAATCTAGTTTTGGGAACATTATGAGCATTGTCAGGTAACCCCACAGATTTCATAGCTGACTCTTTTGGGTTGGGTATGGAAAGGAGAATCATACCCAGTATTTAATGCTAATTACTGGAGTAACTCCAGTATCTATGCTGTAGTTGTGCATGAATTTAAGTAAGGCAATCAGGAGAGGAATATATCACTTACATGTTGCATGTGTAGGCTGTACGGGTTTTATCTCATCTACTGTTAGCCATCTAACAGTCACATATTTGGTCCACACTAGCATAAGAAGCCTGTCTTTGGGTATGATGAAAAATCCTCTCATTCTCTTTACAGAGAAAAGGGGATTGGATAACTGTTTTAGACCAGATATATAGCTTTTATATGGCTGATATTATACAAGATGAATCTCTATTTCCATACATCAACCTTTAAAAAAGATCATCACAGAAATCACCATGATACCCACATGGTCCCATCAAGGGACCATAATGAGTAATTCTTCTGCCTTGGTTTCAGGAATCCTCTTCTGCCCCCAGGAAGTTGGTCTGGAGCTGAGGCAAGCCAGCAACAACAGCAGCAGCAACTGTGTATGCAAACTTCTTAAAAACTGCAACCTGTCCAAGGGTCGGCCCTATGAGGAAAGACTGAGGGAGCTGGGCCTGTTCAGCCTGGAGAAGAGAAGGCTGAGAGGGGATCTAATCAGTGTCTATAAGTACCTCAAGGGAGGGAGTGAGGAGGATGGTGCTGGCCTCTTTTCAGTGGTGGCCACCGACAGAACTAGAGGAAATGGCCACAAACTGAAGCATCAAAAGTTCCACAGGAACTTAAGGAAAAATTTCTTACCAGTGAGGGTGACGGAGCACTGGAACAGGCTGCCCAGAGAGGTTGTGGAGTCTCCTTCTCTGGAGATCTTCCAAACCCGCTTGGATGCAGTTCTGTGCCACGAGCTCTAGGTGACCCTGCGTGTGCAGGGGGTTGGACTAGATGATCTCTAGAGGTCCATTCCAACCTTAAGCATTCTGTGATTCTATGATTCTATGAAGGGGAAAACAAGGTTGGAGACAGTACAAGAACCAGAAGCATTGAGTGCAAGCCAAATTCTCTATAACCAAAGCTGTGGAGGAAAGAGGTGATGCACTGGGTTGAAGGTATAGGGGGCTGCAGCACCCAGATTTGGTGAGGGACGAGAGGAAGTCAGTTAACCTGAGCCCCCAGCCCGTGTGATTCCTGAGCAGTTCAGGTTGCTCCATGTACCTCAAGGCTGTGGCACACAGGAGAGGTGTGAAAGCAGTAGCTGGAGCAGTTCTTTCCTGTTGAAGACTTCCTTTCTCCAGCACAAAATTTTGTGATGTAGCATTTTTGAACCAGAAAATACAAGATGTGGGGATTTCATGTGGAATTACAGATGTAGAAAAAGATGCCCAGAGCAAACAGAGCAGCTTAGCTCATCTGGGATTCACGCCAGTGCCCGCCAAGGACAATGGTTTCCATAGGCAGGGTCTTGGCACTGCATGGTTCCATCCCCACCGGAGCTGGGCAGTCACAGAACATCATCTCTCCTGGCTATTTACTGACAATTGTGAGAGCATTTACTTATTTTGGATGTTTATAAACTCTTGTTGGAACACAAGGCCTATATGGATTCGTCTAAATCCTGGTCTTTTTGATCTGGAAAACCTTCAGTAATTGAAAAAAATCCATTTCATCTCTTGCTTCAGAACATCATGTATACTTTATAACCTAGGACCCATGGCTCAGATTTAATGGTAATCATATAACATCTGTTTAATTTTAAAATTTATATGGAGGCTTTTTTGGAAATCCCTCAGAGCTTTTCAACTTTCTGTCTTCTCTATGCACACAGAGGATGTAGAAAATTAATTTCCTGTGTAAAAATACAAGATGACAGAAGGTCCAAGGTTAAACCTATTTACAAAGAAAATCACTGCCAGTATTTAGAAAATTCTGCTTTTATTTGAAATATTTGGAGGTGTACCTGGCTTCCCATGTTCTCATGGTATTTTAGAGTATAAGGCTTTCTGTCCAATAAACTGTAGTGAAAAAAACTTCCTTGTATTGATTTTCCCCTGATGAATTGTGAACTGTCTATTCATATGGTGATCCATTTATTTTAATAAAGACGACCATCCTGTAGGAGTTTCTTATTTTCCCACCCCTCTGGCCTCTTGTGAAAGGACTTAGCCTGCTGCAGAGGCCAGTGTTCAATTTAGAGAAGAAAGCAGATGCCACTGGCTGCGATCTACTTGGTTCCTCTATGGCAGTTAGTTTGCAGCAGGGTAGGAATGTTTCCCCCTTTTCCTAAGCAAAAAGAAAGGTGAAAAAATGTGAAGCCCAGTTATGGTAGAGACCAACACAAGGGTCAGGGAAGGAATCACCTTATACTCTTCTGAATATTCAATACTCTTCAATATTGTCTATTCCTACTGAATACACGAAAGTTTGGTACACTTGAAGAGAAGACAGTCTAGGGTCTGCTCAACGAGACCATGAAGTTATCGATTCAATATCGATTTGGTGCCTTATTCTTTAGTTAAAATCTGTTTAGAATGAAACAGTCTGCAATAGATAGTTCCACTTCAGGAAAGCCATGAAGTCAAATAACATCTTAATTCCCCATCTTGGAAAACAGGAAGAGCTAAGGAGAATTCTCTTTTACTAGAACCATGGATGGCAGTAAGGCAATCCTGATACCTTCTTGTAGGATTTAGCTCTGTCAGATCAGTGCAACACATGTGGAAGATGATTGTCCAGGTATCCCAGCCCTTTATGGTGACATCAAGCTCCCATGACCCTTGCTTGAGTCTTCCCTATCATATCAGGCAACTCTACCTGAAGGGTTTGGGGCTCCCAGACCCCACTCAGAACATTAGCTCAAGAGTCCAAGAGTTTTAGAGGCCCAACTATAAAAGGAGTACCTGGGACTTCACATGAAAAATCCTGGGAAAGCTGAGGTCTCCATTTGCAAAATAAGGAGGAAGCCAAACAGCAGCAGCAAACAACTCTCAGGTGTTTGTGAGGACATCATCTACCCCAGGCAGTTTCTGCATTTCAGGGCACCTCAGGAGACTCTGGGATCAATGTCTCTCTTCATTCACAGATACTTCTTTATTTTATTTTATTTTATTTCTTTCCCAAGGGAAATTTCAAGACACTTAGTTTCCATCATAGCGCAGTGAAAGAAAAACTAAAAATAGCTTTCAAAAGGTCTGATTTTCCTACGGAACTGATTAAAAATAACTCTATTTGAAATGATTTGGCTACTCATACTGCACTTTGCAACTTGAATACTTGCAAGTAGTTTGAGCAATGCTTCACTGAAGAAAGGGCCAGGTTCGTATATGGCATTTGGCTATGGCTTTGCCCCTTCAGCAACACTTTCAGGACATCATGCCCTTTTTGCACGAATTTACCAGAAGTTTCTGAGTCTGTGCACCCAGGAAGGTCATCAGCTACCCAGCCAATAACTCCCTGGATTCAAATATCCCTGCAATAAAACTAGTACCATTTCATTGCACAGAGGTAAGAAGTACATGACTGTATTGAAGAAGTCCAAAAAGTGAATGTAATTCATTTCATTCAGCCATATCTGTGCTCACCAGCTGTTAAAAAAAAAACAGTAAAAACCTATTTTTGTCAATAAAAGGAGTTCATACAATTTAATACGAGTAGAGTCTGTTGTGTTAAAAGGTGTTAGTTTTACACTCCTTTTTTTTCTGAGTACAACCATACTTTATCATGAACTTACTCTAAATTGTTAGTTGTTTGATGTTCTTTTTCCATTACAGGGCCAGCCTTTGGGGAACACCTAAAGACCTAATAAAGGACCCCATAGCATTAGACATTCTACATAATGCAAATAAACAGTCAAGGACCTAAAGAAACACACTACCATTGCCAAGGCAACCTGGCCAGAGAGCTGCTACTCTCTTCCCCATGTTTTTCCCTTTCCTTTCAAATTCTGGAGAGAATTCTCAGCATATTCTTATCAATTCAGGTTATTACTAAGCGCAATAAAGTGTCCAGCCTTTGCTACCACTTGGAAAGAAATTCACAGCAATGAAATGATTCATAAAATAAAATTAACCTGGATTTGCTGAATCTTTGGGATGGGGAAGCTCATCTGCAGGAGAGGACAAAGAAAGTGTCAACACTGGAAAAGGTTTTGCTGTGGCACAAAAAAAAAAGGCGTTTAAGTGTAGCTTAAGTTGCAGACTGAGCAAGAGGTGAAGTCTAAGACTAACAGTACACTACCCAGTAACAGAAGGCCAGGATAGATTAAGAAAATACTTGTATTTATCTACTTCTGTCCTCATTCCATTAACTCTATCAGACTGAAGAATCTCACTACATTTCCCTAAAATTGCTGAATGAAATAGCTTCTTCCGTAACTGAAAGACAGGCTGGAAATCACTGAGCAGAGCAGCAGACAGGCCACCTGCTACACACAGCATTATTTCTTGTTAGTTTGCTCCATGGCATGTGCAGTTTTAAAAAAATATTAGGATCTGCTAAGAAAAGAATGAAAGGAAAGCTAAAGTTTCTTTCCTTGCTGTTGTAGAACAGAAAATTAGAGGAAAATATTGAAGCTTTGTATGTGGTTTCTCATCTGGATGTTATTAGCTCATATTTTTTTAATCATGTGCAGTACCATCCAGATTGCTTGTTGCTACTGTTTTCTGATACCCATGTCTTCTTATTATGTATAAAATAGAACACAATTTATTTTTTGTCTATCCTTCACATCAAACCACTCCAAAACACTTTCCCAGATGATTTTATTATGTACTTGGGCCTGGTATAAAATGAAATAATAATTTGTTGTTTTATGTGTGCAAGGAAGCATTAGATCATGTACTGTATTATATTACTAAGCTGTAATAAGTAGAAAATATCACAATAACCCAGGAAGAGAGAGTATCAAGACTGCACTTGAGACCTCTAATTAAAGATGAACTGCAAAAGGTTTTAAAAGTAGAACGAATATTGAGGCTGCCATCAGACATAACTGACAAAACACTGATTTTATTTTATTTTATATTTTTTATATATATATAAAATATACATACAATTTTTTAAATAACTAGCAAAATTCATGGAAAATTGAACCTGTGAAAAAGCATGAAATATCTGTGCTGCAGCATTCTTGTTTTCTGCATATCAGTGACACTGCAAAAAAACTAAACACTGCAACGAGCCATCCCCTCCTTCCCTCTTTTATTCCTTTTCCTCAGATCCATGCGTCTTCATGTCCTGCTTCTATGGAACAAACGCCTGGGTCATCCACTAAATGCTCACTGCTTCCCAATGTCCAGGAGCCTCCCAAGGGCCATGCCCAGCTGCACCTAATGCAAGGGGCAACTGTGCCTGGTTCTGCTCCCTCGCTGCCAAGTGACTCAGCATTTGGGCAACCATGGAAAACACAAGAATACGCCACAGAGATAAAATATTTTCTGCTTAAAACTCTATGAGGTGATAGCATGAGGGAAGGCTCCACAGGATTTTTTTTTCTTTTTCTATTTTTTTTTTATTCACTGGACCCTTTTAAAAAGGAATATCGTATTCACTGCAGAGTTTCATATTCTGCAGCCTGCACAAATCACAAGAGGTGCAGCTTCTCCTATGCCACTTGTTGTGAGGGCTCACTGTGGGTCCTCTAATGAGCCTGCCATACTCCTCCAGCATGCACAGCACCGTCTTCTCAATCATGCCTTTCAAGAGATTAAGACTCGGTGATGCAATGCAGCCCATGACACAAAGACTCCTTTCAAACATGAAAGAGCCAATTGTTTTTACAACCTCCAAGCATGCACGGTCTTTGCTACACATGTCCATGCAATAAGTGGCCTAAAAGTTTCATATCCTCCTTGCAATATGGAACCTGACCCTGGAAAATCCCTCATGACAATTCAACTAGTAAAACGGAAATCTTTTCCCAATACCCTAAGGACGCTGGCAAAATATTTGTGCTATTTTCATGTACACACACTCCATTACACTGTCCTCCTTGCATATTACACAAACTAACAACATTTCTGAAGCTGTGTATCCTCCCGCCTGCTCCATCCATAAATTATCTTGGCTGCCTTCAGACTCCTTAGATTAAATTCTCCGCTTTCTCTCGGCTTCCCCCAGCAGGAGCTGCATTTCAGAGCGTAGCTAAAATATTTCTCCCTGCAAGGCCTAGTTCTCACTGTCTGGACAGTAGAGTCCAGACCTGAAAACTGACCTTCATGGACACCAGGAAATGCTAAACTTGGCAGTTCCCAGTGTTTTCAACTCCAATACGCTGTGCACTGCTAAGTACCTAGGGCAGTAGGGACAGCAACGTGTTTGACCGTTACCGTGCAGTTCCACCAGTTGGATGAGAAGGATCCTTAGTTGAAAACACCTGCGGAAAAGTCACAGGCACAGAGGACAGGAAGAATTCAGGTGAAAAGCCTTAGGTAAAATAAATAAATAGATAAATAAATAAAAAGAAACACAGCATTTCCCAATTTCCTGCAAGGTTTTGACAGATTTCTTTTGAAAACAAAATCTATCTGTGATAATTTGCCCCATTCTCCATTATTTACTATGACATTGACTTAGTCAAACAATTCTTCTGCAAAGTGTGATTTTTCTCAGGCAAATGTACCAGTCCAGTGTCTATAGAGTGACTAGCCCAGAAAGACATTTAATGCTGGTCCATCTCTATTACTGATCCATAAACATCACGTGTTTCAGACAACAAATTCAGGAAAATATCCAAATATATAATGTGTTCCCTGGTATTGGATCAACTGATCAACTTTTATATTCTGGTAATTAATACTAGAAATTTATAAAATCTGGTTTGTAGTAATAGCTATTTGGAAGTTTTGAGCAGAGCATAAAAAGTGTCATTTTTTAGCCTTGAATTTTAGTGCTTCAGTTCTCCATGGAGAAATAAAATAAACTAAATCTTCTTTCCACATAAATCAACATGAAATAGATGCATGACTAGTTAGAAACATTTTCACTGGACAAGATAGATACCATTCTGGGGAGCCGGGGAGGGGAGGATTGTTTATTTGTTTGACAGTGGGAACGTATTAATATTGACTGTCCTGAGTTTGATGTCATTCACTATTTTAATTAACTACTTCATGTAGACAATATTCCCATTAAACTCATGAGCAATGAAATCTGGGCAAAACAGTTAATCAGAGGCCAAATATTCAAAATGATCTTGAGAAGATGGAGGATAAATCTGAAACAAGCAAGACATAGCTCAAGCGGCAGAGATGAGAGGTTCTTGAGGAAGAAAAATCATCTGCCTGAAAAGAGGAGGGTGAGCTGCGGGCAGTGTTGCAGTTGTGCAGAAAATGGTCTGAGGGTTGAACCAGTGCGAAAGCAGCACCTGAGTTAGAACTCAGGGAGGACGGCGCCAAAACAAAACAAAAAACTGCCAATATGGCTAAATAGGAACGTAATCTATGCCACAATAACTAATTTTTGCATTCTGCTTTGCTGTGGTAAAACTGCAGCTTAAGAAAGTTTTGGCCTCACTTGAGGAAGTAATGAGAACACTCTTTAGCTTGGAGAAGGGAAGACTGGGGACAGAGAGCAGCAAGAGCTCTCAGATATGCTAAGGGTGCCTGCAAAAAGGAAGGATATGAACTGCTCCCTGCATCCACTGAAGGTAAGGAAGCACATAAATGAGCTTAATGACGTGCAAGAAAAAAATGATGCTAAATGATAAGAGAACCTTTGTACTGGTAATGGCAATGAAATGTTGGCCACGTTCCCCGGAGAGGAAGAGGTGGCACCTCAGGAACTAGCTTATCCCCCTGCTCCCAGGCTGTTCACACGCTGTTCCTGACCACTTTCCTGCCTGTCCTGTCCTTACATCCCTTGTCCTGTGGCTCTACACACACTTTCCCCTTGTAACAGCCAAAGGACAAGGAAAAAAACTGCCTTTCTGGGTTTTCTTTGCACTGCTCGGTTGTTTTAATATAAACCCGCAGCTCCTCTAGTTAGTGAATTCTAGCATTTCAAGATGTAATATAATGTGCCGTAAACGACATTCCATGCCATAAAATGTTGCAGAAAGATATACTTTTACTCCTAAAAGCAGTGGCTGAATTCTGCTGAAGTGAATTTAGTGGAGATTCAATCAGAACTGAGACCAAACAAAGGAAAAAGATTCCAGGTTCACTGCAGGGTTCACCAGAGTTTTTTCCTGCCCCCAACAATAAGAGGATTACCTTAAATCAAGAGCATCAGTGTCAATGAGAACCAGAAAACTTAATACATAGAAGGACAAGGAGATCAAAGCTTAGCACCTGGAGAATTCCACATGCTCTGGATTAATAAAAAAATACACTCCGTTACATAAATCTTGAGCAAGGTTATTCATGGACACACATACAAAAAAGAAATTACTCTAGGGTTCAGATAACTGTTATTTAATACCAGTTCTGTCTCTATCAGAGAATCCCCTCTCACACTGGAGGAGTGTTGACACAGAACAGTGAGACATTATTTTGTTTTAAACGCTTTTAGTCTAAATTTGACATTACAGTTTTTGGACCTGGATACTGCACATCTGCAAGCCAGCGGAAATACCAAAATCTTGCATGCTCCTTTGATTGTTACATTTAAGGTATCATATATGCTACCAGCTCAGCTGCTGCAAGGCATTAAAGTCAGTTACTCCAAGCTTGTAAAGTACTTTGGAAATACTATAGACAAGGATTAGAGAAGATGAGTATTCCACATGGTGTCAGAAGAGATGATAAACAGAGGGTAAATGCACTGTAGTTAAAGTGATATATTGACTACATGTGGGGAGCAATAGCATGAGATCCCTTCTGATGAATATTTTGTTGAGTGGTTTTGAAATTGTATGCTTATATCAAGCCATTATTTTTGTAAGAACAGCTCTGTTTACAGTACCTTAGCCTACAGACTACTGACAGGCTGGAAAGCAGCAGAGCAGAGGAATATGAACTCACAACACAGCTTCATTTGGGCTCTCTGTGTTGGTAGGTTTTGGAAAGGATGGGGATGGGAGGAGAAGATGCAGAAAGAGGATAGTGCAGGCGCAGTTATTACTTTCACAAAGAAAAGTTATAATTAGCATAAAACCATAATGTCCTTCATGCATTATATTTAATTGTGAGGGATTACAGTTCAATTTGTCAACAAGGAGGCAAATTCTCCCTCGGATACGAAAACTGCCTCCAAGCACTTGATGTGAGGACATACTCTTTTTCTTGCACCCAAGCTCATGTGTTGACAAGTCATTAATGTCTCTACCCCCTCGTGACTCCACAGGTCTGAGCCACTTTGTGTTGAACCCAGCAGCAGCAAGGAAGGGTCTGTGCAACTATCTTCTGCTGTGTTCATTTCATTCCTTCAGAGTCTACTCCAAAAAAACAAATCACATTTAAAGATGGTGTGATTCAGGCTTCTCGAATGGCACTCAGCATCTCTGCCAGGATCCACCTCCTAGAGATGAACTTACCCAACACCATCATATCTCCCTGCTGTAAACCAGAGGAAGAGAGGTCTACACAAGACCAGATGAAGGCTCCTGAAAGGCCATGCAAAACTACACCAGTGTGGTAATTTCTCAAGCTAGCTTTTAGATGGTGTGGATAAGCTTAGAACAAGGGTCTAGACCAAGGCTTCAAAGCACTGGCAAAAAGAATGCAATAGTTCAAATGTAAATCTAAGCAAACTGTTTTGGTGTAGAAACAAGCTGAGGGTGGTGTTAACACACATTTGCTTCTTTCTTACTCTGTAATACTCTTTAGCACCCAACAGTACCCACATATCTGAGAACTGAGCCATGGTTTACTACTATTAATTGAAGAAACTGGAGGAAATTATCAACAGGAGGCTGGACTAGGTGATCTCCTGTGGTCCCTTCTCACCTAATTTTTTTTTGTTTCTGTGACCTTTCTGTGAGTCACTTCCATTGAAAGGGGGTGGAAAAATGGGATAGAAGGAAGGGAGCACGTTGGCATTAGTATCTGATTCTGCTACTCAGAGGTTTGAAATGAAAATAGAGGGCAATAAGACTCTCAGAGGAGATCAGAGCTGGCAAAATAGGAAGTAAAATGGCAAGAGACAAGAACATGAAGGCCTACTCACGAAAAACAGGCGGTGATGGCAGTGGATGCAAACCCAAGCCAAGCCTTTCCAGGGCAGGCTTCATGGTATGAATCTCCTCACATAAGCAAGTTTGAAAGCTGAGCCCAAACTTGCATTTTTGGGCACCTGGGGGATTGGTGGAACTGGCTGGCACAAATCACACTTTTCCCTCAACTAACACCAGCCTCATTATAGACTTTGGGTCTGGACCTGTTTCTGGGGACACATCAGCTCTCTCACCCCTATGTCACCACCCAACACTCCTCACGGGGAAATGGGCTGAGTTTTAAAATCACTCCTTTAATTTTGGGTAGTGATTGTTTGAGCATCAGTGCAAGGCTTTTCGTATGCTTATTGACATAATTTACCATTTAGCATCAACAGTGAAGATTGCCTGTCTGCCGGTTTCTTCCCAGCTTTTTCCACAAACTTGCTTTGCTGCCCAGACTTCTCCTGCACTCTTAAAATGCATTTTATAAGGAACTGTGATCTTAGATCGATTCTGGGAGACTTAATTAGTATCAGTCACACCTCTGAATTCCTCAGCTGAAAAATACAGAAAAATATGGCTGTAAATTAAAGGTAAAATGACAAGTAGCTTCACAGTCTTGAGATAGTCCCTCTCCAGTAGTGCTGCAGAAAAAATGCAGGAATGATAATAAATACATCATAAACATTAAAGAGCCATAAAATAGCTACATATAGATCCAATAAAACCTAATATAGAAATAATTCAAGCTGGGCTGAAAAGCAAATACCTCCCACTCCTGAAAGCTTTTGCAGTACCTCAGGATCCCAGGAAAGGGGGCTGATATCACAGCTGGACTGAGTGTTTATTGAGACTGAGGCTTTCTTTGAAGGTTGTTCTGCCATGATATTTTAAAAAGCCCTTGGAACAGTCATGTATCAAACTTAATTTTATTTTTTAACTGACATAGTCCACTGGAATTCTTTAATACTACCAGCTCAGCTTTCAGACCTGAAAGAACAGTGTATCTCAGAGAATAAACAGAGATTGCACCATTTAAACCTGAAACGACACTGACAAAACACTTTTCCTTCTTTAAATTATGTTTGCTATGATTACAACTCCTAAATCTCAGAGGCTCACTTAAGCTGTGGGTTGAATATATTTTATGGCAAAAAGAGTCCATGCCAGGAAGCTCCAAATATCAGAGGAGTCCCAATTTAGCCTTCTGGTAGCCCCATAAAAAATGTGCCTTTGAGTAAAAGTGAGCATATCAGGTTCTTAGAGCTATTTTTCCCTGTAATCACAATAAGGAGGCAGAAGCGGCATGCAGGTCAGAATGACTTTTCCATAAGCACTGGGTGGATTTATAGCCATGTGCATGGTTACTTGGTGCAGGGACCTTGCTAAGTGGCAGCAGAGGGGACTGACTGCACTGGGCACCTTAGGGGGGCTCCGTGTCTCTGTGGAACAGAGAAGGCTGCAAATCCCCCAAACTGTTATCTGTTTATTGAAAAGGCAAGCAATGCAGTAGCCATTCTAGGTGCACATGCAAGAGGCTCAAGTGAACCTCATCAAATATCAGTTGAGGTGCTTGGGGTGAAGCGCACACAGTGCCTTAATTTATTATACTGAAGGAAGAAAGCAACTAAGGTATAGAAGAACATAATCCTTCTTTAAATATTATTACTTAGAATACTTTTATCACCAAATGTTTGACTTCAAATTGAATTATATATTTTCATCACTGTGCCGCATTCCTGGGGCTCAGCTCTAGAAAGAAGTTGTTTACACGGGCAAAAATAGTTGATTTTATGGCGTAGCAGAGAAAAAGAAAAAAAAAAAAGCAAATGGAGATTTTGTTCCTGTCTTTTCTCAGCATATGTATCCTCCATATAAAATGCAGTGCATTAAGGGACTGCCCTTAATAAGTGCTTATCAGGCACATAAAAGTGAGGAAGACCCTCCTGATGGGTAGGACCACATCACGAGTTCCCCTCAGGAAGCGCAATGAAGCAGCCACGTGTTGCTGGAGGCATCGAGCAGTTTGCTCCATCACCACTGAGGGCATCACATCTCCCAGAACCTCCTTGGTCTAATTGGGCTCTCCCTGCTCTTGATCCCTTACATGCAGAAGGTAGATAGCAGGATGAAGGTAGTGCAGCTGGGACATCTGTGGTGGGATGAGGTGGGATGGAATGGAATGGGAGGGGAAGGAGTGGGATGGGCTAGGAGGGGTTGAATAGGGTAGGGTGGTGTCAGGTGGGTTGGGGTGGAATGGGATGGGATAGGGTGGGATGGAGTGAGATGGGGTGGGATTGAGTGGGAAGGGATGGGATGGGGTGGGATGGGGTGGGATGGGGTGGGATGAGATGATGATGATGTCTCATAAACAACACAGCCAAAAAAACCTTTTTTATTCCTCTCGAAGCCTGAGCTGGCCCCTCTTCATGCGTGAGAAGGGTGTCAGAGGAGCTATCTTTACCTGAGCTGGGGAACCTAATGCTTAAGCCATTCTCAGACATGGTTCCCATGAAAATGTCATTTATTCTGCTATTTCCAGCAAGCCCAGGTGTTCATTGTGGGCTCGCTCCAGCCCACAGTTCTGCTGGTTTCCATTAGGCGACGCTAGATTGGAGCCAAGTCCTCCGCGTGTTTTAGCAATATCCATGTTTAACAGAGGGGGTTTATGGCAGGCCACGAACGCTGCAAACCTGAGTACATTAGGAGCAAAAATAGAACTGAACCAAAGCCCTGTGCATGATCCAAACCTCACAGCAGGAGCCTTTCCATGTAACAGTCTGAGGGGAAAGAAAGGAACCAGCGACACAGTTCTGCACACTTGTGAACTTCCAAAACGTTCGCTGTGGAAGCTGAATCCAACTCCTGCAGCTTGCATCCATGTTTAATGAGGCAACGGCTGGACTTAAAAGATGAAGCAAAGTAAAGTGCCCATCATTACTCACACTGATTTCCTTAGATGTCTTGCAGAACTGCAGTGCAGGAAATTCACCACAATTTGTTTATTGATTTCCCTCTGCCCAGCAAAATGTAGTTTTTGAACTATATCTGTAGAGAAGGATGATAGTCTGGAAATCTTGATTGGTCAAGAAGAAAAAAAAATGGTTTTCTATGCAAAATCTCTTTGAGATCACAATTTTAATCAAGGACTGGGAAAGAATAGAAGATGTATGGACACTCATGGTATATAAAGAAAAATTGAAACATTTGCGGGATAATGTAGAAAGAGTTTATTGCATAATTAAATCACAACCTTAGTATTGCCAAGGTATTCTAATACTACATGAATGTGTATAGGCAAATGATTTTTTAATACTGATTAGATTTCTGCAGAATTGTCATCTGATTAATAAATATAATGAAGAGCTCTCATGTTTTGTGTCTTTCTTGATTTCTGAAAGTCAGGCATGCTAGAGCTCACAAACTTGCAACAAAATTCTAAATAACCTCCAGGCTGTTTTCAATGGGGTGTGTGTGTAAAGAAATACTTAAGAAACCTCATCAGTCATCATTTCTAATGTTGTGAGTTGAATGTGCAAGTGTCTTTGTTTACTTTGCCAAAAGAAAGAAAGCAACTAAAGTATGGAAGAATGTAATCCTTCTTTAAATATTATTCCTGGGCATACTTTTATCACCAAATATTCAGCTTAAAATTGAATTATATACTTTCATGACAGGGCCACATTCCTGGGGATTGGTTCTAAAATGAAATTGTTTATATAGACAAAAAATAGTTGATTTTATAGCATGGCAGGGAAAGATTTGGGATTTTGTTTCTGCCTTTCCTCCCTATAACCTCCCTGATTCTACGTTTTTACAGCCTGTATATAAAGTGCTATGCAGCATGGTGCATATGCAGAGTAGCATATGCATTGCTGTATCAAATACAAGCATGGAATTCATTTCCCTTTCAAGATTAAATCATGTCTTGAATGGTGTGGATTGCTCAAGTACAACAGCTGAACTTCAGGGGAAACTTACAAATCAATGCAGAGGTGTCAGAAACTGCAGCACAAACTCCCTGCTGCCCCTCTGCCCTCCCCTGCATCCCTTCTGCTCTACTGGGATTACAGTTGTGAACAGATAATGCCCCAATATAATGGCTGAGTCCAAATGAATGACACAGTATAACCTCAGACAGTGCAAAAAGAGAATATATTATCACTTAAGATTTTTTTTTGTTTGAATTAATGCTGTACCGGCTGAATCATTTGCATACTTCATATTTTTTCCCCCCAAAACTAGGGTATGTGTGTTCCCTTGTTTGCTGATGTGCAGGCAGGGCTCAAGTTGAAACAAAGTCTCTGCAAAACACCATGGGATATACACTGAGTGAATATGGTAAATGTCTCTTTTCCCGCAGAGATTTCAACATTTTTACAGTCACATCTCAACAGGAATCCACTGAGTTTGTGTGTGGATCTCTCCTTATGTTGCCTGTGATCTTAGATTATTGTCTGGCCCAAATGAGGAGAGAAAAATGAATACATGTCACCAGCAATTTGGAATACTGCACAGATGTTACAGTAAATGAGAAATAAATCCTGCAAAAGATCAACAAATTCATACGGAAGCAGGTGAAAATGTATGAGAATTCAAAGGACGGACTTTGAAATGTGCCTTCAACATCACAGCATTTCCTAAAAGATATAACCACTTCAGAACCTACAGGAAAAAACTCTAAACACAGGGGATCAGCATATATTTCTTAACTAAAACTGAGTTTTTCTCTTGGAGAAAAGCACAGATGCCGTTTTCCCTGATGAAGTATTTCCTCCTGCTGCTGCAGGAACAAGGGGCGAGGTATTTCTGTTTCCCAAAGCAGTCAGTGCCCCTTCCCTGAAGAGCAGCCACCACACTGCAAGCTGTGGCTCTGCCTTCTCCAGCAGCTCCATCTCCCTCCTCAACCCCACTCCTTGCCCTTTGGGTCTTGCCTGGGCAGCCAAAAACAAGGAAATTTTGCCTTGGTTGAAGAATACATCCTTTCTGTATCTAAAATGGAAGACACAACCTGGAACAAACTGTTTGTAAGACATTTTGAATTCTCTTGTGCTTTTTCCATCATCATTTTTATAGCTGAGATCTCTGTGAGGATTCACAGTGAGTCATTTTATGAGGCAGCTCTGTACCATCTGCACTAAAGAGTTTCCTATCACTCTAGACATTACGTACATCCTTATGGCAGCTCATGAGAAAAAAAAAAAAAAAAGGCGGGCAAAATCTGCTTACAATTAAGTTTAACCCTTGGTTCTGGATAACATGTCCCTGTGGCAACAAATTCTTTCCTGCCAGCCCCCCACAGAGCTCAGAAGGAGTCCTAGAATGGTCTGTGCATGACCAGACAGAAGAGGTCCTGGCCTCTCCTTTTCTTCCTCATCCTTTTTCAATCTTTCTCTTTCTTTTTTCTTTCTTTTTTTTTCTTTTTTTCCTCTTTTTTTTCTTTAAATTTCTTTTTTTTTTTTTTGAAAGGAACAGTATGTCCTTGAACCTTGTTGTGATGATACTGACTGTAGCTGCTGCTCAAAAAGTTTATAGAAATATAACTAAGCACCAAAATGAAAAAAAAAAGAAAAGAAAAGAAGAGGGAAAAGATGGTATATAAAATATCTCAGTTTAAGCCTCTAAACTGTCTCAGAGAGCAAGGAAAACCTTTATTGAAAGTACTATATAAATAGAAATAAGACAAGAGTATGAATATAATACCACATAGTGCCCTGTCTATCATAGGGAAAGGCTGCCCAGGGAAGTGGTGGCGTCACCGTCCCTGGCAGTGTTCAGGAAACGGTAGATGAGGCTGTTAGGGACATGGTTTAGGGACAGGGTAGCAGGCATGGTGGTGATGGGTTTAGGGTTGGACTCAATGATCTTGAAGGTCTGTTCCAACCATAACAATTCCATGATTCTATGAAAAGAGGGTTCAGACACATTCAAGAGCAACCTTCCTCTCACAGCATACTCCAATTAAAATTTGGTAGCAGGTGGCAGGGGCATTTCATGCTATCATTAGGTATGTGAGGTTCAGGAGGTCTGTCTACAGTAGAAGCAGATATTTTAGTCTTAAAGTTGATATGAAGCAGATCATTGGAGCATACAAGCCCATTTGGAAAACACAGTAACTCCCTGGGAATTCCTTCTCCTTTACTTTACCCAGACCAAAGTTCAGCCTTTCCAAGCTGCTCTTGACAATTTCAGTAACATTCAAGGAGCACAGGTCCCTACCTGCTAGTGAGGTCTATGGCTACAGGGTCTCTCCTCGTACCTGTCCTGTAATCCAGTTTTTAGAGGCAAGCAGGAACCAAGGGCAAACACCTGCAAATCAACAATTCAGAGGTCTTGACTCTGATCACCCCTTTCTTGGAAAAAAGCAGCCTTCAGAAAATTATGCCTATGCTATTCGTGTTGAAATCCAAAGTAACAGAACCACTGTAGTAGAGAAGAATATGAATGAGATTTCAAATTCAGAGGCACCTACATTCACGGAAGGTTTTACTCCAGGACTTTTGTGAATCGCTCCAAAACTTAGTCAGGGGGAATGTAGGGCTCCGTGTTTCAGTTCAAATTGGTTTCCAAGCATGTGCTGTTGGGCTATGTCCTTCTTCAGAAAGGCTAATTCCTGGATGCTCTGGGCCCAGCTATGTCAGTGCACATCCTGGACATCCTGGAATCATATTAAGGATTGCTGCCACCATCCCGCAGGTGATTTGGTGGAGGGAGATGAAGAATAGCAGAGACAGAGAGAACTTCCTCATCTGCGGTGACACGGGGCACATCCAAGTTTGCGGAAGTAAGTGAGAGAGCAAGGTCATATTAATGTTAGGAGCTCTCAGTAGGAGGAATTGTAAAAGGTTATCGGAAAGTTTCATTAAACTCAGGACACTGACAAAGAGGAAAGTGCAAAAAGCAGAAATAGGTTAGAAATGCAAGAGAACAAAGAAAGAAAAGAAGAAAACTTCATATTGAACATAAGAGGGAAAAAAAAAAAAAGGAAATGAAGTGAGAAAAAAAAATCAGAAGAAAAATTCTCCAGCTGCTGCTATCGGGTAAGGCCAGTCTTCTCCAATGAGCAAGGCTGGATCAAGGCAGGCCAAAAGCCTGTAAGCACTGGAATAAGCAGAACATGCATGGGGAGAAGACAAGTGAAATGATTTGCTATTGCCTGCAGCTTGCTGGAGACATGAAATATGCAGTGCCTTACACTTGTACCATTATCCTGACCATGGCAATGGTGGTACCTGGAACCCTGCATGAGCAGAACAACTCTGCACATGGAAAACTTGGTGACAACTTGCAGGAAACTTGACAAATCCACTGTGGTCAGTTTCTTGCAAGCATGTCTCCTCAGTTATATGTACTTCTGGGTTTAAGACAGTGTTTCAGAACACTGTGTTTGGCCTCTTTTCTTTTGGACCATAAGAAGAAAGAAAACACCCAACACATACTCCAAAATAAATAAATAAATAAATAATAAAGTGAAAAAGAGGCAAAAAGGACCTGTGACGAGTCATTCACAAAATGATTGTGTCCTTTTTTATTGGGGAAAGAAAAAAAAAAAGATACTTTTCCATTGCGCGCACTTCAAACTAGAAAAAGAAAGGCATAACATGACTAAACTTCGCAGAAGCCATGCTGTAATGCCTCCCAGACACAATCACTTTTCCTCCATTCTGCCATCTAACCCCTCATGGAATTTGTTTGTGGCATTTCTTCTTGCTTTCCTCCCACTTTTCATGTGCTGAAAGACCCTGCCACGTAAGCTGTAATATAAAGAACACATTTACCAATTGCACCTGTCCCAACTTATGATTGCTCATGACTCTTGACTTGTTCAAGAATTTAACAGGTCTGTCATCTTTTTCACAGCCAATGCCTTGCTCTTGAACTCTCGTTGGGTCTTGGGAGCAGAAAATGGGGCATCCCAGGGAGAAGTCTATTAGTGGCTTTGGGCACAGGAATAGCTCAGCAGCTGAATTACAATTACCACAGCCCAGGGAGGTAATAACAAACAAACAGAGGTGCCATCAAACTAAGGGAAATGCATTCCCTACGTCTTCACCTCTTTTATATGCTCATGCAACTGGACAGAGAGGAGCAGGGAGCGTTCATATCACATGATAAATACCTACCCTTGGGGGTCCACATAAAACAAATGTGATAATTTTGGAGAACCTAATATCTTTATTATCAATACTTATTATTAAAATCCCTGCAGCAAGAAAAAGTGGCATCAGGTGATTATTGGTATGTACATAGAGAACTTCCAGCATTTAATGTAAAATATCCCCTCATGTCAGACCAATAATCATCCTTTCAAAATGGTGCCATGGAGAGCCATACATATGGAGTGCTGAGCATAAATCTTCTGATTCCCTGATGCAATGTGCAAACTGTCGCCTCTCACATGGAGGCTGCTGCTGTGGCAGCTGAAAAGCACATGTTGTGCTTCCCTCGCCTTCCCCTCTCCTCACCATTTTTCAAAATCTCTCTTGATAAATGCCTTCAGAAAAATATTTTATGAGGTGCTTACCTATAAAAATATATCTTTCAAGGCCATGTACACAGTAAAGCCTTAAACACTAACCGCACACAAGAAACACTGTTCATTTAGCCCAGAATGTACATCAGAGGAAATCGAAACCAATCAGTACCCAGTGAAAGCCAAGGTGGAACCTATTAGCAGTTTGTTGTGATCTGACGTTACTCACCTGCTGCTGGGGAGAAGGGAAGCCCCTAATGGAAGATGTCCTTTTGTTTAAAAGGCTGTTTATGCCTCAAAAAGACCTGAATATACGGGCACGAATGATGAAAGACACAGATCAGCTTCCGTATGAGGAGAAACTAAATGGACCCAGACTCCTCAGTAGAAAAAAAAAAAATGCTGAAGGCAGAAGATGGTCAAGGGCTAATAATAAATATCATGAATGGTTTGAGGAAATGACTGGAGAATGCATTATTCACACATTAACACTTATTTTTTTGCACAGCATAGGAACAAACTGGCAGGTTTAAAGCAAACAAAGTGATTTTTTTCAAAGAATTACAGAATGACTGAAATGGGAAGGGTCCTCTGGAGAACATCTTCTCCATGGTGGCCAGTGACAGGACAAGCAGTAAAGGGTACAAGTGGAAACACAGGCAGTTCCACCTCCATGTGAGGAAGAACTTCTTTCCTGTGAGGGTGACAGAGCCCTGGAACAGGCTGCCCAGAGAGGCTGTGGAGTCTCCTTCTCTGGAGATCTTCCAAACCCGCCTGGATGCCACCCTGTGCCACGTGCTCTGGGTGTCCCTGCTGGAGCAGGGGGATTGGACTAGGTGATCCCTAGAGGTCCCTGCCAACCTCAACCATTCTGTGATTCTGTGATCCAGTTCAACCCCTTGCACAAGCAGGGACAGCCCCTTGCACAGTATCATGTCCAGGTGGGTTTTGAGCATCTCCAGAGGAGAAGACCCCACAACCTCTCTTGACAATCTGCTCCAGTGCTCTGTCACCCACACAGTCAAGAGGTTTTTCCTCAAAGTCAGGCATAACTTCCTGTGTCTCAATGAGCACGTAATTAAATGATGGAACTCGTCATCACAGGACATAGTTAAGGTCAGAAATAGAAATGAATTCATAGAGTGGAAAGAAGTTTGCTTTACCTTGCATTACAGAGTACACTTGTACACCGTTAGACCAAAATAGCCTCTTTTCTTTTGTGGGAATGCTCCTGAGCCGTCATGGTCACAAAAAATAAATCTTGTATCTCATAGCTGACACCTTTGCCAGCATCGTGCTTCGCAGTAACTTGCAGAGGCACCAATCCATGTGTGACCCACAGGGAGAGATTTCATCTCTAAATCCCTGGGACATGTTTCTAGTGTGCTTAATGTTTCCAAAATATCCTGGCTATTATACTCTCATTTCAGCAGCAGCTCATTAGGGCTATTTTAAGGTATTTTCCATTATTTTATGTGTGTTAACCACATCACACTGGAAAGCAAACAGCCTGTGATTGCCTGAGAGAAACAGTAAATAGGCTCTTATTACTCTTCAATTCAGATGAAATTTTTGAGATGTGTTATTTTCAAGATAGATCAGATTTCAAGGCACCTTCTCAATATGTACGCTTCAGGCTCTATTTTTAATAGATTATCAATATCCCCTTAAATCCTGAAGTTTTGGTTTTTTTTGTAATAAAATTGTTATCTCTTTCTCTTCCTATTACATCTAGACTCCTTGTGTTCCGAGTGAATCATAAACTTTAATATGTGGGACTGTTACAGCCTGTACTCAGTGAGGCAGCTCCATTTATCATTTCAGGTGAAATTATTCCAGCAACATAAAACAAGGAAACATCAGCAGATGAGGAAGCAGATGTTACATCTGTTCCTGTTTCACAGTACGGACAGTAAGAAAATATTATCTCATCAGCATAGCATATTCCTAAATCTAGCTGATTTCAACATAGCCACTGTAGCTTGCACTGAGGCCTGCGGGGCTGCAAATTGCTGGGGTATTTCAGTTGTGCTTCGTTTTAAAATGCATCTAGCGAAAAATATTTAAGAAAACAGCAGGCAGACCTACAGAAACAAGGCAGCTGAGGAAGACTTAAGGGCAGGGAAACAAGTGGGTTACTATTCATGGGCCCCTTGCTACTTTGCCCATTACAGAATCACAGAGTCACAGAGTGGCTGAGTTTGGCAGGGACCTTTAGGGATCATCTAGTCCAACCCCATGCTCCAGGGGCACCTAGAGCACGTGGCACAGGGTGGCATCCAGGCGGGTTTGGAAGATCTCCAGAGAAGGAGACTCCACAGCCTCTGTGGGCAGCCTGTTCCAGTGCTCTGTCACCCTCACAGGAAAGAAGTTCTTCCTCACATGAAGCTAGAACTGCCGGTGTTTCAACTTGTACCCATTACCCTTTGTCCTGTCACTGGCCACCACTGAGAAGAGTTTGGCCCCATCTTCTTTACATTCTTCCCTCAGCTATTTACACATATTGATCAGACCCGCTCTCAATCTTCTCTTCTCCAGACTAAACAGGCCCAGCTCGCTTAGTCTTTCTTCATACGATAGATGCTCCAGTTCCCTAATCATCTTTGTTGCTCTACGAAGTATTACTTCTCACCTGGAGCTTGCCCTCGAAGAGGTGTCCTGATCATTCACCCCTTAGTTGCTGAATGCACTCTACTTGAAAATGAAACCACCGTTTTAAGACAAATGCTTTGCTTTGTTTTTCTCCTCTGCAGTGCTGGAAGAAGGATCTTGCCGCAGCATCTTGCATAAATTAGCATGCACCATATCTAGATTTGGTGGTGTCCAGTAATCTGCCAAGTGCTGTTCTGCTCACATTGTCCACAGAAAATTCTTTACACTTTTGGATTGGGAAGTTATCTAATTCCAGGCAGGAAGGCATCAGTGGTGTCTGATATGCAACATGCTGTGGGTGATGGAGTTTTACTTCGCTATTGTTACCATATCTGCAATAAGTTCATTTTTTGCAGGACTTAGGAGGCAGAGTAACAATAATAATGTGTTAGACTTACTTTGGCGTGTTGGTAGTATGCACTTTAAGGAAGTTCATCTACTTCAATACAAAATTTTTTTAGTTTTAAAAACTATATATAGTCTTGGCTTGATATAGCAGGAGTCATTTTGCCTATCTCATTAGTGACTTACTTAGAGTCCTTGTTTAGGATTCAAGCTTTTAAGTTTCCAAGAACACAGGAACAAATTGCTTCACACTTTCGATGCAGATGGCCCAGTACCCAGATGTGTTTCTTGGAAGAAACAATTTTGTGCCTTGCCCTTGGTGAACTGCATTGGCTAGGGCAATGGCTTATCCAACCACAAAGTACCATCTCATGTGTCTCATCCCAAACCACTGAGGCAGTCTCACCAGTTTGATAACTCACTACTCATCACTGTCAAGCTGCAATACTTGGTCAGGGCAAAGTCTGTCTGTAGCTGGCAGAAGGAAAATTTGGGGAGAAACGGAAGTCAGAATAATTATTTCTGGTATTATCCGCCCTCCCAGTAATACACCGTTTAAGCTTGAGACATAGCTTGTATTTAGATTAACATCTCTTAGTGGATCTCTCCACTGTGAGTTTGTCAAAGTCATACTATCCACTTCAATGTCTGGCTTTCAAAACCTGTTCTAGCAGTGAGTTCCACAGATGATTAACTGAATTTTCTGACAAGCAAAGCCTACTGTTTACTGCCACAGTTGAATGAAGTTTAGATGTTACATTATGAGAATTAGGAAATGATTCCATTAGAAAATGGGACAGCTCAACCCATCTTAGATCCAGAAGAGGAGCTATTCTTTCAGTTGTCTCCTGAACCAAAACCCTGCATGTCTCTGAATAGCAAATTTTGGAAAAGTGATGATACATCAGAGGAACTGAGTGGGTAATTCCAATATATTTTTCTGGTGCTAATTCCTTTCTCTCAGATGAATGCTAAATGTTTGGGGTATTTTTTCTCTCTGTGCTTGTGGAGATATACATGTACCTTGTACAGCCTAGCATTAGACTAAATTATGAGCATTTTGAATATTATTTGTTTTGTGGTGACAGTAGAAACCATTGAGTCATCCAGACAATATCAGAATGGTCTACATCCTACTTCTGGTAATCCTTAGATTCAAAAGAAAGTGAAAAGCAATAGAAAAATACATTGTGCATTTTCTTACCCATCTAATAGCAATAGTGGTAGAAAGACATCTTTCTGCCCCTTTGTATTTGCCCACACACCCAGGTTTTAATTGCTGTGAATCGTTTTTTAAATACTAAGGACTTTATAGATTTGCATGTAGCTGAAAGTAAGCATTGGGTAGCTCTCTACTTTTCATCTTTGCCAGTAATGTATTGTACAAATGTTTAAACACAGCATGACAAACCTTGCTGATAAATCCCTGATAAATACAACCAGGAGACATGACAGATGTTTGCGTCATGCATTTCTGCCCAACATTCTGCATGAGGGGAGAAGATATCATATGGATTAAGTTAGTAACACTCATCCTCACATTTTTGGTGAACACTTTCCCTAAATCATATCTCTTTGGACTCTGACAGGCTTTCGCACCTAGTCTTATTTCATGCTGGAACTTTCCAGGGACACATTAGTCGTGCCTCACAAATCACCGTGTTTGCTAGTGAATGAAACACCTCAAGCCCTACTTATATCTATGAAGAAATTGGAGCATTTTACACTTCTGTTGGTGGCGAGCGAAAGGGCTTATATCCTTGAGGATTCTACCATATGTTTCATCCCTAAAGCAGGTATCTTAATAAGGTGGTCACAGAAGATTTTGATCAGTGCAAGATTCCCATGATATCTTTATCTCTTACTATTTTTCCTCTGTATTTTCCTGCAGGTATTTCTTTTTTATCTTAGGGGTACTAGTGAGAGACCAGCTAAACAAAACTATACTTCCTTTTCCTAGTTTAATATTTTAATATGTGAAAAAATATATAAGGAGCAAGTCTCCCTCACACATAATTACTGTAATTCTCCCGATAAAGTGTGTCCCGATTTGTGTGACATAAAGTCACACAAATTTTACTATATCTAAAGAGGATGTCTCTCTAAAACATAAGCTTCTCTGAAGTTTTAACTTGCAAACGACTTTGAAATAAGCTCAGAAAGCGGCAGAAAAGCAGAAACAAAGTTTCAGAGAAAATGCAATCTCTTCCAGAGAGAAGTGATAACTTACTTCACCCCAGACAAATTTCATACTTTATTAGAAATTCAGACTATTACAGTCCTTGTGACCCCAAGGTTTTTCAAGCACATTTGAGGCTCTGGGCTGTAATTCTGCTGGCCTGAGAAATCAGTTCTTCAAAGTATTATCTGCAGGTTGGACTGCAGGTTTGACCTGCCTCAAACAGGTGGAGGAAACCTGGGTACCACCAGCCAACAGGTAGTTGGAGTGCTGTTCTTAAGTAGTAGTGTAGTAGAGCACCAAGCAAGAGCGGCCGTTGTCATCGTGAAGTATGCTGAAGGTGGGCATGTTGCAAGCACATTTGGTGAAGAGCTGTTTAGTTCCAGCTCAGTGTGTTTGTCTGTGTTTTCCAGAAGACCTGAAGTCTGCAGAGACTGGGTAGGTCAATGGGCTGTAGTAAGGATGAGCACAGACTTTATGCAAGCTAACCAGTAGCCTGTGACTCCAGCAGCTGAAAATAAAGAGTTAGAGCATCCCTTAGAGGCACACCTAGAGGTAAGGAGGTGCTGCATGAACACACCATCGCTGAAGGACACAGGCTGGTTTGCGCTGCGCTTTCTTCTGGGGCTTCCAAAATGTCTAAACAGAAACAAATTTGTTTTGCAGAGGGCTGAGCTTATGTTCCTCACCGTGACAAGCTACATCAGCTGGCTGTTGTGGGTGCAAACTTCCTGTGCTAGGGCACTGAGTCATTTAAGCTGACCGCTTGGAGGAGAAAGAGGAAAACCTCAAGAGGGCAGTAAATCTTATATGCAGACAGGCAGTCTCTCAACTCGGTCTTACATCCCATTGCACATTGATGCTCCTTGGCCGGAAGAAGAGGACTGTTCCCATTGACCCTCCTGCTGCCACTCCTGCACCTGGGTGAGGGCAACTAGGACACAGGCAATGTCAGACCTTGCAAGGAAGCTGGCTCTTTCCTCTGAAGCCATCTTGTCTCTTAAGAGCACATACAAAGCAAAACGATAAGGAGGCCTTGCAGAGAGATAGACCTCTGACTGGGCAGCTAAATGAGTCCTAAGGATGGTCTTTAAAAATGCTCAGATTGATGTATTTCTGTAATCCAAATACTGTCCTTTGGTTGGACAAAAGGAGCAAGTACATTCCCTACAGTGGGTAAATAATAATGCCTTCAAACCTGTGTACATCCCTAATTTTATATATATAGTCTTATAGGACAGCTTACATGTCCCAAGCTAAGCCTGTGAGCCTGGAGGTACATCATGGCCATGGACGCCACAAAGCTGGACTGGGAAAACAGGGCAGACACACCAGGAACAAGTTCAGCAGAGTGAATGAGGAAGAAGAGAGAACAAATCCGTGCTACTTCATCACTAGGTATGGATGTTTCAGAAATATGTTTTGAGATGTTTGATGTGTAAACTGCATGGCCATTACGAACTAACATACAACATAGCTTTCTGTCTACCCTCAAACATGCTCTTTGTCACCGTAACAAAAGCCACAGCTGTAAACAGTTTATGGTGCAATTGCCTGATTAACAGCCACAGAAATAAGAGTAAGATGAGCTTGCCTTTGTTGCCTCAACAGCCCTCACCTCTGCTACAAAAAAATGCTTTTAAACCGTCTGCAGACGGGCTTCTTCACAAGTGTTTCCAATTCAGCTAAACATCTTGATAGGAAATGTCATAAGTTGCATGTCAGTAGAATTTTCTACAGACGTAACATGAATTCATACTGAAACAAAATGAGAACCGTGGACAAATTTCTGAGCCTAGGAACATGCAGTTTCAGCAAAAAGACACTCTCACAAAGACATCTGGGAAATCTTTGATGAGCCCAACTAATATGCAATTGGTTGGAGAAAGACTCATGGACTGTAATTTCCCTATACTTTGGACTATAATCTTCCTGTATTTTCACAAGTGATTCCACTTACGTGTTTCAGAGGTGATAAAATGTATCATAAATGAGCTATCGTGTCTGTTTCCTAAATAATCCTCCTAAGCCTGGACAACATTTTTTTCTGTGTACTTTGATATTTATTTCTTGATATATAAATGACTAGTAGGTATTTGAGGACTGGGTGCTGAAAAGACTCGTGCATGTATTTTAACATTATATATGTGAGCTCTGCCATTGATCTCAGCAGGACTGCCCTTTGTCTGAAGTCAGTGAGACTACTCATGTCTAATATTGGGCAAATAAATTAAACTCTCTTGATATCAATGTTAAATCAAACACTTTTCTGAAATGCAAGATTCTTCCTGTTTTCGGTGCAAATTCTGCTAACTTTGAAGTATTGTATGTTACCCTGTAGTCACGTTTCAGAAGTGTCAATAGGTTTGCTGAGTAGTTATGTGTATCTACTGCATGTGGTTCTCTTCTGTTTTATGGGAATCACATACCACACTAATTACTTTAACACTTCCAGTTCTTCATTAAGTAGTATGATTAACATTGATCACTACCAAATTTACATTGAAATAGAAACCATCACTTTGAAACATCATGGAGCCAAACTCCGTGTTCTGGAACTGGTGCAAAACCGAAGACACTAGTCATCCTAGTCATTTCAAGCTGAGGGTAGCTTCTGTATGTCTATATCTCAAAGTGTTATACATCTTATTGACCTCTCTGGGGTGCCCCTTCAAATTTGCTCTCTTGTGCTGTATCAGTGAGGATTTCCCAGTAAAGCAAACTTTGCTTTTCCTTTCCAGAACATATCAATACCAATAAATATAACAACAGGTAGACAGCAAAGTTTAGCCAAAGTATTGTTTAATAATAAACAGGAGGAACAAAATCAATGGAAGAATAAGTTCTTGAAACAACAAACATTTTCACTTGTGTCCTTAATTGAAGATAGGTTCAAGGAAAAGTCTCGGATATTTTTTTCAGGCAGCTAAGAAGCGATTTCCCAGTTGCCTTGTGTATGCACAGAGATGTTCTTGCAGTCTGCTATCCTTCTGCTAGGTCATTTCTCAGAATGTTGCAAGTTGGGTTATAGCCACAGAAGCAGGATTTTCAGAACTAGCTGGTCACATACTGCCATTTACCCTCTAGAAGTGCTTACTCCAGGATATCCTACCTCAAGTCTTCCTAAGTTTTTCTACTTATTCCCTTAGCAGACAGTTATTAGATCCATGTAATCATCTGTATAACACAAGCACACATTAATAATATAGTCCAAATACATGCCCCTACATCTACAATTCTATATATCATTTTATGGATTTTAAGGCATACACTTTTTCCTATATTTCATTTCTAGCCTAAACAATTTATTTCTCTTTTAAAACAAATATGATCGGCTGCATAATAAACTTTTAATACTGTTCCTTAGGAGTGGTAGAAGCTGGATACTTTAAAACTGTAGATGGATTGGATTAGATTCACTGCTGCAAACTTGCTGAATTAGACACCAGCCATAGCAATCTATCCATTTCACAGGAAAGTTTTAGCCAACATTTTCTTGCTGATTTGGCAATACTCTACCTGAACTGATACTTTCAAAGCACTGACCAAATTTCCTGGCAACTCAAGTTCAGAAAGACACAAAATTAGTTCCTATACTGGGATCATTAAAAAAAAGACAGTTTTGTCTATTGTCTAGCTCATTTTTACTTCCAGTTGAATCTTTCGTTAGGTGGAAAGCAATGCAGCAAAGGCACCTGACTCAATAGCAAGTGGCTCAGAGAAACAATTTTTAGCCTGTTTGTTGAGGAAATAAAGTCTATCTAATCAAACTGTGCTTGTATATGCTTCTCTGCCTACTTGCCCCTTTGAATCCCAATACTGTCTAATTGCCAGTTTTAACCAAAGGGCAGAGTGCAAAAAGATACCTTAAGTTTCCTGAAAGAGATGATCAAATAGAGAAGGGGAAGCAGTAAAAAAGAGACAGCAGGCTGTGCTCAGCCCCGATTAGCCCTCAGAGAATCCACACAGGTGCGCAATGCTGTGAATGTCCCAATGACCGGGAAAGCTTCAGCTGGTGTTTGCACCTTGGAGGCCTCAGAGAGCCCCAGTGCGAGACCCAGGTCCATGGGATCTCGGCTCCGTTTGATCTGCTGTTCCTGGAAGGAGTTATTGAGCTGCTCCAGGGTCTCTGCAACGCGCCTCGGGTCATGAATGGGGCATTAGGAGACTCGCTAATTAAAGAGCCATCTGGGAATACACTTGTAGGCGTTCACAATTTAAATGCTGCTACAACAGTAAGGGTGAGAGTCCTATAATAACTCAGACTTATATTTGCTCCCTGCCACAAGTCACAAAAGGATAAAAGTCTCTGTCTTTCAAGGATGCCACAGGGCAGGTAACTTACAGGGGTAACCTAAAGATTCCTCCATTCACAGCACCCATCCCCTAGCTATTTAATATTATATCTAATGTATATTAGATATTTATATATATATATATATATCTCACCAAATAATAGCTGATCCTAGAACAGCTTTCATGCTCCAGGAAGCAGAAACCCAGACAGTTTCACAGAGAAAAGCCCTGTTCACCTCTACTTCCCCTTTCAACCACTAGCCCATGCTCCTTTTTCCTTCTCTGCTTTATGAATACACTATGTATAAAATTGCCACATCTCCATATAGTTAAACAATTCCAGGTTCATATCGTTTTATATGTTGTGGTTGGCAAAATATTTTCAAATGGCGTTTAAACTTGCAATAACTCTTCAGAACTTGTTTTTTATACTTGACTGTGGCCTTTTATCTCCTCCTAGTGCAGACAGGGACCTGATTCCACTAATCTGCAACTGATTTGTGTGATGGCAACATTTCCAGCTGCACAAGTGCTGTAACATCTACACCTAAATTAGCTCATGAGTCAACATATCCAGTTGGGTTATTACATGTATTGCATTAATTATCTACAAATGAAATACAGCTGCGTTGTCTGTTGCACCATTTTAAAACATCCACTTAACAAGCCTCAGAGCTCAAAAAGATTGGGAGCACTTGGTGACAACAAATAAAAAGGAAACTTAATCTGGTCCTGTATTAGCCAGCTGTAATTTCTTTTTTTTTTCTTTCTTTCTTTTTTAGTAGAACCTAATCAGGTGTTTACCATAAACACGGGTAGTACGTTTAGTTTGTTTGCTAAATAAGGGCTGGACTCAGGATGCATGCAAGTCACAGTCAAAGGCTTTCACTTGCAAAACAAGGTCACCTCAGTCTTTGTGACAGGCATTTGAGCAAATGCTTCTTTTCCAGCAGTTCAAGATCAGTCCTACGGCCATTCCGATGGATCCTCCTTAATCTTTTTTCATGTTTTCTTTTTACTAAATGGGGCAATACCACTCTAGCTTTGCACTTTCCTCCTCTTCTGGGAGGAAAGGGAGCAGGGAAACTATAGGGGAAGCACAGGATCAGGGGCTGGGAAGTTGTCTCCGTATTTTCAACAGTTGAAAGAATCTCCAGAGATCTCCCAAATTGCCTGTATACTTCTTTTTTTTATGTGCGGCATGTTGGACACCTGTTTTCAATTGCATCTTCAGACCAGAAGATCCTCCTGCTTGGGGTCTGCAGGCCTGGACGCAGCATATAAAAAGTCCCGTGCATATGGCTGTCATTTCTGTTCTCTTTGCAGATGATTTCTGCTCCATGTATAGGTGAGAGGCTTGTTTGAGGCTTGCTTACATCAAATGTATGGAACTTGATCCCCGCTGTAGGAAATGCGTACTGAGGGCATTTATTTAAACTTCTGGTCAGTGGGGGTCATTCTCATTGTGAATGGATTTTCAATCATAAACTATGTGAGATTAGTTTAAGTCCTCACTGGAGACGCCAGCTTTGCAGAAATCATGGCACATAAAAGCAGGATGACTTCTAGTTCCAGCCTGTCCCAGTGCAACTTCCAGATGCGTGCACACCAGCCCGCAGCTTTTGCAAAGCTATTTATCACAGCTGCAGCAACGAGGGCTGGAGAAGTCCCCCATTACAATATACTATGGTACTCCTTTTCCTGGAAAATAGTCATTTCAAAGGAGAGCTGGGATCACCTGGAGGAAACCGACCCTTCATATGAAGGTGGTCTAATGGCCCCTCATTTAGCAAATCCTCACGTCTGACCTGGAGGTGCAGTCATACTGCTGGGCTTAAAATCTGCCTGCACCTTCAAACATCCCCCTTTGTGGCAGTTTAGAGACCAGGGCTTGAATGAGTTCATCACTGAGGTATAGGCTGGGAATAGCCAAAGAAGGAAGGAGGGAGAGGAGAGGAAGGCAAAAAAGCCTTTAGGATGAATGTAGAAACTAAATCTTGGTTTAAACAGGCTGTTCAGTCACAAAGTGTTACAATAAATGATGGATGCAATGTCCTGCTATGCGACATACAAAAGAGGTAATGACCAACATTGCAGTGTCTTTCCTACAACCACCAACATCATCCTACTTGCATCCCTCGGCCCAAATCTTGTCGCATCATTTCAGCTATGAGGTCTCGAGTGCTCGGACATTCCAAGACATCGAGAAAATGCACATGTATGAGTGGGACGTGCTGCAATGTCAGCATGTAGATGAAGCCAGGAGAGCTGCGTGCTCATCCACACAGAAATGCTTCTTGATGGCAGGTGCATGCCAGGTACACACCAGCACATACCGATGCTCCTGCTCTTGCTGGCACTGGAAAAGTGTGGGCTTATAGCACCAAAACATCCTTGACACTTACATTCCTCCAGAAAAAGGCTTTCACACTTGAGGCCCCCAATGTTTTCCTTCCCATTATCATGATTACAGAGCATGTAATCCCCCTTCTTCTCCTTTTTTGCCTTCATTTGATCTGTCATCAAGGATCTGTTTTCTTTGCTGCCCGCTCCGCTGGTCCCCCCCAGTGCTGGTCGTCTCTGGGAAACACACACACGCACACATGGCCTTTACTTTAGGCCATCCCTCAAAGCAAGTGGGAAAAAAAAAGGCAAGATCAAAAAGTCGCAAGTGTAGCAGATGTCAAGTGGTCCCTCAAGACCTCTACTTAACCCCTTCCTCAGGCTTTGCTGGGCCCTAACATGGAAATCAATTGGAAGGAAAAGCAGAGCTTTTCTGAAACTTTGCTGTGTTTTATTATAAATCAGGGCTCAGTTTATATTTCCCAGTGCCTTGCTCCATTGCAGGAAACATTTAATGAAGCCAAAGCTGGCTTAAAACCCTGGCTATGAACCTATGTACTACTAATTGGGGTTGTTTATGACTTTATGTAATAAAGTTTGACAATGCAAACTGTGAACACTTTTTACAGTACTTCCTTCTCTTTCTGCCCCTGAAATGTCATCTAAAACCAGGTGTATGAAATGTCTGTGCAGCAGTTAAGCAATCAATGCCGCTTATCTAAATGACAGAGATGTATGGGCATTTAAAGCCTAATGATTATAAATGGAGGAGAAAACAACCGTGGAGGAACTTTTCCATCCTTTTTCTCTAAGTACAGTATGCTTTGCAAATTCATCATATTCTCTGCAAGCCACCTCAGGATTGCCTACAACTCCTTAACGCAATGAAAAATTGCAAACCACTTTCCAGAAGGAAAATATCTTCTCAAGTTGCATTTCGTCTACAGTTCAGGGAATTCTGTCCAAGTTAAAAGTAAAATACATGTACATTTATGTCCAGAAAAAAAAAAAAAACTCAGTCTGAAAAGGCAGAGCACTCTAAAAACAGTTTGTTGGAAGAAACCTTTGAAAACCTATTTTTCTGTGAGCACAGTAGGATTTCAAGCTTAGGGTGTTTTGTACCCATGTATGTTATTTGGAGTCAGTTTTCAGTTTTGGCTGCTAGTTCCAGATCAGTGATCAGTCCTGCCCTGGCAGAACTTGTTGCCTGGACAGACACTCCATGAGGGATTTTCATTCTGGCACAAGGCACGACTCACCCCAGCTCGATCAGGTTGCAGGATCAGGGCCTGAGCGCAAATATGTCCAACCTTTGCAGCAAATGCTTGACTCTCCCAGGAAAGTGTAACCCAAGAAAAAAACACTCTGATTCGTATGGAAAAAGCAGCTTTGCTGAATATATATGTCCATAGTTCCATAGTGTTGGAACGTCATGGCCAATAGTAGCAAGACAAGGCCACATAGAACCATAGAATTGTTATGGCTGGAAAAAGACCTTCAAGATCACCAAGTTCAGCCATAAACCCATCACCACCCTGCCTACGTCCCTGCCTTCTCCACCATGCCAATCCCATGCCAGGATCATTAGTGTATATGCGTCAAGGTCACTGCCATATCCAGCTCCAGCAGGTCTGTGTAAGTCATGCCCCTTCCCTGTAGCTTTTTCCTCTTAGGCAATGTCCTTCTGTCCAAGGAGGATGTAGTTCATGTAAGGACACATATATGTCAAGACAGTCATGAAGCTTGAGACATGAAGGTGGAAACCCAGAGTACCTGAAGTGGAGATGTCAGAGTATTGCTAGGCCTGAATCCAGCACAGCGGGGCCAAAATGCCAGAGGGGAAACCACAAAAGGGAAAGGGACGGAAGTCCATCATAGATGCAACCCGGTGTCATCTTTGGTCTATCAAGCATCAAGTTAATAGACCAAAGGATGAGAGTAGACATCCTGCCCAAGAGCACCTGCCTCTGTGGCTGTCTACATCTGGTACAGTCATACCCCTTATATAAAGCATATACTTACCAATATATATATCCCTATTGTTTTTATTATTTATTTTATTATTTATTATACATAGATATAAACCCATATATCCATGGGTCATGCATCATGATTGGCGAGGCAAGGGAGTAAGTCCCACCATGGAACCCACTCCTGCCGATAGCAGCTTTCTGACAGTTTATTCCCCTATAAGGAGTTTTCCCCCAGCTATGCTCTGCTCATGAAATATACTATGTTAGCTCTGGGACAGGGCTGGCCATGCTGGGACAGCCTTAGAAATGTTTCTAGGGATCTAAGGTCATATATGGGGAATGAACCGGACCTTCAAATATGCCTGAGCAGGATAGACATCAAACATCAGTTTATCCTAGGTTTCAGGCTTCCAATCTGCCTTGATACATCTGAAATTTTCAGAGGCATCTATCTCTTCAGGTGCCATGCTTGAAAATCTGTCACTTATTTCTGGGCCATGTGAAGCATTGCCCCACTACATGTACATTCGAGTGCACTTCAAAAGTATCCAGTCAAGAAAGGAAGGCCAAATTGTCATTTTTTACAAAATTGTCCTAAAACACAGTTGAAACATAGCTCCAATTCTCAGTTTAGATGTGTGCTTTCACATAGTATTATATGCTACTCACCAAAATCCTGTTCTGATGGATTTCTGTCTCTGTCATTTATCGATAAAATACTTACTACAAAGTGAAGCCAGCTTCTCTGGTCTCTTAATGTCCAAGGAGGATTAAAATATAGGGCAGGTGTAATTAATCTTTTAAGAAAATGGCTTGCCTTTCTTAAAGTACCTTCACTATAACAGGAGGAAAAAAGAGAAATAGCCTTCTCTAGAGCTACAGATTTCTCTCTTTAATCAAAAGCATTTGATGGCCGATCATTAATAACATGTTTGTCAGTAACTGTAGTCTGGTTCAAACACCATTCTTTGAACAAGAGTATCATATTTGGGTACATTGCAAGTCCACAGTGATTTTTACACAGTGTTTTATTTTACTTTTTCCTTGTGTCAAGAGATTCAAGTTACATATGAACTGACAGGCAGATGCAATAGATCGTCTGCAGAGAATGATGACAAGAAATGGATTTTGTAACTTTTCAAAGTGACTGCCATATTTTAAGTGTCCAATCTGGTGATGAATCTGCTATCATATTATTTACCATTAAAGGCTCTAGTCTCTCTTCTCAGAAATTTCTTTCTTTCTTTTTAGCCTTGTCATGAAATACAAAGAATTCACCGTTTTTCTTTTATTAAAGTTCATGCCAAAACCATAGCAGATTTCAGTGCTAGCAGGATGAAACACAAAACAAAGCAGTAAGATTGGGTCAAATGCAGCCTAACATAATTGTCACTAACATCTTCCACTGCCATCAGAGCCGGTAAGAATGCCTAACTGATTATATCTGTCAGTTGAATAGCAGCAAATAAATATATAAACAGTTAGAAGAGGTGTTATTTGTGCCAGACTCACATAGTATATCAGTCTTTGATCTTTGAAAGAAAAGAATTATTCTTTTGTCAAAAAACAAGCAAAAGGGGCATGAAATTTTACACAGATTTCAGAGGATTTGGGGTTTTTTTTGTTTTGTAGATAGTCTCTGATATCAGCATACACAATGTACAGAGATGATAGATTGATAGTCACCACAAATATCAAAGAATATCACCTGCTGGCCCCAAATATGGGATACCCTCATGGTATCAGATTCTTCTTATGCTTTTTATTATGGTTTACTTAAAAAGGTCAGGGTAGACTGAGAATCCCAATGAAATTCAATCTGTCCATTTAACAAGGAATCTAGTAAGATGTCTTGAATAGAATAAGAAAACTGTATATTGAGCACTGGAGTAATCCCAAAGGTGCTTTATCCTGCACACAGATGAAAGACAACAGAGCTGATTTTTTATTCATAGCTAAAGAATATTTCACGTCTTATTTTAATTATAACTCTATTTCCCAATTTTTCATGTAGTAAAATGAGTAAAATCCTTGGCTTTGTAAAAGACGTGATGCAGACATAAGAACAACGAGAAATTCATTTTACATAGTATTTTATATAGAACTGTAATTGTAATAAAAATTTCTCTCCAAACTCAGGAGCACAGAAACCTTAAACTAAAAATGTGTATCTACAATTAATTTGTCCACAGATCTTCCATATATGCTGTATGGGGAAGAGGTGAATGTGATTTCACTGAAGAATGAATGGTTTCTTCATTCAGGTTTCAATTAGCACAGAACCCATGACCTAACATATCAAAATATGAGGTTCTCATTTCCAGAAGGAGTGTCATGTTTAACACTGAGATAATAACCTCATATACTTTTCTCCCACCTCTGATGGAGGTGTTTGTGCTTCTGAGTTTATTGGCTTTTAGTTCACGTGCACAAACTTAAAAGAAAGTCAGAGTCTAAGACAAACATCTGCCACTTTTAAACAACCTTCCTGCTAGACAAAAGTCATTCTTTGGTTTCCAAGGATGAGAACCATTATTGGCTTGAGACAACATCATCACCTTGGTGGAAAGAAGACTGCTTTTTTATCTCTTTGGAGTTTTGTATCAGTCTTTAGATATTGTTAGTTTATGCCTGAGTCTAGTGAATGCGATTAGTCCCCCTGGTGTCATAACTACTAAAACTGCATGCAACTTCTTGTAAAGAAAAGCAATCAATCAGCTCCCTTTACTGTGCACTAGACCTTTGCCTGCAGACAAAACAGAGGCATCATTAAGTAAAAAGGCAGCTTTTAAAGTTACATGCAAGACTTTAATTTTCAGTCCACTCCACAACAAAAAGCAGAACAACCAGATCAGTATGACCAATAAAAAGCCAAAATGTTCTTAAAGCATTCATCATCTCTGACAGGACGCTTAGAAAATCCACATCCCATTTTACTTCTCTGTTCTCCTCTCTACATCAGTCACTTGCTTGAAGTCACAGGTGGAAGCCATTGAGCATTTCTCCAGTTATTCGTTAGCACATGATGTGTGCAATACATTTCCAGATGAAGTGGATTTGGAGGCTCAGCATCCTTACACCTCCCGTGGCACTCCTGCAGCCCCCACGTTCATGCCAAGCAGAGGGTGGGAGCAGGGGGGTTAGGACATGCAGCAGACCCTTCTCCTCTGCTGCCACATGCCAGGACAGTCCCAGAGACTGACCGCAGCACCAAGAGTGATTAATGGGATTTATAATTCCAGGAATTATAACCTGGTTCCTGATTTACATTTCCCTGAACTGGCTAAAATCTGGCAACAAGTGAGAATTCACCTCATGGAGTGAAGAAAGTGAGCGTTTTTAGAGGCAGAAGTAGTCAGTGGCTCAGATGCTGAAATTATTGATGGGTCGGTATCTTAGCAGAATATCTTACCTCAGTATGGTTTACTTTAGCCTGATTCACCCCTATTTAAATGAGTTCAACTGCCTTCTCCCTTATCTTTCTTTTGGATTTGAATTCTTTGGCTCCCAGAAAAGCCAAGAGGAAAAATTCCAGCAGCATGACTTGGAGCACCTTAACATGCTTAGGCTTGCTCCCAATGGGAAGAGCTGATGCATCTGTACACTGGATGCATGTCCTGATTTGAGCAGTCCGGATGGGTAAGCAGCTCCAGCAAAAAGTCATCAGAGTCATTTTGGCGTTTCCAAAGCAGGGATTTTGGCACATGTCTCCTTAGACCTGCTTCCTGAGCCAATTGAATGAGCTACGTAGGGAAGAGCAGGGTCTCTCTCTGTCACTGCGTGTTTAATCATTGGGCTCTCCTATAGACACTAATTGGACACAACAATTAATGCTAACTGCATGTACACTGACACCTGCTTCATGGAAATTATGGAGATTTGATAGGGCTGTTCAGACCGTTAAAAATGTTGGTGCTGCTTATCTGCACTTAAAATGCTTTCCTATTCTTTTATTTTTTTCTTATTAGTTATTGCTAGGGGTTGATTTTGTTGGGGTTGTTCACAGTGCTCATCACCTTAAAAACTACAGTCAGATTCATGCGTGGGAATGGTCAGGAGCCCTGAAAACAGGAGATAGAGGATGGTGTGCAAGGGCAAAGGAATAAAATCTCAGGTTTGCATGGAATTTCCTCTTTATGTTTGAACATTGGTCATGAAGCTTAGGAAAGGTTTGCTTTTGCTGGTGTATGAGATCTGAAACTGAGAGCAGTGCGGTTATTTATCTACTCAGGGGAAAAAAGAAATTTTCTTTTAATTTCAAATCTTCAATAATTTCAGTTTTTAAAATATTTTTTTTTATTTCAAATAATTTTCATGCCAGCTCTTAGACATGACAGGTAATATATTCAGGAGCTCAGTGTTCTTGAGCCTGCCAAATACCTGCAAAATGTCAATGTGCTTGGACAGAAGGGAAACAGAAACAAAAACAGCCTGCATTTTAACCGTAAGGTACATAGGCTGCCACATGCACCACAGCAGCACTATTCCTCAGCAGCCAGCTAGGCAAAATCAGTGCTTTCCTAAAAGGGATCAGGAAACACCTTTCCTGCAGGAAAAAAAAAAAAAATCTGTTTTGAAGGAAAGGTGAGTTTTCAACAGATATAATCAAGACTCTAAGAAAATGTTATATTTTCTGCATGAAATCACCAAACTGCATGAAAATGTCTGACTTTTCAAATGCACGATTCTATCATTTTATCAAAATGAGGGGGATTTCTTATCTGCCCCACAAATATGACATATCTGCAGTGTATATGTTGGCATCCTGTGTATTACAAGAAAAAAAAGGAGTAACACCTTGAATAAAAGCACTTAATTAATGTTATTCACATCATCCCGGAGGATAAGTCAGGGCCTGTAACTGGAAAACCCAGCTTCTTTTTGCCGACTGAATGTGGAGATTTGTCGATGATGAGGAAACATTGAGAAAAACAAACTGCAAAAAGAGGCAATGCAAATACGTCTTGAGCAGCAGTATCGCGCGTAGGTTCAGTACGGAAAGGTGCCCTGCCCTGACAAGCTGCCTCCTTTCCACAGAACATTTATTCAGGCAGCAGGGACAGGGCACTGTGGCACCCAGCAGTCCCATACCTGCACATAGAGCTCACCTGGGGACAGCTGCCCAGAGTATATATCCTCACGCTCCATTTTTACCATACCACAGACATCCAATGGCAAAAATACTGTGGAGGAGTTATTGCAGAGAGACAGACAGACAATGAAGTCCAGGGAGTGTTATAAGAAACAGCTTTCTTCTTTATTTTCTTTCCTGGAATGCATACTGCCTGGCAATCCCTTCAAAATCTCGTTTGTGCAGGATGATCTTTGCAGTTGTAAGTTACCTGCATGTGCTGGGTAGATAAATCATCCCACAGCAGTCATGAATCTCTCTATATTTCTGTGACATTACATATATGTTCACCTTGTCCCCTTAAAATCAAAATATTTGATGAGGGACATGCAGGATGCAGAGATGTTCGTCTTTTTGCAGTGTGGTCAGTGGAACCCAAGGTGATAAGCTACCAAAATCCTTTAGAGCAGTCTCTCAAGAAATCACAGTCACAAAAAAAAAAAAAAGGAAAGAAAAGAAAAACACGTTGCGATGACAACCTGCTGTCATCACAAGACTTGCACCCATTGCATTAACCCTGCCTCCTGCTAAGGATCCGTAAGATTTTGTAAATGGCAGAAGAACAGGGCAGGAAATAAATTAACTCACAAACAAATAAAGAGCTGGAGAAAGGGAGGAGAGAGGTGGGAGAGAAATATGACTTGGAGGCATCTTGCATTAGTCAGTGGAATTGGATGTAAGAAGCACGACAGAATGTTAATCAGGTTAGAAGGCCCTGCGTATTTGTGGTTAATTTTGCTATCTCAGAAAAGCGTGGATGAAAAGCGTGGAGAAGCGTGGAGAAAAGCTGTTATGATGAAGAGCTTCCCAAAAAAGGAGGGAGAAGATAATGTATGTAGCATTTTGAAAACTCAGTTCTGAGGAAGTGCTTAAGGAGAGAAGATAGACTATGTGGGAGAAAGAATAAAAGCTGAATGTTGCATATTCTTGGCTCTCTTTCTTCCCCTCTTTCCTTTTTGTTCATGAGCAAAGAATGGAGAATGCTTTTCCCACTGAGGGCAGCAAATCTCCAGATATTTCTCCAGATACTTACCAGAAAAGCAGTAGCGCACATTGCTTGTGTCAAGGTTAAAAGTTAAGCTAAATTCTAACTTTAAACATGTATTGGAAAATATGTGTGGACAAAACAAAGTCCTCGGGGCTAGCCCATGAGTCAAGTGATTAAGGTTCTACTTGGAACCGTTCATAAAACAATTCCTAGTTTGGGCTTGGCAAATTTCCTTTCTCACCTGTGGTTTTTGCTAGCTACCTTCTAGTCTTCCAAAAACACATCTGACTTTCTGAAGCTATGCTGCTTGTCATCATTAAGTGAAATGAAAAGCTTTTGTTAACCAGTTTGAGTTGTTTGATGAAAAAGTTTTGATTAGAGAATGCTTTATGTTACTTTCCTGAGTTTATTTTTCCTTTTAAAGGTAATATGATACCATAGGTTAGATTTAGGGTTTTCTTAAGTAAAGTAGTTTGTCCAGAGGCGATAGATATTTTGGTGAAGGAAAACCTGTCTGTCTTCACCTGCATTATGCTTGCGGTTTGTCTTCTTCTTAGCATGAAATGCATTTTACCCACTGTTTTTCCAATGCCATCAGTAGTCACGACTTGCCATTGACCCCTTTCTGACAGGTACTTGCTCTTAATGTGAGCTTTGTAATTTCCTATGGAGCAATAGAGCTGAACTACTTTCTGGTTCTGCTCTGAAGGGATTTATAACACCCCACAGGCAGCAAATACACGTTCATGAGTTTGACATGGAAATGAAGAAAGCAGGACTGAGAGAACTGTAATGAGAACTGCATCCATCCCAAGCAATATCATTCTGATCCAACCTGTAGCACAAAGGGGAGTGATGGACAAAACAGAGGAGAGCAGAGAAAGAACTGGAGTTTTACACAGGATATCTTTAAAACTATACCATCTCCTATCTGAGGATTTCTGTCTCTTAAACAGTGATTAATTCCATGAACTAGTATTAATTCAATATAGTGTCCAATGGTCATATCTCTGGACAGGAAGAAAACAAAATGGGTCGAGAAAAATACTCAAATAAAATTCTCCCAAGGTCCACAGTGCGTGACTGTTTTCATTACACAGTTGGCACTTATTCTTCAGAGACAGAATTTAAGGAAATATAATATGCAAAATATATGTCTTAAGATATATGGATGCCATTACTATGTATGAAGGGACAAAGCAGAATTTTGAACTCTTTGCATATTCATAGCAGAGATTCAATAAGGAAGAGCCAATTCAGATGATCAGAAGTATCTGTAAAACTCACTAAAAGCCATTATAGGTATCCATGGAAAGGAATGCCTTGATATTTCTCCCTCCTGACCTACCTGACAAGATAGGTAGTAGCAAAGAGGCTTTGCGAGCCCCATCCAGTACCAGTGATACTATCTCCTTTTCCTTACTTGGCTGAAGATTCTCCATCAAGATTTTTGAAGATTTTGAAGATTTAAAAAAAAAAAGAAATCTGCTCTGTGATGAAGGAGATATGAGGGAGGTGCTACTTCCACGAGCTATGCTACTGCTTTTGCTCTCCTCACCTGTAAGGGAGGAGAGATTGCCATCTTCCCTGCTTCCCTGGGGCTAGCTGGGGTCTGCAAAACTAGGTGCTGTTATGTTGGCAGTTGCTATCAGGAAGGCTTGGGGGGGCCTCCTCAGTCCCAGACAGATAAACCACAAAAATGCAGTGACAACTTCATATTTACATCAGGCAAGCCTGCATAGATGAGTGACGAGGCCTATGTATGGCTGGTGCAAAGTGTTCAGCCAAAGGTCAGCTATATCTACGTGCTTCTTTGGGTCCAATTGCTATTCTAAGTCGCCTAGGCTTACAGAATGTTGGAAAATGTCTTTGGTTACACCTATATGAGTTAAGCCATTTCCCATAAGACCTTTCCTACAGAACTTGGGACTTCACTGGTTGATGGTGGCCCTGGAGATTCAAACATGAGCTTGCTTGTGTGACCATTTGAAACTGATATTGGCAGAGTTCTGGAAAATGGGGAAGACTGTATAGCATTCTTATATTGCCTATGCATTTGTTTTAAGATAAAATGACTAATAATGCATATAAAAATGTGCATATTTTTACTTTAAATATGTATGGTTACACAATTTACAAAACTGTTAAGTTGGATTTGATTTTTTAAATGAAAAATCTTAGGCATTGATAAAATTGAGATAGCACTTGATCATTTTATTTTACCAGAAACAAATATATTTATATATATTTATATATATATATATATAAAAGACAATAAAGAGATTAATTCCGAGAAAATCTCAATATTATTTGTGTCTGCAACAATAGGCGATATACATGCGAGAACAAATGGTGATTGAAACTCTTGGCAAGAATAGATTTGTCTTTCAGTGTTCATTTAGCATTTCCTTCCATGGTCTAAGGTCTTCCTAGTGTATCCCAAGGAGCCTTTTCTTCCTCTTGATAAATAAATCTAAAGATCACTGTGTTTTTTGGTTTTTGGGGTTCTTTTTTGTCATCTCAGACTGTGCTATTGCAAAACGCAGGAAGTCTATGAAGGTGGCTAACATTTCTTTAGAGACTAAGGCTTGCTTAATTTTGAATGGTAACTTAAGGTACATGTAAGTAGACACATGTAATATTTAGGTTGGATGACACTTCTGGAAGTTTGCAGTCCAATACCCCATTCAGGTCCAATCTGAAGCAGGGATTGGTTGATCAGGCACTGTCCAGTGAAGTTTTATATATCTTCAGGGGGCGAAATTTGTATCTGGGAAACCTGCAGATTAAACCTGATCTGGAGATTAAACCTGATACTTCTTGATAAAGCCATAGATACAGATACAGCCTATGTATATTACCTAGTATCCAGGTGCCATCCCATCTTGGGCTAATTGGTACCTAGGTGTGCAGAGCAGTCTAGAGCAGCATTGCATTTGCTTTTCAGCCCACCTCTGCAGACCTGTGCAACCCTCCTTGGAAGTCTCATTGCCTGAAGATCTTAGACCAGAACTCTGCAAATCATCTGACTAACATCCCCTTTTTCTGTAGCTCAGCTAGGGGCCTATATCTATATCTTTTTTTTTTCTTTTTTTTTCTTTTTTTTTTTTTTTTTTTTTTTGTAATTCCAGTTTGGGGCTTGATTTTTTAAACATTTTTTTAACTTTTTTTTTGACATTTTTTCTATAGTACTTAGTAGTATCATTATTCCATTTCAGACTTTTCAACGTTGATATCACACCTTTTGGAAATGACTAAAATCATGCCATAGTACAGTGCAGCATGACAACACTGACTCCATTGGTTTAGAAATATCCAGCTCACAGACCCCTTATATTTAAAGAGTGTTTAGCATACTTCTTCCGATGTTCATTAGCATCTACATCTCTGTATGTTTCCATTGTTTATTGCCATGTTTTTCTTTAGTATATAAGTATCATTGATAATGGTGTCACGTCAATAGCTTTGAACAATAATTCTGTCTTCCCATGGAACAGTTACATGGCAATTAGCAATGTTTCCCTAACAGTGTGTCAACTCTGTGCAGCAAGTGACATTTCTGCAGAGAAGTCAACCTCTGTGTTTAGCCTCAGTGAGATCTGCCAGCTACTGTAGTGACCAGGAAGTATTTTTTATAAAAATAACATTTGTGTACTATAAACTGAGGATGTAGTAAAGGAACCTACGTTTAACTGCAAACACACTTCCTCGTGCATTATTTTAACTTTAATGCCAGAGAAGTTCTGGGAACACCCAAGCAATTAACTTCGTGTTTTGGTAAACTCTATGGACACAATGTGAAGGATTGTGATGAGGGCTGAGTGAATATTTTCAGTGGAAATCTAAACTCACTTAAACCAGTTACATTCAAATTGGCCAGCTCACTGCAAGTGTTCTGGTTCAAGGTTTCACCACAGAAGTGTTATAAGGGAAACATTTTCTTCCAGGCAGTTCTTCTCCCATCGCTCCCCTGTCCCTGCCCCATGTTGGCTAGAGGAGGATGAAGATTTTAGAAAGGTGTTTTTTTTTGTGTGTGTGTGTTTGAAAAATGAAAGCAGGGGTTGAAAATTGATCTGTTGTGTGCAGATCAGGAAAAGAGAGGTGCTGAAGGAAAGCTACACCGAAGGCCAAAGAGGGAGAGAGGAAAACAAAAGCTGTCCTCAGGAGGAGAGAGGCATGATAATGGACTCCAAGGGAGAGAAGGAGCATGACAGTGAACAGAAAGGGCAGAAATCCAAGGAATTACAGCAGTGTCATACCTTAATACAGGCTACCCTCTGGCCATGTGACCAGGCTGGTATGGAAACCCCCTGATGAGTGAATGGAGAGGGAGCTGGAAGAGCTGACCAAGAATTTCCTTCTCGCGTTGCCCCTTCTCTCTCTTCCCACTTACACACGAACACACATATGTCTGAGGCATGGGTGCACCTGCAGTGTTGTCCTCTTTCCATGCGCTGTGTCCCATCGCAGGACAGCAAGCCCAGCTACTCAGGTGCACTGCACTACAGAGCCTGGAAGGCTTAGTGTTTGGAAGCAGACAAGCAACCTCAGAGCTACGAGTCACAGCGGCCAATGCTTATCTTTGATATTGACCTTTGGTATTAGGTAAGTCCAGGAGCCACTAAGGACAACACTTTTGCTAAGCAGACCTAATGAGACGCCCAGTACTCCAATGGTCTGTTTCTTGACATCATCCTGGTAAATTAGGAGCATCAAAGGTCTGGAGTCCTACCCTGAAGCACATGAATGTGTCCATGTCTACGGACTTCTGGAGGCAGTGATCTGACTAGTCCAGCAACTGAAACTGCTAGCCTTGCTTCTGCTGCAGCCTCTTTACACCTGCCTTTCTTTTGCCTCCTTCCACTCCTTCTCATTTTTAAGACCTTCTTTTAGTTATATCTGTTTTTAAGCTGTCTATCTGCTATGTGATGGTTCTGTGGTCCTTCCTTAATATTTTTCTTTCCTTGGTTTTACTGTCCTCCCCATCTTCCATATGATCGTGTTTCATTTGTTTATTTGTAATTGCCTGCCCATGACTGACACCTCTAATCCCGCATTCATTTCTCATTTCAAAACAGAGAGGTAAGACACTTGGCAAAAGAGAGAGAGAGGGAGAGGAGATGTTCTAAACACAGCATGAAAATGCTACTCAGTGGACTTTGATTTTGCTCCAGCACTCCTTTACTAAGTGTAGCTGTGAAATAGTCAGATTCATTAAAAAATGTGATGTAGCTAATAGTTTTATTAACGAAGGAAAAGATTTGAGTGAACTGACTGGCAAAACATTTTGATTTATTTCACGCAGTAAGAATATGATCACTCCATATTTAGAGCAATAATTGAAGGCAAGTACATTCTGTAAAGTGCTACTGAAATGTATTTCCTTCATTTCCTTGACAGTAAAAGGAAGCAGTGAATGCCTTAAATCAGAAAAAAAAATATTTATATATAAAAGATAAATGGAGGTCACATTCATCTACAGCAGCATGCAGAATGGCCAATAATTTACAAAGTTCAATGGAAGTTTATGGTAAATGATCTCAAAGGTTTTTCTCCTGCACGGTGTGACAGCCCACTGCCTGCTAGGCCCTATAGCAGTTTGCTCAGGAGGAAGAGAGTTTGATACGATACCTCAGAGGGAGATTATTTATGGAAGACAAACATAATGCTAAGCTGCTAAGTGGCTTTCCTGCAGGAATCCACAACACTTTTTTATCACAGGAGAACACAGCTTTTGCGTGCAGGTCCTACGCACTTTTAGAATCAGGCCATAAAAGAAAAACTACCCTACTGAGTGCATACAAGTTGTTCATATGATGACAATAACTACACTGACTTTGTCACCTCCTTTGCTACAGTCTGTAAATGCTGCAGCTGAGAATTCTGGGAGCTCCTATAAGAAATAGCCAACATTGGGTATATATTTGAAGGTAGTGTTAGGTAACAATTCTGAATTCTTCATCTACATCATTTAAGCTGAAGTCTGAAGATCATCTCCTCGCTGGATCCAAACAAAGAAAAGTGTGCACTGCTATCCACGCCCAACACTAACACTGCCCAAGCTCTCAGTAGCAAATTAAAATTGCTGACTTGCACAACTGACTAGCAACTCTGGTAATTTAGCATTTTCTTCCTTTCCAAGGTAGAACAAGAAAGCAAAATATTAGATCAGATTAAAAAAAAAAAAAAAAGAAAAAGGTACTTCTCTCAGAATTGAAGTTGGTTAAGTTTGGAAAACTCTGAATTTGGGTCCTATCTTCAGGTATCTTTCTGAGAAACAATGACATTATTTAGACTGGACTCTTTACTGCTATTTTTGCCTGAAAAGTTGACTGGTGTGTATATATATGTGTGTGTGTGTGTGTGTGTGTGTGTGTATCTTTTTACAAATAACAGCATAAAATCTCCATTATATACCTGTGTATTTAATGCAGTGGAGGAACTGCTGGACTACAGCAGCTCAGAAAGATACTGTGTAATGATAAAAACACTCAGAGCATCTTATTGGAAGTCGTATGCAGGTCACGCACCCCACAGGGCAGAACTCTGCCTTGAGGAGCTGCCCTGCAGAAGCCACATAAGTCTCCAGGGATGCAAAGCCAGAGAAATTTAGTGCTCACTGAGGTGTCCCTACACCGAGGACAGTTTGCTGCCACAAGGCTCAGATGGCCATGGCCAGCTGAGTCCATCCTTGGTGTGTGATCATTGTCTATCCCCATTTCCACCCAAATCCTCCAAGAGCTCTTCCCAGCCTCTCCATAGGTTCTGTGTCCTACAATGTTCTGTTGAGGGTATCTGCTGCCCAGTATCCAGAGATGCTACCTGAAGGTCCCACCAGAATAGTCAGACTGCACTTTTACGAGTTGGTCTTGGCCGTGACTGAAACCCAATCCGTAAAAGTAAAGTTAGGCTTTCCTTTTCACTTAAGAAAGACCCTCAAGTGTTTTAATACATTTTAGCATGTACTTTTCCTTGCTGTTTGTGATAATAATCCTTTCAAATCTTGAAGCTGAAATATACTTGATATCAGATATATTTTTCTTTAATCACTGACAAATATTGATTTATTATAGTAAGAGTATAAGGAACACAGCTGTTTGGAAAATGATATTTTTTCCAGTGGAAAAAAAATACTTCTAACTCTCTTCTTTATTTTCCTGTTTTTCAAAATGCAAGAGGGTGTTTGCAAAGGAACAAAGGTGGGTTTTTTTCTATTATATGGAAGTAAAAATAAGTTAAAATTTTGAATATTCCAAAAGTTCTTTAAAGATCAACTGTTATTATGATTTTTCCAGAAGTCCCAAAAAGCATATGAAGAAATAGATATAAAGTAGGAAACAAAATGAGCTGACATAATTCAAAAATTTTCTTAAAAAAAAAAGAAAGAAAAAGAAAATTATATATTAATATATTTTCACTGTTTGGACACGGTAGATTTTAGATCTTAATGACTGGTCTTGTTATGCTTCCAAGGGCTCCTCTGAGCAACTGAGGTGTGACCACAGTGAGACAAATCATATGGTGTACCTGCAATCCACAGCCTCAAAAGGGCCTTTTAGTTTCCTGACTCCCATATTTCTTTAAGCTGTTGAGGAGTGTATGAAAAATGTTGATTTCCTCTAAAAAATAAAATTCTTTCCATGGAGTAGTTCAGTGATTTATTCTTTTCAAGCACAACCAAGAGTAGAATTATGCCGAGTCGAGATTCTGACAGTGTTTGCTTTGAGGAGTACAGGAACAATTGGTCATACTTATCCTCAGATGCTGCTCCGTGTGGTTTTTCACACAAGGTAGTAAATCAATTATTGCAAACCAAGTCTTAAGTCCGTGCCCTGTTAGTACCAATATAGGTAACTTTTGCACAAGAAAGAATATGGCATCACCACTGTAACCAAAAAAAAAAATCACGAAAGAGGAATAGATTGATAGATTGTAATTTTAATACAAAAAAGTGAAAAGTATTTTTGAACATGGCCAGATTTACATTCGCATTATGTTTTACTTTACCCATTTTAAAGGATCTTCAAATTTCTTTCTTTTTCTCACTTTTTTTTTATTATAAACCCTATAAAATTGTCCCTTCAAAATCTTTGGAATACTCTTTATAAAGTTAATGGGCTGGAAGGCAAGCAAAGGATGTTATTTAATTTTATCACCCTAAAAATATTTATCCTGGAAAAGGAAGGTCCCAGTATGCCACTTGACAAGCTTCCAGGGGAAAAAGCGCATATAGCAAAATAAACACTTTAGAGTGGTGGAGCGGGACACTAAGAGAAATCCAAGTTGTCTCGTGCCTTTTCTTAGGCTAGAGTGCCTATGAAAGTGGAAAGGGTTTCAGATGAACAACTGTAGCATCCCGTAATCTGATGCTCACTGTTTTCTTCGCCATCACCCTGGCACTCGGTGGCCTAAGTAGCAAGGAGCTGAAAGATCGGATCTGATCTGCTTTTGCAAACATTTCCTCCCCTCGAGCTGTGTGGGATGCCAGATGGAGGCTGCTGAGGCTCTGACCCTGATAAGCTGAGCAAGCCTACAGCCCACACAGGTACTTCCATCCACTGAAAAAACAGTTTTAGCAAATATTTACATAAACCATCTTCTCCTCATCCACACAAGCGCCAATAAAATTTGATAAGCAGAATATCCCTGGGAAAGCAAAGTTCACTCAGAAAGAAACAAGCTTGGCAAGGCTATAGCCAAATAATTAATATTTGAGTACATCACTTCTCCATGTTTGTTCAGCCATAATGAAAAGAAGCAATGTATATTGCTAAGTAATAGATATTGTCTACTTACCTAGCCTGTACATGCAATACTTGATTGCCCATGCTGGTTTTACGAGCTCATCTTGCTAGTTAATGCTTGAAAATGTAACTATGTACTCCCCAGATGGGAAAAGAAAGGAATCAATGAAATTTGAAAGTTCTTGCTTTCACAGCTTGCCCTCAGGAGATATCGCAATACTGCTAGACAAGGTCAAAGTAGTGAAGGATCTCAGGAGGGCACTGTCTGTGGCAGACTGTCAAATCACAGCGTAGATATAATGAGGGATGTTTAAGCCATGTCACATTAGATTGCTACTGGGGCTAACCATGCCAGTGAATATTTATGTCTTAGCTCATGGGTGGTAACTTCTCAAACATTTGGATCACAGCCTTCCATAATTTCTCACAAGATCTAACAGATCTAACAGAAGCAAACGAGCTGACTACTAACATAACAAAACACTAATAGTGGAAACATTATCTTGTGTTTTCTTCCATGGGAAGTTTTTCTCTTGTTATTTTTTGTCAACAATGGATATTCATGTTTTCTCTACTAATAATCTCAAAGATAGACCAGTGCAAAACATACACTGGCAAATCAACCCTTCATTCACATATACCTTCACTCACATGGCAAGTGCATTTTGATCTAAATGGAAAGTGATAGACATGATCGCCAACCAGCTGACTGAGTAGGAATATAAATGCACATTTTTCCATGTGGAATATGCTATTTTTTTCTTTTTTTTTTGGCCTCCCTATTTTGGCAAATCATATAGAAATCATCTCCTTCCTTCACTCCTCATTCCCTGTTCTCTCATCAACAACACTCTTTTTTTCTTATGTTTCAGGAAACCAAACACCAGTGCAAATGATGTAAACTCATTCATTGACAAGGTTCTGCTTCAGTGCAAGACTAGAGGGAAAAAAAGTCTCAAGGCAAGGTGACTGGCTTTTTATGGTATCACATCCAGAGCAAAGACCAAGAAAGCTTTTAGGTGGAATGCTTTTATCAATCATCAGCAGAAAACTATGTCTCCCTATGAACTTCAGCCATCTTATTTTCTCCCATTCAAAATCCATGTATAATACTTTGGCTATTTAGTTGTATGTAAAATAATAGTATTGAATAATAAAACACTAAAGCTTTTATCCTTTCTTTCTCAAACTGTCCACAGAAAAGAGTTCCTTAGTGAAGCTTGTACTTTTATTACAAGTAGGAGCTTGTCCTAAGAGTCTAGATATTCCAAAATGAAAGAAGTCAGTGCTTTTGAGAAAAATTATATATTCATATATATTATATTATTAAATTATTATAATATTCCATCTAAAGTGCATTTGTATGATATTCTCTGTGTTGTCTCACCTCAGCCTATTGAGACTCTCTGTGGAACAAGGACTTTCTTTCCCTTCCAAATCAAGGAACTTCCTTCTGAGTGATTTTCATTTTGAAGCCCTAAAAATGCATTTCCTAGTCCCTAGAAGTTACAAATGCTGGAAAAACTTAAATAAATCATAGATCAGTTATGTTTCTGTTACAGCATCAAAGTCTGAGAAATACATTGGTTAATGCTGTCTTCTCCCCTCTGTTGTTCCTGTTCAATATCAGAACATGGAAAAGCTGTAGACAATTCAAATATTTAAACAGTAACAATAGAAACAGCTACACAGCTCATTAGCTTAGAAATAAATTCAATATGTAAGTGTCTTTTCAACGGTGTCATTCCATCACTCTGGTCTTCCTTAAGCACATTGACTTCTCGTGTTCTCATGTCCCTGTTTGCAGAGAGGGGGGCTGTCTTCCCCATCAAATATCTCAGCTACTCTTTCATATTTGCAGTGTGCAGCAAGAGCGTGAAAGCTCTTTCCACAGTGGAAAGAGACCATCAGAAGAGAGTAAAACTCTTAGAGAGGCAAGTTTCTTGAGAAATGGAGGGCTTTGGTAACCATGTGCAAGGAAACAAAGCGAGGCATTTTAAGGCTAGGGAGAAATTAGAGATGAACCAAAATTAAAATTTAAAGAGTATTTTTTAAGAAGAAAACTACTGTAATAGCTATTTACCTTTAGGAATTAATGTCAATGCCTTTCATTATCGTTTCTATGCACTCTCCCAGTCCAACAATAAAAATTTTGCTAGTTTCCCAAATAAAATAAAAACATCATGGTGGACTGCATAAAGTTGCTGGCAGCCCTCCTTTGAGAGCGAAAAATCTTTTTGACATGGTTTGGTTTCCATCAGCGTCATCTGTGTTGCCCCTTGATCTGTTTCAAGAGATATTACACGGAACCTCTGAGAGGCAAAAGGGATGCCAAGGCAGGAAAACCATGCTTTTCCTCCAAAGGATCATTAACTTTTCCTTTCCAATCAGGAAACTACCTGAAAAGGCGTAAGCAGACTACAGGCTGGGGATTACCTTGTTGAGACCAGATCTTGAACTGGGGTAAGGGATGCCACAATTTTTGCATGCCATAAACTAGTATTCATTAGCTTTCTGATGCTTTCTCAGAGAAAGAGAAGCAATACAGTCCTGACGACAAATAGTGAACCATAATTTTCATTTTCACTCTCAGCTCAATAGTTTTGTCAACACCATCAGAGCAGAAATGATTCAGATGGAAACATCATCGCAGGATCCATCCTGAACACTCTCCCTAGCTCACAACACTTGTCTAGATCCTTATTAATATCTGATTGTGGAGGATGACTGAGTGATTTATAGATAGATATACATGCTATAGATGACATAAATAGAGCTAGAGATAGATATAATGATGAGGATAATTTTCTGAAATACAGAGGAAATTCTTACTGTTTGCTTTAACAAAACCAACTAATGGATCATCCAATTTATTTTACATAGAGCTGGTGTATTTGAGGCCTAACCACGAGAAGATCTATGTGGCAATGAGACAAGTAGTCAATAAACCCTACCAAGGAATTGTAAATCTTACAATACCAGTAGATTACACATAGTAAGCAGCTGGGGTGGAATAAGCAGGAGCCTTCAAAAAAAGTATAAAAGAGTAGGAGAAATACAGAGTGAAAGCATAAGAATACATACAATGATGTTAAAAATTAATCTGTAAATTTCCTCAACTTTTAGTACTATGATGTCTTTAAAAAGACTGTAATACTATATTAAAACTGTGTAAGGAAAGCACATTTCCTATAGAAAGGGGTTTTTCGGTCAAATTCTGATCTAGGCATAAATAAATACTGCTTCATGGCTCAGAATTGATACTATACCAGCCTGAAACCATGCAACCATAGCCCAAGTCAGACAAGACTTGGAGGAGTACAGCAAAAAAAATCTCTTCACCAGAAACCTGCAACAACTTATCCTACTGAGTTCTGCTGACCCAGTGAGTTGTTTCAAATTTGCACCTTGAGTAATGAATTAGACACCAGCGTGCTTTTGTGCAGCACACACAGAAGCCACATGATCTTCTACTCTCCAAACAAGCTTTTCATCTCTTTTGAAATGGGTAGTGAAAAACACTTCATGGAAAGTCAAGGCTCCCGTTGAATTATCACTGCACTTTTAGCTTGGGCACTCCCAGATGAATAAGATTTTAGGTGGGTGGTCGCTGCATTGATTGCTAATGTAAATGTCTGTATAACAGGAGCAGCTGTGAAGGAAAACTCAACAGTGGCTCCTGAAAACCTATTACTCGCAAGACCTTTGCCACAGCTCTGTGTGCTTTCACTGCTGTGCTGAACAGCCTTTCAAATGCAGCCAACAATACCCGTTTCTTTCTGAGCATTCAGTGTGCTGGCAACACTTGGGTATTGTGAAGGTGAACTTGCACTTACTCAACAAAAATAAAAGGAATAAAGTTTGCTTGAATAAACATGTTTAACATGTCATGGCATCAGTTGTGTGCTGCTGTGAGCAGAGAATTGGAATGATACATTTTTCATCCTGTGCTAATCCACTGTTATAATTAATGGTCTGTTAGGCAACCTCCCAAACTGACAAGCCAAGAAAGCTGAGGTTGTTCAGGTCAGTCTTGCAGCAGTGAGTGCTGTTAAGTTCAATAGACGTTATTTGCAGTGGTTTTTCAGGATGGGTGCAGAGAGCTATTTGCCAGTTAATTAACCTTCCCATGAGCCAGGTACATGTCTTATATGTCCTAAATTGCAGCGGTGCCTTTTCAAGGTGATGGTCTCAGTGGTCAGAGAGGTCCATTTGGTCTCCTGCTGCAACATGAGCATGTCACTGCTTGTTCTGTTTTACTACCATAGGATTTATTTTGTGACATCTGAACTTGTATTGAGTCATCTCTATTCTCTTTCCATTTCCTCTTTGGGCCTTTTTTTTTTCCTGTCTAAATTATGCATACCAATTCCTGCTTTTTTTTCCAGATATATAACCAATAAGAAAACAGAAACTTTTCTCTGACTTTTATCCCCTTAACTAACAGTAATTTTCCTCTGAAATAGCGGCCATTGAATGATGGCAGCTTATATTCAGTTGACTAGCTGATTTCCATGGACTACTTGCAAGTTTAATACCTAGAACATCTTAAACCAAAAGCAAGAAAGCCTCTTACTGGAGCATTAAAGCTATTGAACTGTACAAAAAGCAACGTTCAGTTATAAGCACCAAACTTTTAAAAGTAAAAAACTACCACCGTCTGTTGTTCAGTCCACACATAGGCTTTAAATGGACTTTAAAACCAGCTTGTGATAGCTGCTTTAGATAACGTTTTTTTTCAAGTTGGCTGTAGACAGCATGATCTTAATTTCTTTTTTGGTTTGTTTTCAGTCAACAGTGGTAGCAGAAGTTGTTGTACAGACTAATCTGGTAGGAATTCATTATCCCTGAAAATGAATGAGCAAATACAACACACATAAATTATTTTCCGTAATTATATTGCTGAGTAAAGTTCATACTGTCTATAGTCAAAACAGATCCTGATAACACTCCTCTGACTTCATTGTTAGGCAGCCTACAGCATGGAAACTTACCTAGTAATATGTTCTGGAAAGCTGTGTTATACATTCTGTTTTTTGTTTGTTTTTTTTTTTCCTATGGTGGAGGAAAGGACTCTATTCTCCATTTCATTTTTCTTTTAATACTCACCCTTGTTGAAAGGCGTATGTTATTTTCAAATGTTTCAGTCTGTCTTCTTTTCCCATGATCGTGAATGACCTCCTTCTGAAGAGTGACCTGGTTAGTGATGATTTTTAGCTGGCTTGCTTCTTCAGAGCTAATAGCAGTGTTGTGCCCCAGCTTTGTGAATCTTCATGGTAAAGGAATTGTGTTATGGGGAAGGAAAAGGTGAATTCCTGGCTTTATGCTGTCTCAGACCAAGGTAAGGTAAGAGATGCACAGTGAGGACCCTGAAGAAGTCCCCTTGGAGAAGAATGATTGAATCAATGCTTACTTGTCTCATTGGATCCTTAGGAAATAACTTCCCTCCATTTCCTCTCTTCTTCTCCAGGCTGAAGTTTATGTGGCCACTTTTTAAGAGCTCACCATTTTAGTCTGACTAAAAGAGGATTTAAACTGATGAGAAGTGTCAATTAGCGAATCCTTTATTCAAACTGGGCTATAGGAGAGCAGAAGGTATGATATTTTCTAAAAAAGTGACAAACAAAACAAAGCTGAGAACATGTTTTTTGTCTTCTAACAAATGAGAAAAGAGTCAATATCAAGGTCAAGATTCCCAGGCACCATTTTGTGGAATGCCAGACATGATTTTCATTGGCAGATACTACTGGAAAAAAAAAACATCTGGAGCAACTTTAATTTAGCTCTTCTTTCCACACACGAGAGTCTCTCTCATTTTTGCGCCAAATATAGTTCATCTCAGTGACATTTTTTAATTTTTTTTTCAGTTAGCAGAAAGTAACTATGCAATTTTTCATCCTTATAGACACAGAATAGACCTTTTAAGTTCAATCTCACAAAGTAAATTACTAACAGAGCAGGTTACTCAATGCAGGCTAGAGAAATAATGTGCAAAATATGTCAAAAGAAAAGAAATATATTCAAAGGGCTTTTCTTATTTCTTTCAGGGCATAGTCCTGATGTCGAGGAATAAACAATTTAAAAATGTGTTTTAAAGGACAATCACAAGTGAAACACCTAACCTTTAAAAACACTCAGCCTGAAGCAGAAGTAACAGCATCTAGAAGACAAAAGTGAAATAAGTATCATAATGCCAGGTGATGGATTAACATATTCCAACATGGATTTAAACTGTCATGCCATGCCAATATAGTGTCAGTCATGAAAGATTAGTCTGGCATTGTAAAGATTTTCATCCAACAAAAGTACTGAGAAGTTAAAAGTATGCTGTCTAGTTTTATATCAACACAATGTAGAGTTATATTAAGTAAATACAAAGAAAATTGTATAAGAGGCATAATTGTTGACATGCAGGTTTAAATACAACAAAGAAAGCCTTTTAAGATGTCATTGCATTCAGATAAGAAAACATATCTTTTATCACTTTAGTAAAAAGGGGGCAGTCCTCGAGGTATAGTTTCCAAAAAAAATAGACATTAACTCACAAGGAAGAGAAATTTCACCTTTTCACCAGCTTAATCCACACATGTTTTAGGGACACCTGATACTTTTATTTATGTGTTTCATATCCTATTCCCTTACAAACTTTTTGTTAGCTTAAGTAGCAAAGCCCATAAAGGTAGCAGAGTTGGCCCAATAAAGGCCACGGTTCCAAGCAGCCAAGACACGGTTAACGAGGGCATGTTGCAGACACCGCACACGAGAGCTCCAAGGCCAAATCCTCCATGGGCTTTTTTTTGTTTTTAAGCTGCGAGCTGCCCTCTTTATTCTATTTATGCTGAGACTGGGCTGCAGCCGGAGCCTCCCTGTGGATACCCCGATTCCTGGCACCTCAGCGCAGACGGATGCTCAGCACACAGCTCTGCTCCCAGGATGGGCAGGAAGCAGCAGCAAGGGCAGTCCCAGGAGATCCAGACCCGACGTGGTGCCGGGAGGGCTTGGCCTTAAGCTGAGTTATTTTTTCAGGAAACCCCGATGGGAAAGTGAAGTTTTTTGTGCCAGTCAGAGGCCAAAAATACCTCAGCACCCTCCATAGGGCATGGATGCTGCTTCCACCTCAGCTGTTTGAGGGGGATGTAAAAAGTGGAAATTTGCAGCCTCTTGTGAACTTGAGCTTAAACTGACATAGAAAAGTGAGAGCAAGAGCACAGCATAGCAGGGAGCAAACTCCACTTGCTGCCATTGCACGCGCGTGCCTTGGAGGGAGGATGATAATATATAATTAACCATGTGAGAAATTCATCTTAGTAGCCGGAGCACAGGACGGGGAGCCAAGAAATCCTCCATCTGAAACCATGACCCCGAGACTGATTGCTCCTGTGGCTTTGGCCCACTTGCTTGGACTTCCTTGCTTCACTTCAGTCAGGGAGCACAGAGATGAACAAAATCTGTGGAAAAAGAATATCCCCGCAGGAGAGCAGCAGATGGTAACACACTGCACCTCTAGTTACCCCTAAGCGGGGTTTTCCTTCACTCTGACCCCCCGGGGATTCATCCTGGGTAGAGGAAGATAAAACTACAGGGATCCACAGTGCGGGTAGAAAGGAAAAGTGCCTCTCTCCAGAGCCCATCCAAGTTCTGGTGGAGCTGAGCCCAGCCTAGATTAGTCCACACATGGCAGTAATCAGGGAGTAATCAGCTCCCGGTCCATGAGGAAAGCCCACGCGCTACCTCTAATGAGCTCTTGCTGTGCAAAGAACAAGGGCAGCCACGTGGGTAAAGCACTGCCACAGACCATACAACTCCAGAAAGGTCCATGAATTTAGTTCCCTGCTCTCCCTAGGAATTTTTGGTCTCAACCCCCTTCTCCTTGGCTGACCTCTCTGTCTTCCTCCTGCCTTGTGCTTCAGCAAGTGAGTAGGGCAGCACGTGGAAGATCAAGCCTCATTCCCATAGGAAGCCTCACTGTGCACAGCCCTAGCGTCCAAGCTCTGCACATGGCTTACATCAGCATCTGCACAGGCTGAGGTGTTATACCTGCATTCTCTCCACTGTTCTCGAAGAACACTGCAGCTCCTGGGAGTCCCAAAGTGTCCACGTGCGCCCCACTGTCCCCGTGTAGCTGTTCTCTTTCTGCATTGCAGAGATCCCCCAAAATGTGTTCTTTACCTGCAGGGGTGCAGCCCCTCCACATATCTAAGTCCTTGATTTGAATTCCTTCAGAATATTCTTATTACAAGCCAGCTCTTCAGCCTATGGCATCAGCAGCAGCCTCCACTACAAGCACCAAACTGCAGCTTCTGACCTGCTGTATTAGTATTGTATTTATCTTTTACAAGCATTGATTTAAATTGACTTTAAAAAAAAAAAAAAGTGTGCTCTGCATAGTTTACCCGTGAAAATGTTCTCATAGTTTCGTGTCGGCCTTTTGCAACAGCTGCCAACAACCTTCACACCCCCTTGCCTAGCCCACCTGTGCAAACACTGTGTAAACATTTCTCTTTGTGAAGCACAGGTAGGTTCTTGTGGCTTCATAATGTGAAAAAAAAAAAGGGATAAAGTCTTTCTTTGCAACACCTGAGGTAGGAGGAATCTGCCCCTTCTAAATATCTGAACAGTTACTGTGAGGATAGCTTTTAGTCTTGGGAGTAATTCTTGGTTTGAAGCATTCTGTGGTGTTTGGTTCACATTTCCCACCAAGTTAATGATTATGAAGCACCTTTACCTGGCATGTGCATGAACAGCATTGAGGAAAGCAGCTGATTGCAACAAACTGCAATCCCTCTTACTTGTCTTGTTCTGTATTCACATTTTTATACAAATGCTCCTACTGATTTCAAAGAGCCTGATCATGCAATGACGTATTCAGTATGAATTAGACTTGGTGAGTTCTTCTTTCTCAGGTCACAAGGATAGTCACTGTTACTGAAACTGGAATCAGTGCAACGACAGATTCGTCATGGGTGAGGTCCTGTGAGCATTGAACATCCAAGAAGGCCTCAAATTCCATGTTTCATGGATCATGTTTCGTAGATGTTTCATCCAAGAGGTTCATGCCTCTTGAATTCAATAGCCGTTATTATGGATCTGGGATTTACAAACCTCATGTGGTATGAATATGCATACTGCAGAGGAAGAATATGTTTGTTATGGAAACTCACAGCCCCTTACCACATCAGGAAAGTGCATCTGCCTCACAAAGGAGGAAGAAGACAAGAGATAAGTGGTATTCATCCTATCCCATAGCAGGAAGGTTTTCCATAGCAGCTTGTCCCAAAACTAATTATGATAACTCATCATTCCTTCCTCTTGGACCCAATTCCAGTCTCAGAGAAGTTCCATAGAATAAAATGCCTTTTTTTTCCAGAAAAATCTTTCTCAGGTAACACTACATCCATAGGAAGAGCTGTGTGGACTACGGTTTATGCACTAGCTCTGTCCTCTGCACAACATCCTTACACTGCCACTCATGACCAGACTTGCTTATGCTTGGCATTGAGAAGACAAACAACCCAGTCAAAGTAGGGACTGCAATTCAGCTCTTATTCTACTTACTGCTAGCCGAACCCAGCACCCAAGTCTCTTGTTCCTGGCACTTTTGTTTTGTGGTTCTCTGCACTGCTATTTGTTCCTTGTCATTCTCACAGGCTGCATGTAGATGTGATGCCCTCTGATGTTGAACTCGAAGCAGATGGAAGACTTACACAGCCTGTTTCCTCCTGAATTTGGGATTTTAAAACAGGCATGATCCTTTTTGGATGTATTTTAGATGCCAAGTTCAGACTAAAAAAGTCAAGTTGCCTGTTTATCCAGAAATATGATTCAAGAGAAGAGAATCAAATGCTCTTGCAGGGGAATATAAAACAATTTAATTATGGGAGAAAGCTTGTGTACCAAACTAATCTAATCAAAGAAAGCACACTGTGTTACAAAATGTACCTCCCTGAAGCATATATTTTGAAGAACTGCAGAGAGGACTTTGCCCATATCGTGTCTGAGGACAGTGAACACAGGGAGAGGATGTTAACACCTCATGCTTGCTTCTGTAGATTTGCTCCTAAGGAACATTTTCTCCATCCTGCCTAAGGAGAAACAGATAAAATTCAGGCTGTTATTTGGTAGTTTCCTCCCTTTCTTGAATCCCTGGATCTATTGTAGCCTTGCTAAGTGATATATGCAGGATGTATACCACTGGCATGGCAGGAAGGCTTCTCAGACAGGTCTGAGGAGAGCCTCATATTGCAGCCTGTCCCCTCTATGAATACATGGCTTGTAATGGTTTTATGGTTCTTGGAGAGATGTGGTGACCTGAGCTGCCCAGATGCAACCACGAAGAGTAAAAGTGCTGGACCCGTGCCCGTCCTTGCGTCTTCCTAACATGCAAAAGGAGCCTGAACATTTTTGTCTTTTAGAGACATGCCAGTCTGCCTGTTTATTTTCTGCTTCTTTTACATTAAAGTGAATTTTTCACAGTGTGGAAAGGCTTATAAACACACATAGAAGTGATAGATGGGAGCTAAAACTCATAGCAAAGAGGGTGAGACAAGATTAACTGAGGCTTCCTAAAACTCTCTAGGCATTTTTTGCTTATTTTACCCATAACCAGAAGAAAAGACATCTTCACAAAAGCTTCATCACTACTGGTCCTTCGGCTGATGGTTGGCAGTGCTCTGAGCTCACATCCCTGAAAGCCCCAGGAGGATTGCTAACAAACCAGAGGAAGGCCAGGTTCTGCATTCAGAAGAGTTTCAAGGTTAAAATAGCAAAAGCTAAGGAAAAGGTCATCTGAAAACAGTATCAAATCTTCATAATATATTGGGGAAAATCCCCTTTCAGGCAAACCTTTGATACGTTGTACATCTGTCCACCCCAACTGTATGCCTCCCCTGGTGCTTCCCAGAGTTCGTCCCTCGTTTAAGGACTTTAGCCTTTGATGACCTGAAGACAGTATTTCCCAGGCAGAGAGAAAACATTGCTGCAGTGTGTATGACATCTTTAATTTTTCCCTTGTTTTGTCCCTTCCTCCCGCTCTCGGTGTCACTTTCAGAATCTGAATAAAACAGGAACACCTGTTTCCAGAGGAGGAAATTGTATTTGCCTGTTATAAAACAGTCAAGATTATTTAAGTAAATGAACTTGCTGCAGCTAGGCACAAATGGTTAGTCAGGCCTTATGGACTTTGTTTATCATTAGTCTTAAATATGCTGTGTGTTTTTAAAATAAAATCGCGTCTTGATTTTATAGTCTCAATCATGCCAGCTTAGCAAAGGCAGGTGGTTAAAAAGGAGTGTCCTTTGCTGTTCTGCAACCAGGACAGCAACCCAGCTCTGCTGCAGGCATGTCTCAGGTACTGCCACGTCCAAAGCCTCCACCAAGCAAGGGCTTCGTCCCGCTTTCTGCTTATCCCTATAAGAAAAGCATCACAAGGTGAAGGACAAGCAATGGACCTGAATATTCCTGTTCTGTTGGATTTCAAGACCCTTAAACTTCCTTACTTCCGTCTCAGGTTTTGCATGGTGGCGTCACTGCTCTTCTTGGGTCAAAAATGTTTTCTCCTGCT
>NW_010577460.1:61474-75475 GCF_000705375.1 Tinamus guttatus | reverse complement strand
TGTATGAGACAGGGCACGAATGTATAAAAAAATACCTCCGAAGCCTCACAGGCTCTGCAGATACACAGCAATGGAGACGTATTCCAGCCTTCCTGCTGCGGGCACACGCACACATCCTTACACAAAACGTGGAAAATCAGGAGCGAAGCTATGCGATCCCTGATCCTTGTGGCAGCGAGGTCCTGTTAAAATCACAGGCGTCATCTAGTGGGCACTGAGGGAAATAGGGAGCCCCGGAAAGTCGCTGGTGCCTCAAGCAAGGAGTAAGGAACGAGCGGGAATGAGAAGACTGCCCTTCTGCTTCTCCACGACTCCTGGAAGTCACAATTTGTTGTTATTTTGCTAAGTTATAAGTAGTGCACAGATCCAGGGAAAGCAGTATTTCCGAGAGTCAATAATCACCTAAACTAAACATTTTACCTTGAAAAACAATTTGTTAAATTTAACAGTGTTCATTTTTACACATAAAAAGGATAACTTTGTTTACATTTCATTAATTATTTATGTGCATTTCCCCTGCTGCCTAATTAGAGCCTCTCAAACATTATTTCAGCCTTCTTCAAAGCAGTGATATGGTTATGTTGGAGCGAAATAGTGGGAAAAAACATATTTTAAGACCTGATCAGAGATCATCATAAGATCCTGATAGCTGTGCTTGCAGTTCTTATTTACCAGCAGAGAGAAGCAGCCTGTCTACTTACAAATCTGAGCTTAATTGCAACAACACAAGAAGCCTGCCATGGTATGAATCAGCACGAGAACCTGACACTGCAGGGAAGGAGCTGTGGGCTCAGAGCTGACTTTAAGCATGTAATAGCTGTGCCCTTGAATAAAATGTGAGTTTCAAGGCACCTTGTGAAGGCCACCAGTCTGGAGATGTGTCCGTTTGCTTTGTGGTCAACCCAGAGCCTGATCCACTGGTGCATAAGGGGGCATCTAGTATCTAGCATGAAGGGGCGTAGAGCAGGGCACTGCTATGATGACCACAAGCTCTACAGTCTCTGTAATAAAAGACATGAATGCATAAACATGAATCACAGCAACAATACCTCATGGAAAAATGCATTTGTCAGAAGGTAAAATGGGTCTTAAGAGGGACTCAAGGCTCAGTTGCAGCACAGGTGAGCACAATTCTCTGCTGTAAAGAAGAGGCGAGAAAGGTGTCCTTGGTGTCCTCCAACCTTGATGGACTGAGAGAGGAACAGCCTATGAGCGAGCAAACATCTTCCCATGGTGGACAAAACAGACCTGGCTAGAGACAGGGTTGGACTTGAGATGAGCCCCTCTACAGTCATATAGAGGCCATAGAGAGGTTCTCTGGAGCAAAGAAACTCAATGCATGACATGGGTAGAAGGGACCAACAGTGCTCGGGAGGCAAAGCAGAAGACAGCTGGGTGAGGCACACATTTACCCTGGTGCTGTCATGGCAGGAGGTCTCCTTCAGAAACTATAGGGTACAAGCAACTCAGGAATACACTGTGCGCAAGGCACATCCTGACTCAGAGAGGGAGCCTTGGACTTGGACTTGGAGTGTGTGTTTGGCTGGAAGAGCTGGGCAGAGCCTCATGCATTTGACAAGACCTCTCAAAGCTGCCAGGACAGTCTCCACATTGCATGGTCTCCTTCTCCCTAGCGCTACCAGCAGTGTTAGCTCCAGTTTGCCTTGGAGAGACCAACTCTATGCATCCCCACTTCATGGCTGTTCACCATTTCTCTCATATGTGACGATGAGCAGAGGAAAATCGAAGGCCACATCCCACTCTGGTGCCCTCAGAGTCACCTAGGGGCTGAGCACTCTTCAGCACTGCTGTGATTTATTAGCTGACAGAGCCATATCCACAGGTGCTAACTACCAGCCCAAATGATCATGGCTTATATGTCAGAGCTGATGTTTAATGTGTCACTGATTGCTCCTGACAGTGGTAACAGGGGTGCTGTCTTTGGCTGTTACCCCTTCAACATGTTTCAGATCTCTTTAGCCTGCCCATCATGAGGCTGTCCAGCTCTGTGCCACCCTTAGGGCAGAGTTTATATACATATATTTATAAACATAAGCACTCAGCATCTCTCTCCCAAAAGAGCATGGCACAGTGTCCCAATCACAGCCCTTAGGGTCACCTGCGAGCGGAAGACAGGGGCAGCAGTGTCTAGACCCATCTCAGCACTCAAACTGTTACCAGACCCTGAGCAAACAACGTGTTTCTGAACATAATACTATGGCAAAGACAGGGATCACAGTGCGTTCCTGCAGAAAGAGGAGCAGTGAAGAGGGATGGGTCCCCATGATCTCTGCTTCAGTTTGGAAATAAAACCTGGGGAGCATGCTAGGGAAGAGGCTTTGTCCCGTGTCCAGTCAGGAGACCTGCAAAAGCTACATCCATGGAAAGATGCTGGGGAGAGTAACTGATGGTTGTAAAGAAGAGACAAGATGCTCTATAGACTAAAAAGCAGCACACAAAGCAATATTTAAGCTTTTTAAATTTAAGTTGCTACACACCAGTGCTGAACTCGCACTGAGGATTGTGCAGAACCACAAGACTTCTGCTGAGACATTCAGAGTCTCAATAAGTGAACCCAAATGCCATATTCCCAAGATACCTGCAGATTCAGAAGCAAGAGCAAGGGGTTATAAAAACATAAAGGCCATAAAAATCATGACTGGGTCTGAAACTGGTAGAAACAGATTTGATTTAGCTGGAATCTGGCTGAAATGTGCTCTTTTATTTGGAAAAAAAAAGAAAAGAAAAAAGAAAGAAAAGAAACATTTCAGGGAGGTTAAAGCTATCATTTTCAATGAAGAGCTGCCTAACAGGAGAACAATATCGTTCCTACACTACTGCATGGAGGGCCTCCATTGCAAGAACAAGCAAATGCCACATTTCTGCACATTCCAGGTGGGAGCATGCAGGTGGGAGCTCCCTGGGTTCTGACGCAAAGGACATCCTTGCCACAGCTAGACGTTCAGTTGCAGTTTGCTTTCCAACTCTTGAGGGATTTATTCTCTTTCAATCTGGAAGAGGGTACAAATAGGAGAAGCCGTGACCAGCTCTAGCTGCCTCTTAAACAACAGCTGATAATAACAGCACTTCTTTGGAGCAGGTGTATATTTATGCGTAACGTGAATCACTGTCAACCAACTTTTATCTCACTGAAAACTTTAAACCAAACAAGGGTTGATGACACAATCAAGAAAAGTTACCTCTTTTTGTTGTTGTTGTTTTGGAGGTTTCTGGTTTTGGTGCTTTGTTTTGAGATTGGACCTCTTTTTTATTTGCTTCAGCAAGAATATCTGCAAATAACATTCTACGATCAGTCTAGGGCCAGGTGCCTCTGTGATTAAACATATTTGATAACAACACTGCCTCATAATCAGAACAGTAAAATAATCTGGGAATGAAACATTGTATAGGACTTTTGGAGGCTGACATCTGAATGTAGTTAGCGGAGAGGAAACATTTTTTTTTAACTTTCATTTCTTGCTTCTTTTATCCTTAAGCTCAGCAATAAACTAGCACTCTATGGTTAAAAAGTCAGGAGAACAGATGTATGGTATAGTGCATCAGAATCTGTATTTCAGCTACGGGGTGTAAATTATAAGGAAGTCCTTCCCAGCAAGTCTTGAAAGTATCTATCTGCTTTTGTTGCAAAGATATTACGATGACAGAGATTTTTTATTATTATTACTCCAGGCACTTGATTACATTAAAGTAAACACTTCAGTCAAAGTTCAATCCAGGTTCACCGTTCTGTTTGCTGCTTCTAAGGCAGAGTCTTGCAGAAATTTAACTGAGCAATGCACATTTTGCAGCATGTTTCAGTCACTTCCAAGCCAGGCTTCTTACCAGGGGCCTGCTTGTCCTGTTAACTCTGCAAAGCATTTGAAGGCCAAACAACATTACCAAACATCATGCAATAAATGTTGAGGATTTTGGTGTTAGCAGCCACATGCTAAAGTAATTTTACATGGTTCCTTTCTTATCCTTGGCTTGTCCTCCTTTCTTTTCATGTACAGGTCTGTTTGAGGGGACATATGCCTAGCGGTTACAGCATGCAAAGGTTTTCTCTCAGTGTATTTGATTAAGGTTATATTAGTGGGTTGATTGTTAGAGAAGAGACTTGAAATACCTCTGGCTTCTGGATTTGGCTCTGTCTTAGCTGTGACCTTGGTCAGATCGTACTTGGAACTTTTCTGACGTATTGACGAGCCAGCAGTCAGTGCAAGCAGGAGTGGGACCTTGGGTCATGCAGTGAGTCTTGACCTCTGAGAAGACCCTGTTCCTTTTCCTAAAGTTCCTGTGGCCTATGGTCAATAGGACGCACAGCAGAGCTGCCTCTAGTGAAGGCACCAAATCCACGTGTGCAGTGGGTTGTCCTCCTGCAGCCTGTGAAACTGGACCAACCTATGGGAGACATTCCATTTTTATCTAACCAAGTTTTAGCAGTCAGACCAGATCAGGGACAACAAGCAATAGCTCACCAGATGCTGTGTGGCTTTCTGGGATGCAACCTTTCTCTTGGATAGATGCACTCTTAAAAAATAAATAACTACAATAGCATCCAGATGCTCCTGTGGCTTCCCTAGGATCAGCAATGTTACCACACTGGATGCTCCCCATGGCGCAGCTCCACAAATCTGGCTTCTCTTCAGTTGTCAGGGGGCAATGGAGACCATCAGCTACTCCTTCAGAACTGCTGTGCCCCTTCCTTGGGAGCAGATGGCCTCTATTTACTCCATTTCACTCCAATCACTCACTGACCTCCCTGCTGAGTCAAGAGGCTGCAAGTAAGTGGTAACTGCTTTTAGACCTTCGACTCATTTAATTTGGCCTTCTAAAATGTAGGACACTACTAGGCAGAAGGAAGATCTGTAGTCTTTTTGTTGATGAGCTCCCAGGATGGCTTCCAGGAGTTAACTAATCTTCTCACATGTTCACAACCACCTGGATGTGCTGGACTTGGGAAGCCTCTTGATTTCTGACTTCCCTTTTGATCCAGATACCATCTCTAATAATTACTCTTTCTTCTTGTCATAGACCTTTATTAGTAACTGGAATGCTAGTATGCCACAGTCAAAAACCTTAATTTTCTCTCTGCTCTAAGACCAAGTGTGTACCTCATCTTTCTGCTTCATGGAGACAGTATATATGCATATACCATATATATTATGGTATATTTGCTTAACACAAGCATGCATTTCCTCAATTTAAAACATTAACAAGTACGAAACATTCCTGAAGCAGATTGAATTTGATCAGATGCATAATAAAATACCAGCCACGTGACTGAGCTAGGTTTTTTGGTTTTCTTTCCCTTTTTTAAGAACTAGACCACATTTCGAAAGTTCTTGAGCGAAATATTGTCATGAGAACTTGAAAATAAGAGACCTGCCTTCTGGATTCAGCTGTTATTCCAGACAAGTGCCAGAAAGTGGAAGCTCCTAGCAAAGTTTGCAACTACTTTTGCTGAAAACCTTCATTCTGTCAGAACACTTCCCTTTTCTAACAAGTGGTTTCGCCGAGATGAATGTCCCTGCTTCATCTTTGACAGCAATAGAAATTGGGCCAGTTACGACTTCAGGTTGAAAGACTGGGCCCTATATTTCATACCACTCTCATGCTCTCTTCTGAAACAGCATGCCAGAGGAACATTCATAATTGTAATGTATTCCATACATTTTCTGGTGCAATCGGTGCGCAGGAGACTCTTCAAATGTGCAGTCACTAGGGAGCAGTGCCTACCCTTTTTTTGACTCGGATGCAGTGTGATCTTTACCCTTTGCTGTAAATTGACTCAGAGCACATCTTTATGTGTCAGTTTTGCTTACTCACTCGCAGATGTTACCAGCTTCCAGTGCTGTGGAGCAGTGTTTGGAGTACATGTGATTTTCATTTTACACATCTTTCAGCTCCTTCGTAGGCCCAAATGAAAAACCCAGCATTCAGGGTTTTTCGTTTTTTCAGGGACATTGAAAGGATTTATGATACTCTCTGGTGGGACTTGGTGTTCAGAACCTAATGAGTGGATTATCCTCGTCCACATGTGGCATTTCCCAGCTGTGGGAGATGTATCGTTTATTCCTTGTTTATTCTGTGGCTTCCACATGGGCAGCCCAGAACATGGCCCTCACCATAACTGGTGGTGCCAGTACACAACTGCGGTAAAGGGAAGTACAAAGCTCGTTGCTCATGCTGGAAAAATTGCTGATATGCCCTCGATGGGACAAAGGAGTGTAACAAAAAGCTACCTTTTATTACTGACCTCCAGGAAGTCCATCCTACCCCATCAAAAAGACAACGCTGAGCCCCCTGTCTGGGGCTATCGCCAGAAGATGAATCAAAAAATTGCTACAGGGACCCTCTTGTTAAACATGTGTGTCTTTTCCTTTCTGTAAGCCTGGACTTATTACCAGTTGCCATAAATTACAGAAGATCATGCACTCAGCATAACCTCTTGCTCATATCCTCCTCTGTTAGATTCAAACCTCTTTATGGTTATCTGCATTGCTGTTGCTTTGAGGTTAAATCATTACAAATAAAGCTCTTGGTCTCATGGGTTTACTCTGAGTCGCTCAGAACCGTTGAGTCACTCTCCTCTAATTTTCAGCAAGGAATTTAATGGAATGAAAAAAAAAGAGTTTTATCGGAAAAACCCTTTCTTCCCCTCACTTCTTTACACAACTTCTACTTGCAACCTCCCTTCCTAGCTGAACACACAACCTTAAATCTATATCTGCAAGGTTTAAACCCCAAATTGCCACTCTTGCAGAGCCCAGCACCTTGGTAACTGAGCAGTTTTGCACCCAACAAGCATGGAATGTGCTCCCGTGTGAAAAAAAGCTAAAGCTTTTTAAAGTCAGATGAAGCTCCAGCAGGATGCTTCAAACTGGTTTCCTGGACACTGTCAGCATTGGAAAGACAGGGTTTCCCGTTGGGAACACGTATACGATCGCCCATGGCCTGGACCTCTGTCCATGGCCATCCTCACGGAGGATCAATGACAAAGCAACATCAGTAGCAAGACCTTCCTTCCTTGAATCCGAGATTTTTGCATTTGCTACAGTCGCTTTAACCTGTGCCAGTGAGACCCCTGTTTAGTCAGTCAGTTTGTGAAAGGGGAGAGACAGATCACACTGGGGGAAGGCACAGTGAACGACGACTTGGAAATTATGTTTGTAACTCAGCCCTTCCTAGCATCAAGCTTTAGTCATGGTGTGTGCAATTGCTTAATCTTGAACCCAGAATGAAAAGTTTTAGCATCACTTTAACCTCAAGGCAAATTAGGTTTGCTTTCAGAATGGTTGGTGTTCTCGCAGAATTTCACAATTACTCATTTTCTCTTTGCCTTTCAAGTTTTAGGGTACTGAAGCAGCAGAAAGCCAGCCCCTTTTGCACATACTCCATCATGAAGCTAGTATGCAATGATTTAATAGGGAGGAGATTGTTTAATCTCAATGGAGTTGACAGCAGGATTGCAAAATACAAAGTCCTGCATGACTCAAGTTTGGGCAGAGATGATGGGGTTGGGAGTTTTGGTGATCGACAAGGGGACCACGAGCCACCAATATGGCCCTGCAAGGATGAAGGCAAGGGTGATCCTTTCCATCTCCTGCACTCAGCCTGGTGAGACCCATCTGCTGTGCTGGGTCCAGAGCTGGGTTCCCGGGTACAAGACACACGTGGACACACTGAGCGAGTGCAATCAGCGACCACAAAGGTGGTGAAGGGATTGAAGTGTCTGACCTATGAGGAGAGGCTGGGAGAGCTGGGGAGAGTTCAGGAGGGACCTTATGAATGTGTGCAACTATCTGACAGGGGAGACCAGTGAAGACAGAGCCAAACTTGTTATTTGATCCCCAGGGACAGGAGAAGAAGCAATGGGCACAAACTGAAATACAGGAAATTACACACAGAGACCAAAAGAAAAAAAGAAGGAGAAAGCGAAAAAAGATTTTTTTACTGCACGGGTGGCCAGCTCAGGTGGTCACATGCTTCTGCTGATAGTTTAAATAAAGTTTTTGCATTGAATGAGAGATTGAAGAGAATGTGACTTTCCACAACAGGTTAAAGTAGGGCTCTTGTGTGTTTGACATCTTCAGCTACTTTCTAAGACCTTAAATGATTTTTTTTCCATCTCTCTGTTTATATTTGCACCACTGCAAGTCTAAAATTGCCTGAAAAGAATCATGTTTCTTATACAAACATTCTGCTAAGATAGTGTTTTAGTGTCTGCATTCATACTTGTCCTCTCTCAACCTGTGATTACGACAACTTGAAGCATCTTTTTTCTTGCAGAAGACCACATCCTGCCAGGTTTCGGACAACCCTGAGCTGAGGGTTGAGGGGTTCACCCTTGTTGTCTGGATCAGAACAACGGAGATTGGTACAGCCAGTTCATTGAGACTTGTAGAAGTAGAATGGGCAGAGGGAGAGGCAGATTAGGCGCAGTGGATTCCACTACTTGTTCTTCATCCACAGGGGTAGACACAGCATGTTACACATGACAGTACTCGCCTCCCGCTTAGCTGGATTGCTAAGGAATGAGTGAAAGATGGAGTGGCTGTTCTAGGTCCCTGTTTGGCAGGGTGCACACAGAGGCTGCCAGCCAGCCATTGAGACTGCAACATCAAATCTAACATTTCTAAAACCTTTACATCTGTTTTTGACTGATTTAATGACTCCATCTTGTGCAGGTAAGTGCATACACTGGCAGGCTCTGATGCTACCTGAGCCGTGTGTGTATACACCAACAGCCTTGACTGTGCAGTTTGAGATTTTTGCTTGGGTGTATTTCAGATGCAATTAGTTTCTACAAAAAAATGGGAAGAGATCAATGTCTCAGCGTAACTGAATATGAAGAACCATCCTTTTCCCTTTGGTGGTCACTGTAGAAGCTTGTGCTTGTTAGCAAAAGCCAGACACAGGTTGTTATGTGTGAATTTCATTCCATAGACCTGAATGCTCTTGCATCCATGCAAAGTTTGGAGAGCTCAGGCCAAGTCAAGGGCTGGATCCCTATCCTCGAGCCGGCCCATGGGGCAGCCCAACATCCCATGCTGCAGTCAAGTGCCAGAATAAGAGCCAAGCTCCTTGCCAATGGGCCACATACTCCAAATGACAAGAAAGGGGGAGTTGCAGCCCACAAAGCTGATTTCTGATCTGTTCCTCAACAGCAAAATCATATACATACCTAGCATATATACGATAGCTTGTTCATTAAGAACAAGTGGGGAACAGTGGTGGTAGGAAGTCGGAAATTTTGAATGATTTGATGATTTTTTCTGGTTCATATGCATTTTTATGAAGAAGAATCCTTCCTCCTATAAAGTGCTACCGGGTTCCTGTCCCCCTGTCACACTGACATTGCCAGCACAGGTTTTCACCTGCCCATATATGCTTCCCCACAAGCCCGTCTTACAGAAGTCACAATTTCTCTTGATTTCCATGCAAGCAAACAGCAAGTGGCTCGTCACCGCTTCCTGTGAGTCAAGAGAGGTGTTATGTGTGTTTAATTCTGTCCAGCGGGCAAAAATTCAGGGAAGGAGCTCAGTGGCACAGCATGAATCTCATCCATCATGAGCAGGGACTCGCAGTGCCAGCCTTCACATTGGGGTCAGCTGGATGAAAAGCTTTGGGCACAGGAACTGAAAGGCTTGACTGTGCAAACACATTGCCAAATCAAAATGAGAACACACCTGCCAGTGAAGAGATGCGGAGAGTGTCAAGTTCTGTAACTAACTCCAAAACAATAGCTATTTAATGTTCACTCACAGGTGCCTTCACAGCTGGCCAAAAAGTGATGTTTGCTTTTACGATACCAATGAGATGAGGAGCCCAGCCTGCCAAACTCGGAGAGGTCTCTGCCACTGCGTAAGGATGGGCAGATGGCACAGGACTGAATCCTGCTCTCCGGCCAAAATACAGGTGTGTTCAAAAGCTGACTTCACTGGCATTTCCCCTGGACATTATCCGAACAACCCGTGTCCAGCCCTGCAGCCACTCAGCAGACACCGATTCACAAGTGTCAGAGAGAAATGCCAGCTTTGCTATTAGCTTAGTAGGGACGCTTTCCACCACCCAGCTGGAAACAGTCCTACCCACACCAAGTCCTCACTAAATCTGAATATTTTTGTGACGCAAATGTTATAATTGTTTTGCTTTTTGTTTTTGTTTTTTTGCTTGGGATGCCTTTTGCATTACTGCTTTTTACTCCACAGAAAATGCAGGTTCTTGGCCTATCATCCTGCCCTGAAAGCTGAACTTCCCCCCAGGTAGCTTGCAAGGCCATGGAAGGGAAGGTGAGGTTGGATGGGGATGTGGGGAGAAGCACGAGTGGACGTTGATCATCACTCCTCAAGTGTGTACCTGCTGTCAACAGCAAACAAACCCCCGCACCCACATGGGTAAGAAATGCCACAAAATGTGTGTTTAAGGAGGAGAGGGCATTCTAACAGCTGGCTGGCTTCCAGGGAGTCACTATTGAAATGCTGAACGTCACTTGCAGGCCAAGACTCACCTAGTGCTTCTGGTCATCAGAGCAAAGGCAACGTGTGTCACAACCCGTGGGCACCCTATGGACCAGTCGCTGGTTTGGGAGATGCCCAGCTGAAGAGGGAGATCTGCAAGGAAGCCTACATGAAACACATCCGCATCCTGCCCTTTGCATGGGTTTTAACACAGGAAAAGGAAAATATGTCGGGAACAACGAGCTTCAAGCCGCACGAGAGGTTTTCCACAGTCCAAGTAGGATCCACTGTTCATGAAATGAAAAAGAAACTGAGTATGGGGGGAAATAATTGATGGAACTGAAGCAAGAAATCAGCAAGAAGCAGCTAGATGGAGTGGCCAAGTGCTGACTCCTGTGAGACTGATTTGCTAAATGAAGCAAACAGAATTTGTTCAAGTTTCTTCTCAAGGGGCGCATTTATTTTCAAGTAGTAATAGAAAGGTCACTTCCCTTCCACTGATTGTTCTTGAAACAGAGTTATTTGGAATGTGTATATGTATGCATGTGTGTGTGTATTTGGTGTTTCTTCGGAGTTTGAAATTGTCCTGTTCAACCATTCTTTAAGAAGTCAGGAATTACTACTGTTTAGGAGGGTTTTGGTTTTCTTTTTTTTTCTCTCGCTCTCTCTTTTGTGTGTTTGTGTGAGCGAGATAAATAAAAACAAATGGCTTCCTAGAGAAACATTTCAGATGTGAAATTGAGCACAGTCACATGCATACATTGTCAGACAAAAAATAATATTTATGCAGGATTAGTTCCAGCATTCAGTATTGGTTTACTGCATAGGCTGCTCAGGCTCTCTTTCATCTGTCATTCTAGTTTATACCATCAGCTTGAAAAACAAAACAAATCGTATTTTTAATAACAAAGGAAACGTTGCTTAAGTTAAAGCCTTTTGTTAGTATTTTATGTTCAACTAAGTCAGAGAGGGAAGATATGCTGAAATCAGACAAATACGACATAGGGGGAATTTTGCTCCATTTACTTTGGGTAAAACCTGCTTCGCTTGGTCTAACTGCTAAACTCACAGAGAAGCAGATTCAGCTTCCAGATAGGTTAAAACTCCCTCTAATGGCAACTGAATAGAGGACAGAAAAGGGAGAAAGCATCCTACGGTTATGTGAAATACAATTTGGCTATTTCTGCTCTCTTTTTGTTTAATGTATTTTCTTCTAGGCAAAATCTTATCACTATGAATTCTTTCAAAAAACGAATCTTTAGCAAGTCCTCAAGATTCTGTTGAATTACAGCAAAAACAACAACAAAGTTTATATTGCTAAATTAAAATAGGTTTCAAGCAAAGGCATCTTGGTCACTTTGACAAGGGAAGAAACTTGCAAATCATAAAAATGTCTCTGAATCTGAGCAGCAAAACTCCCAGCAGAAATACGAGTACTTTCAGAAATATTACAGGAGCAGCAAAATAATCATTCAGCCTATAGAGTGAGTATGATAAAATAAGGAAGTATTACATTCTGCTCACCGGTGTCAGACAGAAATTATCCTTTGAAAGTGCTAAGAATGAAAAACAGGGTTAAAATGTTAAGAAATAAGGTAACCTTCCAAAGGGCTAATAGTAAGCAGGTGTATCTACAGTCAAATATAGGAAGAAAAAAGTAAAAATCATGAATTAAGTAGGCATCAAGCTCAGTCATAGTGTGAGCTGGTTATGTATTTTTCTGCCACGCTGGTAAGACAGCAGGTTTTCAGGCAAACTCTGATAGCAAACCCCTTTTCTTTCCGCTATCCTTACAAAAGGGCACAGAGCTATAAAATTTAGACAGATCATACCTCCATCTCCTTTTAGCAGAGGGATTCTGTGCATCATTTTTACAGCCTAATGTTCATTTCAATAGAAGCAAAAGAATTAACTCAGACTTCTGCTGGTGAATGGTGAACTTTTTTCAGAAGGGAAATATTCTAGGGTATAAAGATCCAGAGGAACCATAAAGTCAGCTGAATTAAAATAAAATAAATGTTGCCCAAAATCTCACCAGAGCCATCTTACTCAGACCCAGTCTAGCAACACTTCTGCTGCAAGAGCGGGAGATTTTATTGGGAGGTGTGGAATAAAATTGCTTTTTATGTTTGTGTGTGCTCCCCCTTCAAAATAAAAAAGGCATTTGGAACCTGATCAAAAACCTCACTGAAGTTAAGAAAAGAAAAAAAAAGGCAAATTCACACTCACATAGAGGATTGGTCTCTACCTTTACTATCAGAGGTACAAAGCAGAAATGACTGCTCATGCTACCACCATTGCTAAGAGGTATGTTGATAATAGTTGATAATAGCACACAAAACAAAACGTGTGTTTTGCGAGTAGGGCATATATGTCTGTGGGAGATTAGTGAAAACCGAGATCAGGAGATATTGCTAGTACGGCAAGGAATGTGTATGTTTGTAGTAATCTGGTTTTATTGTATTATTTGGAGTGCTGCTTTAAAAACAACATTTCACATTACATGCAGTTTCATTTTTAAAAAATTAAATATTTATTTTTTTCAGAGGTGAAAACATGCATATTTATTTACATCACTTAAAGAAAAAAAAAAGAATTGCTATTTACATCAGAAAATCCCCTTTACAGATCTTTTGAGAAAAAAAGGCAAACAGTAGCAATTTTGCGGAATGAAAAGCATTCAGACTCTTAACCCTGACAGTATTTACTGAGAGACATTAGCAACTGCAGAAGAAGGTCGTTTGAGGATGGATTCAACCGAAAATGACAGTGGCTCACTCGTCGACAGTTTTGTTGTGGCCTGCTTGGCCCCAAAGAAGTCTTTGGCATACTTGTCTATTGTAAACTTGCACTTTTGGTTCTCTTTGGCGGAGCTCTCTCTGTATCTCTTAGCAGCTTCTTCTAAAGTCTCTTTGGCCAATGCTGCTCCAGGCTTCTCCGGGAACGTCTGCGGGAAGAGGGGCTGGAACGGGTGGTACTTGAGCGGCGGAGCTTTGGGGCTCTCTTTGCTCACCTTGCCTAGGATCTGCTCCGGAGGAGCCAGGGGGTCCTTGTCGAAAGTCCTTTTTGGAGGGGAGAAAGCCGACCGCTCCCGAGCCTCTTGCGGGAGGCAGGAGATCTCGCTGCACAGCTGCGTCACGTCCCGCGCGTGGCTCGGAGCGAGCGGGTTTTCCAGCTTCGGGGACACCATGTCCCGCTCTCCGTGGGCACCATCCTGGCTCTGCGAGGCCTTCGCATCCCACCCCACGCCAGGCTTGAGAGCCTGGACACCGGTAGCGTTCAGGAGGCACTGCTGGTAGAGGAGAGCGTCGCTAATGGGGCTGCATTTCGGCCACACCAAGAACCGGGCGGGCAGGGGATACTGCCGGTAGGTCGCTGCTACACTGACGTTCGAAGAAATGAGCTCCATGTTCCCGGCTCCCGAATACTGCATGGTTAGGTCGAGGCAGGTGGGCAAAAAATTGCAAAACTCCTTGCTGGGAGCCTCGACCTGAGCGGGGTTGAAGGCTGCTTTGTACGGGCCGTATTCCGGTCCGTG
>NW_010577460.1:33648-58952 GCF_000705375.1 Tinamus guttatus | reverse complement strand
CGGGCGCTGCCCGCGCGCTCCTCAGCGTAGGGTGGAAACGAGGGCGGGAAAAGGAAAATGAGGCGTTTTCGGGGAGCTCTCCTGCGCGTGGAGGTCGCAAGTTCGCGGGGAAGCCCCGTCCCGCGGGGCGGGTGGGAGAGCAGCAAAGGCAGCGCTCTCCTCTCGGAGCGCAAGGAGCTCTTCCGTAATCGTTATTCTTTATTATTATTATCATTATTATCAGTATCATTATTATCAGTATCGAGTCGGGAAACAAAACGGAACAGCTTCGCTTTCAACAATTGAGGCGAGGCACGATATTCGTTTGTTCTTTTTATTTATTTATTTATTTATTAGCATTTCCCTCCCTTAGCGGTATTTCGCACAGGGCACCTGAGCTGATAAGCTTTTTTTTTTCTTTTTTGCTCCTGTTTCCTGACTAAGGCTGCTGCTCGGGAATTGGGGGAATGCCGGGGAAATGAAAAATAATAATTGAAAACGTTTAAAAACATAAAATAAACGAAGAATGATGGAAGTTGTCATGCCGGGAGCCGCGGCTGTGCCAGTGGAGTGCGGGAGCGCACTGTAAAACAGGTAAAAGAAGGAGATCCCCCCCCCAAAAAAAAGGGGGGGAAAAAAGCGGCTAAAATATACCTCGACGGCTGTCAGCTTCGGACAAAGGGAGAACAAGCAAATTTCAGGGAAGTATTGCCAGGAAAGAAATAAATTACATAATAATATTAAAAAAAAAAAACTCGCTGAAGGAATGCGTCAAATCCACCGTCAATAAGAAAGCCAACGATTTGTGGGATACGCTGGCGACGCGATCCTCTGACAATAGATGATATGTTATTGCACTTTCCCGAGAGATTTGTGCGAGCAATAAATACTTATCGTGTATACAATAAACACACCGGGGCCTGGCATGACAAAAAGAAGAAGAGGCGGAAAATAAAGAAGAAAACGGGTTTTGAGTGATCAGAGGACGGCGCGGCGAGGCAGGGAAAAGAAAAATAATAAGAATATTTTTTAAAGAAACTAAAAGTGAAATTAACTGTGTTTTTTTTTTTTTTTTCTGTGGGATGTGGGGCTGCGGAGAAGCCGCTCCCGCCTTTCGACGGGCAGGACGAGGCTGGAAGGGAAAGTGCATCCCCGCATGGCAGGTATTATTCATCCCAAAAGAGACCCTGGCTACTGTTTGACTTATAAGCATGACTAAAAGGCAAATACCCAAGGAATTCCACTTTCCCCCGCGGGTCCCTCTTGAAAGGCACGGGCGCGACAAGGGACCTGCTAGGTTAGGAAACAGGAGTCCCTCCCGCCTGTAAACCGACACCGAATTGCAAGGAAAGATTTTGCGGGCCGCGGGAGTGAATTACAAAACAGTTCGCCTCCTGTTTACTTTATCCACGGGGAACTGTGAAGTCCAGCCACGATCTTAAAGCGTGTTTGTGTAACTTTTTTTTTCTTCTCCTTCTTCTTCTTTGGTTCGCACTACATTTCTGCCGGGCATTCCCGCTCCCTTCCAGCCCTTTTAATAAATTTATTTATTATTTTCCCTTTCCCGAAGCGCTGCCTGCAGAGACAGGTCCCCTCCCCGGCCTCTGCTCCTTGCCCGTGGGTCGCCCCGCGCGTGGGCGGGGAGGAGAGACGGAGTCTCGCCGTGTAGCAGGGACATTTCCTCCCTGGCCGCCTGGCAGGAACGAGGTAAAAAAATGATTAAAATGATACAAAAAGTAAAAAAAAAAATAGTTAAAATAGATAAAATGGTTAAAATAATAAAAGGGGATTAGTAAAATAAAAAATCACTACTTGATCCTTTTAGAGACTCCGAGCGGTGTCGGATTTTGGAAGCGATGGCCGGGACCCGCTTTGCACTTCTTGTGGGAGGGCCGAGCGCGCAGGTGCCGCGGAGGCCGCTCCTCGCCTCCTCCTCCTCCTCTTCCTCCTCCTTCTGCGCCGCACATCGCGCTGCCAAACGCGGGCCCGGGACGCTCGTTTGGCCACCGATGGTCCCCGTTAACCCGAGATTAACTGGCCCTCTTCCTCGATCCTGCATCCCCCGGCCCCTCACCGCGTTATATCCGAGGGCCGGGTCGCGTCGGAGGGCTCTGCTCCCATGTGCAGCCTTCCGGGGCGCTTCAACAACGAAATAATAATAAGAACAAGAACAACAACAACAATTTTCTTCTTCTCCCGTGTTATGCAGTATAACGCATTTTTCCCCTCGTGGGGGGGAAAAAAAAAAAGTTTTTTTTTTTTCCTGCATCCGGCTCCTTCTATATCTTGCAAACAACATCTATAGATAGCAAGGTGGCAATCTGGATTCTTTGTTTGTTTTTAGTTTTTTAAATTATTATTGTTTCCGCATGATTATCTTTCTCAAAGCGTTGCATGTTGAAGCATTTTAAACATGCAAGCGTTAGTTGTTTAACGCAGCTTTTCTTGGCACTTTATGCACAAAGTCAGAAGAGGAACTTTCTGTCAAAAAGGGAAAAAAGGTACTGTAGATATGTATAATACATATGCAAGAACCGTCAACAGCAAAGTGTTCTCTATGGTATAATGTGGAAAGCAAATTTTATGGACTCTGAGAGCAGTTCCACTGCCTTTGTAGAAATGTTTACTTTCTCAAGGGGGGCAAGGGTTAGCTTTTATAGGGAGGCTTGTACGTTACGCCGAGATAATCTTCCGTTGTGTGAAACAGTTTAGAAACCAAAGGCGGCAAAGACAGGGCTGCCAGCTCCGCTGAAGACCGGAGAAGTCCACGGAAAGTGTCCCAGGGATACAGGGCAGGCAAAGGAAGAGCTGCCTCTTGAGCCGCCACAGAGTCTGGGACCAGAGGACATTGGGGCAGGTTTAGAGCCTGGGACAGGTCCATTCCAAAGCCATCCTCACCCAATCCTGTGCTGGAGCTCTGCATTTAAATGGGGAAAATACCCCTAGGAGGGCATGCGTGCTATCTGTAGTAGCTCTGCTGTGGCTCATAAACAAGACTGACCTTTGGTTTGCCAACACTTAATAAGCCAGTAGACGTTTGGCAGGTCTCTTGCTAAAACGCACTAGAAAGCTGGATCTCCTCTCACTGCGAATATCAGGAATCCAGCACGCATGCAGTAAGCATAGAAAATCGTCAAGTCAGCAACCAACACACTTCTTCACTATAATCTGCCCAAATGTCTTAGGTAGTTTGGCAGTTCTCTTCTTGCAATAAATTCTAGTGAAGTTCAAGGTTTTGTTTTTTTTGAACATATGGCCTTAAAAAGCAAACTGGCCAATTTTTTTCTTTTTTTGAGTCACTGCAGAGTTTGCTGGAGATGTTGTCTGAAAACTTGTTTGCGCTCTGGCAGTTTTATTCAAATGTCAACCAGATGCAGAAAGTGCTGGGTTTGAGTTTTTATTTTATAGTCCTGGAAAATAAGGGTCAAGTCTTTGCAATGTAAATTTTGTTTTTGTTCACCGTATATTCTCCAAACAACAGAAAGACTTTCTAACAAATTGCTTCCCCACCTCAGGATGCATTTTAATCATATGCAAACAATTCAAACACCAACAAGACACCTGTTAAATCGAGTAAGCTGGGCAGGCTACGCAGTGCTCAGCAGTAAAACTTCAATCACGCGATCATAGCGAGCCAGATTGTGTTCTCATTTATTGTTTAGCATTGTGCTCTCTGAGTGGCCTTATTGAAATTAATGGCCTGAGGTATTTGTCAACATGAATAATAGCAACAAGGCCTGGCAGAGAACCATAGAACACTTAAAACGAGATAGATAGGCACAGATCATGATTATATACACAAATATTCATGCCCCATTGAAGGTCATCTGCTAACACAGAAGTTACAGTGCTACTTGCACAGCATAATATTGCACTGCACAAGTGCAAACATCAGACTCTGGCCCAGCGTGAATTTGCTGTGAAATATGCAAAAGCCTGAGGTGCCCGATGTGGATGGAGCAAGTGTGATCTACTCACAGCATTTAAGAATGAATGCAAAGCCCTTTGGCTCGCAGGAAACATACTGTGCATATCCACTCCTGTGGTCTTTTCACTGAGGTTTTCTGAAGGTTTTCCCCACCTTTCTGAGAATTTAACATGAAAATAAAGTGTAATTCCCTGGAGCAGGAGATTGGCCCCGGAGGTGCAGAGACCACAGATACTTGTGAATCCCCATTCCTCTGGCACCACTTCAAGAAGCAGGAAAGCAAGGGATGAACGCTCAGCCCATCAGACCTCTCCCACACTTACAAGTAAGCATTCATGGGCATGGAGTGAATTCCCAGGTGATCTGGTGTCTGAGATAGTAGAGACTGGTGCAACTGTGTCTTTTACAAACAAAATCTGCTCTTATTTTCATATGTTATTCCACTCAGCTAGTACTTTCACACTGGTTCCTTCAACATCTCTTTTGTTTTGTTTTGCTTTGTTGAGGCTTCATTCTGCCTAAAAACTCTCCCAGAGCATTGGAAAGGACATAGAGGTGACCTAGCTGTACAGCTTCCAAAGCACGGCTCTTGCATTGGAGATATTTCAAGTTCCTTCAGACAAGAGACTGGCCAACTCTTCTGATATCCAAGGAACTTTCCATGCCCAGTGATTCCTGCCAGGCATCTCGCAGTGGGAGATTCAATATGTTTTTTAACTCAGCACTAGGTTCCCTTACTCATTCACTGTATATAAAGAACGAGACACTGATTTTGGTGCTCTTCCACTTCTTTTGAACAAGTACTGAAGAACAATGCTGCAGAGAAGCTTGTTCCCTGTCTGGACACAGCACCTATATGCTAAAGGCAAGAGGAAATGGCCTCAACTTGTGCAAGGGGAGGTTTAGGTTAGATAGTAGGAAGATCTTCTGCATGGAAAGAGTTTTTTTAACCTTGAAACAGGCTGCCCAAGAAGGTGTTGGAGTCATCATGCCTGTCAGTGTCCAAGAAATGTGTCCATGAGGCACTTAGGGACATGGTTTAGCAGGCCTGAGGGTGACGGGTTTATGTTTGAACTCAATGACCCTGAAGGTCTTTTCCAATCTTAATGGTCTTTTCCAACCATAATGATTCTATGATTCTCACGGGCATTTAGGAGCTGCTTCATCTCATTTGGTGCTACTTTCGCTGATGTACTTTTGGTACCTTGGTGATGCCTGTGAAGAGAGTCTCTCCTGCTTGATCCTGGATACCATGGCTCAAAAATGCAAGCGTGTGGCCACACGTGATTTAGCCGGTTATGCTGTTTTCTGAAATCATCAGAGAAAAGCAAACATCTGAAATAATAATTCCCTGAGATAAAGGCACTGAAAGTATGCAGTGAATAAATTTTGTATGTTTATATTTATAATATATATTTAACAAATACAAAAATCATTATCATAAAAACAGGAGGCATGCACTAATCTGGCATGTTAGAATCTAAAGCACAAAGGCTTCCTGAAAGGTGCAACCAGTCAGTATTCTGGGATCCAATTCTTTTCCTTGCTCCATACAGACATCCCACCGAAATCCTCAAGATTCAGTGGACACGAGTCTGAGTTTAACACATTGCAGATGTGTATATATATAAAGAACATTGGATACATTGTGCTGCAAAATGCCATTTTACTTCCAGTATTTTTTCAGCGCTTATGATACTTGCAATAATAAAATAGACGATTCCATGAACTGTGCTAGGATCATATGACATAGCGAGCACACTGTCATCTACTCCATGATTTAACATCTGTGACACTTCTGTAATTCCTGGTCTTTGGCCATCCAACACGATATCAGCTGTACAAAGCGTCAAACCACTGATGGCACAAAATTAACTGGTTATAAGAGTACAGGGCTTTAACCAGCTCTGTTGAAGTCAACAGAAAACCATCTGTGATAACGGTACGGGAAATTGGATAAGGCCCTTATTTCATTTGTTTTGAAATAAAAGAAAATGCAATGCCCTCTTCAGAAATTTAGCCTGATCAGCATGACCAGTTCACTGATGCTAAGGACCTGTGAAACACTCAATTTGAAGAGTTTCTTGCTGGGTTCTGGTTCTATCTTTTCTGTGGTTCACAGATGAAGTTTTTTGACCTAGAGCCCAATATTAGCTGTCTCCAGGTGACATTTTTGGTTCAACCTTGGACTTCAGCACAGCAGCACCAGCCCCTCAGACCAGGTCCAGCCAGGGGAATGTTCAACCGCCTGGCTTAATCAGATACTGGAAACCTGCTGGCACTCACTTTGGTGAAATACAACTGTAAATTGTTAGTTCTCTTTCCTAAATAGCTATAAGAAAACTTTTTTTTTTTTCCAAAAAAGAGAGAAAAGCTCCCTTTTTTCTCCTTAGAGCAAGACTTGAGAGCTGAACAGCCTGTTTAGGAAAAAAAAAATCTTTCAAAGTTTTGAAAGAAGACAAAAAACATAAGAATGTAGCCAAGGTCATGGCACATCAAGGCACTATGATCACTTTAATAATTTATCACACTGTCATTCCATGCTGATGTTCTCCATAAGCAACCCACGCAAGGATGAGCAGCCACAGGAGACACCTCCCATCTTCTAGTGCTGGTGAGCAGCCCTACAGATTTCAGGATCTGACACTATAAAATCTTGAATGTGAAAGCTTGGAAATAAATGCCAGCCCATTCCTGGACTCCACAGAGCCAGAAATTAAGTCCAGTGAGGGATGACTGGGAGGTGAATATGCTAATCTCTTGCTCTCCTTATTCCTTCCAGTTTTTCTTCATGGCATGAAGCCTTGCACTATGTTACCTCTCTCAAAATCAGTGGAAGATTGAAAGGAAGTATTATGAGTCTGTTGACATGTCCAAAGAAGAGGAATAAAATTTAAGGATCTGCAAATAAATATTGACCTGGCCAAGAATTGTTTTTAATCAAATTGTTCCTTTTTGTACTTTTGTCTACACAGGGACTACTTTAAGTCTGAGAACGCAAGGGACAATGATGTTAGTGGCAGCTTAGGGATAATATATTCTTTTTATTGTGACCGAAATCCAAAGAACAATGATGCAAATTGATGAATAAGGTGCCCCTTTTAGGTCTGCATGGGCAGACCCTCTCCGATGAAAGCCAGTGGCTTCTTGTGGCTGCGTCGGGGCTTCTTGCCCAGCACAGTGCAATACATACGAATGCTAGCAAGGTAGAGGTGTCATTGCACACAGTTTGGGAGTTCCAGCGCATGATATACCCGAGTAGTAATGGGCAGTAATACATGAAGGTCCTCAGCTCTCCTCTTTGGCCGTGTCGGTCCTGCCGCGTCAGAAGCGGCCGCGTCTCATTTTTCCAGTGTGTGCTTTTGTTAGCTCAATGGAGAGACTGTTGCGGAGCGGTAACATGAGCTGGGTAATGTGTGCAAGTTCTGGGGCTTTATTGTGTCCCTGCTATGTTAATTAGTATTAGGAACATGATGGATTGGCAACACGTGTACTTTCTGAGTCTTAAACCAGTCCTGAGAGTTTAGCACTCCATTAGTTACACATCACAGGGACCCGGGGATGTTTACTCAGAAAAGTATCACTTACAAGAACGAAACGTTCTAATTCTTTCCTGATAGGGGCCATGGGGACGGCTGCCCCTGCGGACCCCTTACTAGCCCAGCCCCACATTGCTGGAAAACTCACATCAAAGGTCTCTTGGAAGTGTCCCTGGGGACCAGGAAGCTCCTGCCTGGATGAGCCACCTGGAGATGTGGCTCCTTGTGGAAATCTTTCGGTTTCCTCCTGCTCTGCCTTTGCACACACCTGTTTGAGGAAGACACTTTTATTACAGCTCACAAGGACAGTTTTATTTCATGCAAATGCTCTCATTACCTGCCAACCTCACAACTTTCAGACATAGTTGTCCTGCTTGCAAGCACCTTCCTTCCTCATCTCAGTCTCCTTCACATCCCATCTGGCCTGACTTGCCTTCTTACTATTAGCCTTAAAAAAACAATCTGCCTCAGAAATCTATATGCCTGGTGACATAAATCATGCAAAAATGTCCTGAATGTCCCAAACAACATCACTCTTCAGACTTCCAGGTACAGTTGTCAGCAATTAATAATTAGTAGAGCCAATCTTCGCAGAATACTTGATGTTTGTGGTCTGTTCTTGTTTGCTTTTCAACATAGCTTATGGTAGCCTGAAACACAAATGATTTGCACAGACAAGTTTACCCACAGTAGTAATTGATGTAATTATAATGACTTTCAGCTGGCCCTGTTTGTTGGATCGTATGTGTTGCAAATCCGAGAAATATGAAATCATATGAATGGTTACAATCAGAAAAGAGGCATCAGAACTGATTCCAGATTGTCCGTGAATTGTTTACACTCCATGGGCTGTATTTTGGAAGTGAAGTACGCATGTGGAGTTTGACTGAGACCATGTGAGTTGCATATGTGTATCTTTGAATTGGATTTGTCTGTGTCTTCCTGATCATGTCATTTAATCTGTCGATAAAGGCACTTTCTTCTGCAGTCAGTTTAGTGGAATTAATGTACTTGCAGAAGTGCAGAATGTACTTCCAAGCACATCCTGAATTGCAATGTGAAGCAACATCCTGCATGGATTTTCCTACACTATGCTGATCTTGCCATACTGACAGTCCCCAAAAATGTTTTCTTTCTGTAACTTGAAGGCTAAGAAAGGCTATTCTATACCTTGCTGGTGACAAAAATGTTTTCAATATGTTAGCTGAACAGTCTTCTAACTGCAACCACACTTACTTTGTGGGCTGCTGTGATTTTTCTTTATATTTTTTAGTGAATGAGAGCAGAGCGTTAACAGTGCCGCTTTCACAACTACAAAGCAAAGGGATCGGCTATCTGGGATAATTAAAAAACAACATTTGAAAAGTTATTTGTCAGGGATGCGTCAGATGCCAGCAATACACAGCAAGTCATCATAGGATGTCTACCTTTCAGCTGTCAGAACATGTCAGCCCCTGAACCTCCATAAATAACACGCTCGGGACAAGCCAGATGTGCTGCTATGAATGACCAGCTTGTTATTGCTACCGAGGCACTGGGTCAGCATGTGGCAAGGTGCTTTAGCACCCTGGGTCACTTTACCACCTCTTAGTGGCACATCAAGCAAGAGGGGTCAAAATCAGAGACAGGATGAACTGACCACCCTTCCCCAAAACGCTTCCCGGGCCTTGGTGCTGGTGGCTTTAGCAGGGCAAGTTTACGAGCTTGTGCTTTGCACCAGACCTCGCATGCCACAACCCTAAAAGAGGAGAGCAGCCTCCCAGTGCTGCCGTAATCCCTCTCAGGATGCTCTGCTGTGCAGTCATTTCCTGCTGCTCACATATAAAGGTAGCAGGCGCAGCTCGGGAGGCTGAAGTGGTCTTTATGGCTTGGCACATCTCTAATAAAAAGACTTGATCACACGAAGAAAGGGACAGTTCTGGGATATAAATACAGCAGAAACTGGGAACTTCTGTGGCAGGGAGAACATCTGTTTATTGCATTTTGTAGTGTTTTATTTTCAGTTGCCCATGACAAAGAATCACAGCTTTAAACCAGCCCAAACTGTGCTCAGTCATAAACACAGCACTATCCTTTCAAGGTACCTGGAGCATTATAAAGCAGCAGCTTTATTACAGGAAAGTGACAGAGAGTCAGAAATCAGGGCACAGGAAAGACAGCTCTAGAACAGGCCACCTTTTATAAAGAAAGTATTTTACTCACAGGTGAAGGGATTTATTTTGTGTGAGCATAAATACTTTATGCAGCATGAAGGAAAACTTTAAGAAAAAGCTTATTGTGGTAAAATAATCTGCACTAGATTCCTGTACAGGATCCCTACAACGATATTCACTCACCAACAGTCATGTTAAGGAGAGAGTTCTGCTAATGTAAACTTCACTGTCTGCATTGTGAGTTACAGCAATATCACTACTGAAAGGGGACATGTTCCAAAAAAGTTATTGTTAATGGGAATATCAGAAAACACTCAGCAGTGGAGTCCATAAGGAAATTCACTTGAGGCCATATTCAAGGTATTTCTGTCCTAGACTTAGTCTTCGTTTTATGCGCACCAGCAAAGAGTTACATGGTGAATTCACTTAGTGGTAACGCGGTGTGGTTTTATTAAATGCACCTTCCACAGGCCCCTGGGTCAAGCCAAAGCCCTGGAGAGCAGACAAATGCAAAGCCAAAGAGTCAGTTAATAAAATGAAGATCCTATTCAAACTCAAAACAAAACAGAGCAAGGCAGCTCCAAGCAGGAAGGGCACTGGGCCTGTTGAGAAGGAACTGAACATGGGGTTAGAAAACCAATATCTGCAGGGCTCACTACCGCACAGATTTTGCATGGTGGAGATAGGCAACCAGCTTCTCCCCACAAGCTGTTTCCCCGAACACTGATGTCCTGAGCATCTGCCCAAAAATAAGTTCTCCAAGGCCCTAGAATAAAGCAGGAAGCTCATGGAGACAGCTATGACTGTCATCTGCTGTCACGGTACTGAAAATAAAACACATGAACAAAAGAAAATGAGACCAACTAAATCAGACAGGAATGTTCTCACTTCCAGCAATGATGGTTTGTCCAAAAATATGCTATGAATGACGGTGGTGGGAAAAAAAGGCATTGTGCATTCTTCCCATAAGGAAAGGAAAGTTCCAGAACTAGCTGGATCTTGTTCTTCCAAAGTCTAGAATTACGATTCAAAGGAGCAGAAAAGTAGTAGCAATGGAAACAACAGAGTTCTTTAAACAGAGGGATTAGCTGAAGAAACATTAGAAGAAGTGTTGAGTGAATTTCATAACACCCCAGCTCCCACCATTCCCTTGCTTTTACCAGAGTAATCCCCACACTTCATGCTGCAAACACAGGGATGGTTGAAAGTACGACATGCGACTCAATCCCAGAGTTTTTCTTTACAACTTGCTTCACCAGCTGCCATTATTTATGGTGGGAGGAGCGAGGGGAAAGGACCATGGAGGGTCCAAGAAAATTCCTAGTTGCCCTCCTTTCCTGATGCCTTTAACCTATCCCTGTGATGATTTGTCTTCTTCCAGTGTGAAATTTCCAGATTTCCGTCCTCCATCTCAGGTATCATCATCTCCATCGCCTACCATCATCTGCTGGATATGTCTAAACTTATATTCCTCATTATATGCTGATGTGTGGTGTAGCATGACTACATCATGAGAGCTGCCCCAGAGGTGGGAAGTAACTTGTGTTGTTAGATATAAAGAGAAAAATAACCTAAGAAAACTTTAATTCCACTAGAAATGCTGGGTATTTTTCCCTACAAAACGTTTAAGATTCAAGGATGTGGAAAAACAAAGCTGCTGTATTTTGCATCAGTTTCACCTTCCACGCAGGCTCACATTTCATCTCCAGAGAGAGAGCACTCAGATAATCTACTATAGACTATGAAGGAAGGAAGTCGTGATAATAAGAATAAATGAATGTGTTGCAATGACTACATAGAGATAATCAAGGGAAAAAAAAAAAAAAAAAAAGCAAGCTTGCTCTAAAAATTCAAAAGAAGTAAAAGAATTCAAGGTCTAAGAGCAGCCATAATCCCATTTAGGTGCTGTGCCCATGATTCAGCTGGATAGCAGACTACCAATGTCACCAGTCATCTCTGGACTGATTAGCTGCTAGCTAGCTTTCCTCCATACTCCTTTACTGAATAGGAACAAAAACATTGGGCAAATTGAGAAGAAACTGCCTGTTGAATCAGAGGGGAAGAAGGCAATATCAAGTGTAGGCAATATCAAGTGTCCTGAGACCCTAAGTCACTTGATGAAGTTATGATCAGAAAATCAAAAAGTTTGATATGTGGTTTCCCCAAGTATTCTTTTTTTATTATTATTTTCTGAGCCCTTTGCATAACCCATATGATAAACAAAACACTTTTTATGTCTTTGATTTTGTGGAGAAGTTCAAGGCAAAGTTGTGCATACTTAACTGTGCATGGGACACTCGCATAAAGCACATGAATAAGCAAGCACACCCTGTTACATCATTTTTTGCTTCTAATTTTCTCCCACTAGATGGAGTTTGGAAACTCTGATAGTTCTTTCTGCAGCTGTCTCCCAGTGTCATTACTAATGGTTTTGTGTGCGTGCACCTGATAGCGATGCTAATAATCCACTTATGTGCTAATTTTCCTGCATATAATGACACAACATTCCCAGAGAAAGCAAAGTATATGCTGAGAAAGCAACATGCAGGGATGCAAGCATGTCACAAGCTTTCTTAAGATTTGAGGTGATTCACCTGGAAAGTCTAGGTAAGCAGCCTGTTAACTAAGGTTAGTATGTTAACGAATAAAACTGGTGTTAGATAACATAGAATCATAGAATCACAGAATGCTTAGGGTTGTAAGGGACCTCTAGAGATCATCTAGTCCAACCCCCCTGCACACGCAGGGTCACCTAGAGCACGTGGCACAGGACTGCGTCCAAGCGGGTTTGGAAGATCTCCAGAGAAGGAGACTCCACAACCTCTCTGGGCAGCCTGTTCCAGTGCGCTGTCACCCTCACTGTTAAGAAACTTTTCCTTAAGTTCCTGTGGAACTTTTGGTGCTTCAGTTTCCGGCCATTTCCTCTAGTCCTATCAGTGGCCACCACTGAAAAGAGACCAGCACCATCCTCTGCACTCCCTCCCTTGAGGTACTTATATACATGAAATATGCACTGTTTCTTGAACATCTTAGATATTATAGAGAATGCAAACGAATACTGTAAGGCAATCTGGGGGTCACAATGGATGTAGCATCAAATCTACTTACACTACAGTGTAACATATAGCCAGCAGACAACAGTGGTTTATACACACAATTGCCAAGTCTGAGCAGCTTGGATCTGGCCTTATGATTTGGCTTCACTGGCCTTCACTGGTAAGAAACGACTGTTTGCTCTTTCACCACAATCATCATTTAATGCCATTAATCCTGGCCAGGATGGAGATATTGTTGCAGCACCGACCTGTACAGCTGGCCCTCACTGATACAGCCGTGCACGATGACATCTGCCTTGTTCTTAACCTGTCGAAATGGCCTCCTCACCAACCTCTCATACAATTTCGGTCTCGCAGCCATGCTGGTTTATGTTTTCCGTAACTTCAGGGCTCTCACTAGGATTCATTATGAAGGAAGGGAGCTGGGATGCTAGTGGTAGAAGTTTTGGTGTAAGATTGATTTGATTAGCACACCAAAGAGTGGGGTTCGGTGTCACTTCCATGCAAGAGGAGCACACAGAAATACCTGTGCCCCTCTCTGAGCTCCCTGTCAGTCACCCTTTTGATGCCAGTTGCACCTACTTGCTTGCTCAGAAGAACAGTTTTGCATTGAGAGAAAACTTCTAAATAGCTATTTGAGCATGGATATGGATTACTTTCAGGCACAACAGGTAATTTTTCAAAGGGATGACAGACACATCTTTGCCCCTAAACTGCTCTTGCTAGAGAATAAAGATAGGATAAATTACACGCAGCACAAACTGTGTGGAAAATCATCCTGCATTTGTTTTCTGGATCCATGTTCTTCTCAGTGAAGATGGCCTTTACCTTTTTTGGTTAAAAAAAAAAAAAAACTTATGTAATTGTTCATTGTAAAATATCAGTGCAGCCCCTGCTTATGCACTGGCACTCAACCCTGAGAGATCTAGTTGAATTTCAGATGGGATCTCCTCAGCTTTTTTGATATGACCTGCTGAAGAGATGGCAGCAAAGGAACTCACTAGTTTGAGTGCCTCAAACTCATCGTATCCCTGTCAGGATATGAGCTTTTCATATCCACTATGGGCCACATGAGTTCTCTTTGTACCATGTGCATCCATGGCAGAAGGAAGAGGAGTTCTCCTTGCAGCTCCCCTTCCCCACTATTGACCAATGCACTGATGAGGTTGTGTGGGAAAGAGAGCAGGGAAAGGTCTCTGATGCCTTCGTGTTTGGCAATGGTCACCGCTAGATCTCTAGAACATTTGATTCAGCTAAATAGTTTATTGTCAAACCAAAAGCATGGAGGAGAGAGCTCAGCTGGCTCAGACACAGTTATATGTAAAGAAGGTAATGTTAGACAGTGTGGGCTAAAACAAATAAAAAACACAAAAAATATTCCCTTCCTTTCTGATAGTCTTCCTGTTTCTTTATGGAATTTGAAGAAGGTGCATAATTCTGGGTTTCTGTCTGAGAACAGCTCAGTACATGTACTGTAACATGTAGTAACATATAACTATGTACATGTTACTACATGTAAAATCCGAAGACTTGCCCGTCTTCTGATAGAGGACTTGGCAGTCATCATCCATGCCTTGAACTATTGCAATGCATCTTATACCTGTTCCCGTTCAAGCGAAGCCATGAGCGGAGTTTTTGTGCCGAAGGAAAGCCAGGATACGAGGCAGAAGGACTGTCTTTGCGGTGGTGATGGTTGGCACATCGCTGTGACAGTGCTGTGACTACACTGACACTAGATGGAGCCATTGGCTCGGAGGAACCCGTGCGAATTTAATATAACCAGGGTCACGAAGTCGTTTTTCTATTAGGTTCCCTTCTCAAGCCAAAAACTTCTCATTAGCTCCTCCAAAAGCATCTAGATTTTAGCTGGAATATCGCCAGACTGTCTTATTTTATGCAAAGGCCGTACTTCTGATGCCCGGGTCAAGCTGTGCGAGATGGAGTTTACTTTAGGTGTATGTTTGAGTAATAATATGCTACAGTCATTTGTGACTGATTCTTTCTAAGCTCAGCTCAGCTCAGGGATGCATGCAAAGACAGTTGCAATTCCAGACACTTGGAAGGCAAAAATACAGTCCATTTCCCAAGGAGCTCTCAAGTATCTCATGCACACAGTTCATTTTCAGCTGAACTTGCGCTTTGCCGGTGGAGGGAGGAGGAGGGAGGCTTGGGCTGGAGTCACACACCAGCTTTCCAGCATCAGCGATTTCCGCGGGTGCTGGTGTAACAACAACAATGAAAAAGCAACTGTCCTTTGGGGGCGAATCTCAATTATCTACAACTGGATTAAAACCAGATCGCAGTAACGTCCCCAGCATGATTTCTGAGTCCTGAGAGTGCATTTAGCAGCCTGGAAGAGCAGGGCTGCAAGGGAGGTGAAGAGTCGGGCGGCGAGCGGGACGGTGCTGATCACATTCCCTCACACCACACCCACAACCACAGCTATTTCTCCCACTGCCAGACCAACGGGACAGCGGGGGAAAAAAAAAAAAAGAGAGAAAATCTGCTAAAGGAGCAGCCAACAGTGATCGCCAAATCAGGAAATATGCGAACGCCAGATAATAATTCAACAAGCAGGATGCTTGCTGGAGATTTCGGATGTTAAATATATACCAGTCGCCTGGGGAGTTAGTCATGGCTTTCCGTGTCCATACATCATACGAGTGCTCTAAAACCTCATGCGGTGAACTTTCCAAGGGGAGGAGAACGGGCTCAGCATAGCCCGCCTCAATACTAGGTTTGAGCTATAGATATCCCGCTTCCTTTTCCAAGGCAAGAGCCACGCGTATGTTGACCCAAATGGTCTGGGTCCTAGGAAACACAAGTCCCCAGAAACCACCGAAGACCAAGGTGGATCGCCTGCCTTCTCTGCACGCATTTGTGCTCCTAGACAAGTTCTGCAAAGCCACACGAGCCTCGATGCCCACCCACAAGCACGGGCTGCAGCAATCGATGCTCTCTATCTGTCCAGGTTAACTGTGAACCACAAAACAAAGAGTCTGGACATAAAAAATCAAGAACCCTCCTGCCCTGCGTTTTTTGAAGGATTTGTATTTCTGACAAAACTTTCAGAGTAGGTTTGCTTCCCTCCTGCCAAGAGAAAAAGTGGCTACTTCACGCCACTCACCTGGTATCCAAAAGTTTTACATATGATTAGGCAATGGAGCTAGAAGGAGTGGAATATAGAGAGTCCTGGTGTTTATATCTGTGAAAACTCTTAGGAACAAAGGAATGGCAGAGATACAGACACGGAAGAGCATTTGTAACTGATAGGCAGCTGGCAATAAGAGCACCAGGGACCAGGCCGTGTAATTTACCATGTAATAGTTATCTGTGCATTGGGCCAAATCCACAAAGGGTGTTGAAGTTCCATGGAGTGGGGATTGCAATAAACATGGAGCCATGCAGAATGATTCTTTGTAGCTTAAAATTTGTTCTTCTTGAAAAAAAGAAGAACTTTTCAATGATGTGTAGCCATACAAGATACAACCCTTACTTTCTGGAGGAGTAAGACCGTGTTAAAAGCTGGAATCCACCTAGTTGTACTCTTAGTTAATTTGTTAGTTTTATTACTAGGGAAAAAGTCGCTATCAGGAACCTCCTTCTAGTGTGAAAGCAGAGAAATTAACAAGGAGGGGCAGAAGAATAAAACCTAGATTTTTACTGCAGCATTTCCTAGGTATCATTCCCCACCAGGACTACTTCTGCATCCTTTGTCAGATCACTCACGTGGGCCTAACATGTGGTCAAAAAAAAAAAAAAAAAGATTTAACAAGTAATGAGGTAGAACATCTCTATATTTCTTTATATTTCAGTTTGTCTCTTTTGTAGTTGCTTGTATCATTTGAATTTTCTTGCTGTCTCTCTCCAAGGCAAGAAGGTCTCTCAACATCATACAGGCAAGGCAAAGGGGCCCATCTCCAAACCAAAATGTCTCTGTAAGGGTGTTTCAGTTCCATGGGATGAGCAATTTCCCCTCAGGTCATCCAGGCTTGTGGGTTTTACCCTCTGCATGACAGTGGCTGGCTTGATATTACCTGAAGTGAGAAGATCCAAGCTCTACAGAGAGCAACTCTCTTGTTGCAGACAGGCACTGTTGTGCTATTGGAAATGTAAAGCCATTCCCAGTTTTCAAAGTAAACAAGAAAAAACAAATGAAAAATACCCACGATATTTATGCTATCTGGTATATACAAAGCATTTAAGCTTATTAATAATTTTTTTGATAATAACCATGAAGTCCCTGTAATTGATATTTTTATCTCCTACAGAGTGAAAATGAAGTTTAAATTGAGCTATGGTTCTTCACAAGGCCCATGGGCAGAGTAAGGGCTCCTGCTCTCCCTTCGTCAGATGAGTTCCCTGCAGAGCCTGCAATGGAAAAAGTAGCAATCCATGTTCCCCGAAACACCAAAGAGCAAAGACAGCAGCTTATTTCAGTTTCAGGAGAGTCTGACAAGAGCCAGTACCAGTGAGGAGCTATGAACATCTTCCTTCTGCTTCAGCATCCTTGGAGCACGTCTCCCTTCATGGATACTGTATTCTCCTGCTCTGGATACCTCACCTGCAGGATCCACCTCCAGTGCTGCTCTATGGGTTTAATCCTCCACCTAAGGTCAGGATTTGCTCTGTGTACAAGCACACCAGGCTCGTAGCTGTGGCTAGGGCTCTCAAATGCTGCTGTTATGGTGGAAAATGATGGAATTATTCTTTGTAAGAGGATGCAGCAGTTCACTGGGTTTCCTTCCGAATGCTACGTGCCGGATGCTGCTGAGCCACACAGCAGACCCACTTGTGACACTGCAAAATGTTGCAGAGGGCAAATTAGCAAAATATCAGTTACAGTGGGAAGATTCACATGGGCATCTCCCCGTGGCAGGCTAGTGTGAGAACGCCAAAATACTGCGTGAAGTTAGTTGGTTGTAGGGAAGGGAGAATAATGATTCAGAGTTTATGCCCACTAAAATTGAAGTTTCAATAGTATGCATTCAGAAATAATTTTATTTTCCAGTAATGACAATATGCAGTGCCACGTAAGGAATGAAATTGAAGAATTGATCTTATTCTTCAAATACAGGATAGCTTCAATATTAAAATTAACATATAAATTTAGCATCAATCTTATTTCCCGACTCAACGTCCGCTGAGTAAATGAACATACGGAATGAATCACTGAAACAGTATACCGGGAGAATCAAAGCCATTTTTCAAATGTGTCAGCACAAATGTGAGGTGAAGCTGTTCGCCGAGCACCCAACAGATGTTCTGGAGATGCCCCTTCAGCTTCCAAACGAGAACAAGTCTGGGCTCTTGGCAGGGAGCAGATCAACCACCTCCTGGAGCACTGCAGCAGAGCACAGGACAATCCCATGCACCACGTCCACCCCAATCCTGACCCCAGGATCCTGCGCATTGAGGTCTCGCTGCAGGGGCTCAAGTGCCCAGGGGCACGAGCATCGCCGTCAGGACATCACTATGGCATAACACTGAGAGGGGAACTATAACTATTATTATTATTCACATAATTGTTGGCACTACCCACATGTTAGCAGCCATATGTCCCTCTGTTTTCTACCTGCACGTGGAATTTTAACTGGAAAATCACCTGCTTGATGGGAGGAAAAACATCTCCAGGATGCCCTGCACTGCAATGGATCCCATCCCCATAATTAATGGATAAATCAAAGGTTTTTCCTACCTGTGAGATACTGGGGTAGCCAGTCACCACAGAGGGCCTGCATGGGGTCTTGCCCTAAAGACGGGGTATCTTGTGGATACTGCGAAATGTTAAAGTGATGTATGCATCCCCATGACCTGGTATAACCAGGGCTCTTGCTACAAGGCTACAGGTGCAAGTTAAAAATTACACTCTTACCTAGTGCCTGCCTGAGAATAAATCTAGGAAAATATATAGTGATATTTTTTCAAAGAACTTGTTTCAGGTCAATGTGAATCTATTTTCTTTTGAAAAAATAATGAACATTTTTTTTTAAAAAAAAAAAGGTTTAACAGCTTATTTATTTTAAAAAAAAAAGAACCTTCTAGGCAACATAGATACTTGTGATCAAATAGCTTTGGTCAATCTTAAAACCTGGAGTATTAATTGAAACATTTTTAGTTGTATTTTATTTTTAAAAAATCAAAAAAAGAAAAAGAAAAAAGAGGATAAATGTAAAAACAGTCAAAAGAAAATATCAAAACCCCAGGTAATTATTGTTCTAGCTTGTTTAACTTTTTAAAAAAAACGATTCATCAGAACAGACCAAATCCAAAACCTATACTGCTGAATTTTTCACACACACACACACAAAATATTTAGTATAAGAACCATTTACTCCAATTTAGCTAAAGCTCACCTTTCTTTGAAAAGTATATCCTTATCATAAGATGTCAAAATTGCGTTCTCCAAAAATCCGCAGACTACAGTTTGTGTGGACTCTATGAGCTGCAATATTTGCCTCGAGGGACAACTCACCTTCTTTAGCAATAAATAAACAAATAAACTAAAAGTATGTATGTGAAGTATAGCACTTGCTTTCCTGTTAATGGCTCTTTCACTCAGCCAGCAGTGAAAGGTCCCTGATGCTGGTAATTTTTTTCTTGATGCTTGATACAAAAACAGAGCTCTTGGTCATTTCTGTCCCCACCTTGCTGTGGATGCTCAATTTCTTCATGATTCTGGAGCATTTCACTACTTCATCCCTTAATTTCTGCAAATCAGGCCTAACCAGCAATTGCTTTTCCCTATGGGGTGGCTAGAGGATTCATTTTTCACAAGAACCCTGTGAATGCAGGCAAAACCGTCAGTCCAAAACAGTAATTCCACACATCTTTGAATTTTCCAGAAGTTTTCATGTTTACATTTCCATAAAGGAAGCTGTTTATCTTGCTGCCCTTCCGGTTTTTTTTATGACTCTGGCCTTGCCAACAAATTGTCTTTTTAAGCAAATCGAAAATTAGGAAAAAAAAAAAAAGGTATCTCTGTGAGAATCTATACCCCAAGAAAAATAAAACCAATGGCAAAAACTACGAAATGCAAAATGCCAAGAGTGAACACAAGCACTCGTTTGGCAATGACACTGGCTAGTATATCTGATATACCACAGAGTTTTAAGGTCCATCTGCTTTCGAGTCCAACTTCAGAGAGGTCTTCACTGATTTTGAGGCTAATCCACAACCTGCAAAGCCTGTTGGTCATCTCACCTGCCTTCAGAGGAGTTTTGGGAAAGGCAAATGTAGTCATTCATGAACGGTTGGGGGAAAAAAAAAAAAAAAGACACTTAATGCTCAGCAAACCTGTAAGCAGATGATTAATTTAGCAGCATTCCTCACCAGAAACAATTCCTAAAGTTACTCTGACACGTATAAGATAAGCAGCAGAACCAATGCATGCAAACATGCAGTATCTTGTCCAAAACATATTTTTTTCCAGATACAAGAAAGTTGCCACCTGGCTAAATATTATTTTAAGCAAATGCCTCCTATTACATGCTATATCCTTTTTCTACTTCTACAGCACATGAAAAAAAAAAAAAAAAAGAAGGTTGCTTCTGAAGCATCTCAACAGCCTTTTAATCTGTTTACTCAGACTGTAACAAGCTACAGTTTACCCAAATGAGCTTGAAAGTCCCTGTATGCAAGAGAGCAGAGTCTCCCTGATGGCAAGATGTGCCTGCTCTCAGTTGCTGGCTGCAAGCAAGGGAGCAGAACCCTGAAGCAGGAAAAACAGGCTTCCCTCGACTGCAGTCACTGGAGCTGGACATCTTAACTCCAGACAAGGATTAAGCAGCCCTCTATCTTCAGAAATGTTCTTTGCCCTAGTACAAATGACATAAACCAAGATCGCAGTCTTAGTTTATTTTTCTAGAGTCCCTAGCATGCTACATTAACCTGACAATGTTTAATCTTGTGTTCATTTCACAATACATTTCATGCAATTCACAGCTGTAATTGGTTTTACACCGACATTACACGTTTCGACCTAGCCATGTGAAAAGAATAACTCTTAATATTATTTCCCTAAAAAGTGTCCAAGCTGAAGCAGCACAGAAGCAGTTCATGCTAGTTTCATGTGCATCCTTCCTTTGCTTTTTCTTTTAATGAGAGGATTACTATTGGTATAAGACAGTATAAGTTCCCTGTTTTAGTCCATTTGTATTTGGACTACTTTTGTTTGATTTCTTATGTCCTGAGGAGTTCCCTCTAATAAAACAGCATTCAAGTATTCTATTTTAACATCCCCATTTTTCTGAGTTTAGGTAAAGGAAACCTTCAGCTTCTGCTTCCGTTATGAATCTTCCAGAGTCCCATAACTGGCAGCTTCAGGGTCTTCCTTTGGAATACACACTCAGCACTAAAATCATAGAGCATTGCTATTTGGCATTATCCAGTGAAGTGCAAGAAATTAAATAAGTTATGTTTTTATTGCTACAGTACAGTACCAAGCAAAGTCACTTTTTAACACAATTGCAAGGGTTTCGTAGAGAACGCGTGCCTCCCCTTAGGGCCCAGTAGTTCCTCTGTACTGTGAGTTTCACTTTGTTATCACATGCCCAATATGAGTCTAGGAAGATGTGTTGAGTATTCTTGAGTCGGAGGAGTCGGACCTTTCATCGTACTCATCTTCTGTGTAAATAGGTTGCTTAGCCACGATGGGGCATCCGTCATCGGGGATGGAGATCCTGGGGTCCTCCGCAGAGCGCGAGGGGAGGACAGGCGAGCTCCGGAAGACGCTGGTGGAATTGCTGGAGAAGGGGCTGACGTACTGCGAGCGCAGCTGGTACTGCTGCTGCAGCGTCATGGTGTTCCACAGGGTCACGTCGTTGGGCAAGAAGGGGCTGGACTGGTTCCTGGCAGACCACTTGGAGGAGGAGATGGGGTAGGAGCTCAGCGTGTGCTCGAAAAGGTGCCCGTTGGGAGGCAAAACGAGGCCGTCGGGCTCTGCGGCGCTTCTCTCCCCGCTGGCTCCTGAAGAGCGGCTGGACAGCAGCACCTCGACGGCGCTCACCAGGTCACCACCACAGCCCTTGAGGATCAGCTCGAGCACGGCCGGCTTTTGGGTCGGGAAGATCTTCTTCAGCACCTCAAGTGGAGGCCTGTTGGCTTTCAAGCTGAAAGGCAAGGAAACTGTCCCGGACGGACCTTCTATGAGGAGGTGGTTCTGCTCCGGGTGGTACTTGGGGCTCTCTGAGCGGCTCTCGGCGCTTCCGCCGTTTTTCTGCACCGCGTAGCCAACTTCGTCCACGGAAACGATCTCTGGGCTCTCGGGGGTGAAGCAGGATTTGGCTTTGTTCATGTCCGGGGAGCTCCTTTGGTCTGTGTCTTTGTCGCTGTAGGTCTCAGCGCTGTCCGCTCCACCGGCATCACCCAACCGCTCCTCACTCATGTCTGCAAAGAGATGGCAGAAGAGTTATCACCACGGGGAGGTCCAAAGCTGGACACGCTTTGAGATACATTTTTATTAAAGTGAAGAACAAAAAATAAAATAAAATAAAGAACCTAGAAAAAGTAAGGAAAATAAAATCCTTTTATGGAAATTCTGCTAAATTAACTTCTCCACAAACTCTCTCAGCAGAAGAAAACCAACCAAAACTGTCTCATTGAGGTGGGCAGTGTATCTTTCTTGTAAGTTTTCACATCCTTTTCCCTGAGGATGCCATTCCCTTTCTCAGCAGTGCTGCTCCAAACTCTCGATGAAGCACCAGTGTCTGAGGAAAGGTGAGGGTGAGGATGGAAGGAGAATTGAGAAAGAGGATCTTTCTTCTGAAAATCCAAATCTTGCCTCCTCTTTGAGCTGGGTCATCCATGTCATTTTTGTGTGGCTCCTGCTCTGCATCCAGCACAAGCAAGGGAAACAATAACATCTCCTGGGGGTATTTTATAAAGAAGGCAATGCATTTAAGCAATGCTTTGCATCCTTGGGAATTCACTCATGCCTTAGCAGCAAAAGGGGAAAGCAGGAAACATTCCCTAGAAAACTGCTAACACGTGTCTCCATTTGAGGGAGCTGTAACACCTGGCTATAGCTCAGATGTTACTCAAATAAATAAATAAATAAATTGGGGAAAAAAAAAAAGAGAGAGAGAGAGTTCATGTTATCTTTCCTTCCTCAGCTTTTCTTTTGCACATTCATAGAAGCACACTTGTTACAAGAGCCACGATTTTAAGAATAATTCACAGCCAGGGAAGGGATAACTCATCCACAGTAGGATTACGGGATGGCTTGGAGAACAACAAAATACCCTCATCCCTGCTTTTAGGGTAGAGAGAGTCCCCTGCTTCAACTTAAAAAGGTTGCCCTACTGCTCCAGATATTACCAGACAAGGTACATGAAGATGGATGTATTTCAAGACGACTATGCATCTCCAATATATGTGTATTGGCTTATAACAAGTATCACTGGGGAGAAAACATATGTTGAAAAAAGAATTAGATAATTAATATAGGCCCCCTGGGGAAAAAAAAAAAAAAAAAAAAAAAGGCCCCGAAAAGCCCTGAGTAATTACCGTTCTCAATAGAAATACCCTTATGAGTCTTGGCTTCAAAAAAATCAGACTTGGAAGAGCACCGTAGTGCTAAAGTCTGCATCTCCCCAGTCTTCCAGACTCAGGGGATGAAACCCGCACAACGGGATTTCAGCGGCTTAAACAAAACGCTGTTCTTAATAAAACGGCGGTTTTCCCCCATGGGCACGGTTTTAATCTGGATCTCGTTGTTGTTATTATTATTAATATTATTTCCTCCGCCTTTTTGGTGCAATTATCCGCTCCCCTTCCCCGCACCCCTCCGCGGCCCCGTTTTCCCCCACGGTGCCCCTGCCGCAAGAGAGTGCGGGAAAAAAAAAAAGAAAAAAAGAAAAAAGAAAAGAAAACAACAACAACAAAAAGCGTTTTTCACTGAAAATACCGTGGTTGGGTTTCTTTCTTTGTTGGTTTGTTTTACAAGGGGCGCAAAGTAGCAATCGTTATCGCTTCCAATGGGAAGGTAAAGAGCCGGCAAGTGCCTTCAGGTGGGCGCTGAAATGTGGAAGCAGCAGAAAAAAAACCACGCAAAGTGCATAAAGCTCCTACGAATCCCAAGAATCGGTATTTTCCGGCACAAAAATACTCGTTTCTGATAGTATACATCCTACCTCTCTTTGCCAAAGGTAGCTTTTGCACTACTCACAGTCTGCACGTGAAAATGTACTGGGTTTTGTTTGTTTGTTTTCCAGAAAGAAATCTCGCCTTTTAAATTCTCTGTTTGTTTGTTTAGCAGCTATTTCAAAGTGTTCTGTGTGCAGTATCCAGTTTGCTGGCCCCGCGGAAACTAGGAAAATTGTCTCCTTACTTATAAAAACGGTGGGGAATATTCGTAAGATAATACGCACACAAAGAGTGGAAGAACTCTGTGTATTCACTGTAAAAAAAATGCCTTAAAATAATAAAAATCTAACATACAGAAGCGCTATAAATTCAAAGCAATTAAAACCTCTTTTTTCCCCCCTTGCTTCTTTATACTATATTAAGGAAGATGAGGTGAATACTGTAAGGGGCGAGGGCTGAGAGACAGGCTGTGCTCTTCAAGTTAATAACTTGCCCGGAAAAGTTTATCTAATACTTTGGATCCGATTTTGTTTCCTTAATAGTCCCACCGCTGATTCTCTGTGAAAAGAGCTCTGCGCTGAGGTTGTCAGGAGTGTTTTTTTTTTTTTCCTGTGTAACCCCGATTTTTTGGATCTCATGCATATCTGCTATTTCCCCCCTTCCTATTATTAGCATGGACTGACCCTAGAGCTATTCAAAAGCCTCATAAAGCTGAGGTCATGCAAAACTTGCAAGTTAAAAAAAAAATCACAGTAGACTTTCTTCCTTACATTTAAGGATCTCGGGTGTTTCCTGGGTAGCTAGTGACAGTTCGCAAACTGAAACGGAGACTGTTGTTCTGCACGAAGAACTCTAATTAACAAAAGACTCCACGTTGCATCGTACAAATCTTTTGCAAGCCGTGAAAACTACTACTATGAGAGATATGACGAGTGCTCCAAAGTTCGGCGTACAACATGAATAGGAGGAATTATTCTGGGATAACACAAGTAGTCCTTTCTAGGCATTTTGATACTGTTATTATTATTAATTTATTTTTTATGTTATTTTTAACAGCTTTCTGTCAGTCCTGCCGTAGGAGATAACTTATTTTGGCGGGAAGATGCTGGTTAAAACAAACTTATCTGATCCTACCTTTCACCGGGAAATGTCCCTCTCGCAGGGGATAATCTTCCAAGAGATGATCTAGAAATGGGGCGGATTGGGGGGGCAAATAATTGCATTTTGCATCCTAACGGTGTCTTTCATACGGGTGGCTGGGGCGGAGGGAAGAGAGTTGGTTCGGAGCTCTCGTTTGGGTGAAAATGTAGGGTCTGGGGGTAAATGGCCCTTGGCCGTGGGTGGAGGAGCAAGGGGAGCCAAGAGGGTCTCCGAGCCCAGGAGACAGTTTTAGGCACTGGCCTCACTCCCAAAACAGGGATCGGGACAATGCGGGGTCTGCTGGGGTCTGCTCGGCCGGGAGCGGTGCTGGATTCATGAAAACCTGCTCCCTTACTCTCTTCCTTTCATTTTCATTTTCTTTTTTTTTTTAATCCTTTTTCCATTTTTTTTTCTTTCGTTTCTC
>NW_010577460.1:7097-26151 GCF_000705375.1 Tinamus guttatus | reverse complement strand
CCCGGGGAGCCCCGGGATGCGCACGCACCTCCAGGAGCTGCCGTGGTTGGTGCTCGGACTGCCGTAAAATTCCAAGGCAAAAAGGTCCCACAGCCAAACCCACAAATTCCGAAGGGAAAAATCGGTCATCACAAAGTGCATCAGTTTGTGTCTTCTCTGCTGCGTGACTGTGAGGGTGCCAGAGCCCTGGAACAGGCTGCCCAGAGAGGCTGTGGAGTCTCCTTCTCTGGAGATCTTCCAAACCCGCCTGGATGCCACCCTGTGCCACGTGCTCTGGGTGTCCCTGCTGGAGCAGGGGGTTGGCCTAGATGATCTCCAGAGGTCCCTGCCAACCTCAACCATTCTGTGATGCTGTGACCGACACCAGCTTTTCAGAGGTCCAGGGAGCCTTAGCTTTGACCACTCAAAGCACATGTTCTGGTTGGATCTACCTGATGCAGCATCTGGAGACATCTCTCTCTTCGTAAGACACCTCCAATTTCAAGTAAATGAAGACGTGGATGGGCCTTGAATGGGGATGACTGGAGGCTCCAGGCTCCAGGGCTCCTCTCTCTGACTTTGAAACCCCATTTGGCTTTGATCCAGCGAAGCCCAAGGTGCCAAGACTTAGGGCATGTCGCAAAGAATCTGTCCCCACACTCTGGGTCAGAGGTGCACAGGAAGTGACTGGGGTTGAAAGGGGATAGGTGTTTTTTTGTTTACTCTTGAGAATCCAAATGGACAAGAGGCTTATTTATTTGAAAGAATTTGTTAATATTTTTAGTGTGTTATGTGATGATAAAGGGTGATGTAAAGGGTCAGGTTCATTTTTAAATACTGAGATATATAAATCTCTGAGTCGTTCTGTGAGTTTTTTTTTTTTTTTTCTTTTTTTTTCCCTAAAGGGATCTTACCAGACAACAACCACCCACAACCCAATATGCTACAGCATGGATGCCAAAACCCAGCAAAATTGTGGCTTTGTTTTCACAGGCTACTTATCTAGCAATTAACAAACCCCAATCCTATTCTTTACCACCTTGGGCAACGACTCTTAAGCTTTTTGGACTGCTGGTGTTGCGCCGTAATTAAGAGAAATGCTCCTAATTCAAGATACTCAAGATACTTGGACGGGGACTTGTAGCTATAAGAGGGAAATGAGTAATTCTGTTCTAGTGGTTTAATTACACAACAGTAAAACGCAGAAGTTCTGAGTTTGAAGAAACAAAACCCATGTTCTTTTTGATTTGAGTCTATGAGTTTCATCTGTTGGAGGTTTGCGGCTGATACTCCCACTGCTGTACAACCTTATTGAGTCTGCGACAGATTTTAAATACAATTCCTTGATATAATTACTTTTTACACTTGTGAAAGCATCCGCATACTTTTCCGGCATCTAAATGTGAACATTTTTCAGCTAACACCACAAAACGAAGCGAGAAAGGATTCCGACCATAAACACAAAACCTTACATCTTCTGACACTGGAAACTGCATTGACTTTTAACTTGAGTGATACCTGGAACTCAATGGACTGAAAAAAGTAATAGACTTTCAATGATGTGAGAAAGCAGAAGTATATTCATGCTTGAAAAGTAAATATTTTTGAGTGTTTACATTTAAAAAACTATTACACTCTCAATGAGCAGCCATTTCGAGAGATTTAGAGTTGAGAAGCACAATACATTTTTTAAAACTCTTTCACTTCCCCGCTCAGGGAAAAAAGAAAAAGGAAAACAAGTGTACCAGCCTTAAACGTTACAGAAGACCACGCACTTCTTCCAGCGAGCATGCAGGAAGGCACGAGCACAGTCAGAAAATGAAGAAAAAAGGCAAGATGTTCAGGCTGGTGCGAGCCAAGAGCACGCTCAAGGCATGGCTGGGTTCTCAGTATGAGCGTGGACAGGAGCTGCTTTTCATGCTGCATTCCCCTCTGTAGCCAACACATTTTTTGGTGTTTTTTGGGTAGCACCTGCAGAGCCTGCCAAGCCATAGTGACTACCATGATACACCCAAAAAGAGCCTAGCAAAACTTTAGATTAAGAAAAGAGGTTAGTGCTGCAAGACCAGGCACTCAGAACCAGAGAAGCATCAACTGGGCAACTGAGAGCAAGGCAAGAAAGTGACAATGAAAAAATAAAAAAAAAAGGGGGACCAGAAGAGAGGGAAGGTGGGGAAAAAGAACGATCTGTTGTGGATAAGGTGTTAGAGCAGGAATTCTGACCCTGCTGCAGGTTGCCTTAGGACAGGCAAGACGCAGCCCCAGTGCAAACGCAACCGCAAGGAGCTAGCGGGGGTTCTCACAGGCAACCTCCAATCTGCTGCCTCCCACCCGTGGAGAGCGGAGCCCTGAGGCTGGACAGCTCTTCCAGCACAGAGTTAAGTAATGAGAGCTCAAAAAAAAAAAAAAAAAAATCTGTCCCCACAGAATCTCCTGCATGGTCTGAACTAACCGACAGCAGACACAGAGGAGCGACTGTTTTTATACTAGGACCAAGAAACCCGTGTCAGCCACAGGTCCAAAATACAGGAGCCCATGGCTCCTTGGGTGCCTGCAAGAAGAACACAGAGCAGCTGCAAAGCCGTCAGAAAATTAGCACCAAACTTACTCAGCTGTGTATTAAGGCCCCCTCTGAGAAGAAACAGTATTTCCTAGGACTGCAGCAACTTTTGCAGGGATTTTGCAGTGATTTTGGCTGTCTCCTGAAGGAAGGGCTCTGGAAGGACACTCACCCTCGATAAATCTTCAGTATCTTTCAGATCTTCTGCACCACCCTCTGTGAACCAACCCAATAAAGCACTGAGATCCTCTTCCTTGTGGATACAGTAGTTGGATGAAACAGTTCTCACTGATTCAGAATTATTTCCAACATCTGCACATGCACAAACATACTAAAAAATGTTGTGTTATCACCTTCCCTTCTCATCCCTCATGCCTCATCATAGATCCTGACCAGACAAGGGTCCCTCACAGGTAAAAATCCTGGTTTCTGACTCCTGCAGCTGTTCTCCACAGGGAAATGAGGACAAACCTAAAGATCTAGAACCAAAATTCTGCCCGGTTTGTGCCTTGTAACACAATTTCACAACAGAAGCCTTTCCCCCTGTCAAACTCCTGCCCTTCTCACCTAACATTTAAAGTAATTAGGATTATCTCAGATGCCCGTGGTAGGGCAGGCTCATTGTGTAGTTTCAAACACTATGAATTCTTGGCATTAGCAACACAGGGATAAAAGGCAAAGCTCTGAATGTTGATCTTTATTCAGCATGTTTTACCATTCTTTTCCAGTTCATGCTTGTACTTTGAGCTAACTAAGAATGCAGGGCTATTACTGATGTAATCAGAAACCAACAGCTGAAAAAATATATATATTCTTGTTGAGCACCCTCATACCTCTGCTCTTAAATTCTTTTAGAATAATTTGTGAAACAATCAGAAAAGCCTTTCCATCTTGCATGTACCACCGATCAGGAAGGAAGGATGCAAAGAAGACAGACTAGGAGTATTAAGTTCCAAATCAACTCTAAACAGTGTCTTTAAAGCACAAGGTGATGAGTCTACTCTGCAGATACCACCTGGAGCAAAAAACAGTACTGATAAAACACTGTTATGATCTGTGGCTAACATAGTAATTAAGCCACCCATCAGGCTAGGGAAGGCAAAGAGTGAACCACCTCACAAAAAGATTTCCAGAAGACCAGGCACAGAGAGACGAGTGCCTTTGCTCTGAATGATCTAAAGGCAAAGCCAGATATCATGTGTGAAATTCAGCTGGTAAAAATCCTGCTGTTGACAAGTGCAGGATGGCAAAAGTGAATGGTTGCTCACCTCTTGTGCAACATATTCACCGCCCGCCGCCGGAGCCAGGTCTCAGCAAGGCATATATCAGCCCAACTCCACAGAAAGCTCCCAGATTTATATTGCTGCTGCTCGAAATTCCGATCACTGGTTCTTTCCAGAAACAGAAACCGTTTTAATGGTTCCTCAAAACAACCCTCCATTTTGGAAGACACGAGGCAAAATATTGTCCAAGTAGAAACGTGGACATTCCAACATAAGGCAGACGCTTGCCATTAGTATTACCAGGGGAAGTGTGTGCTTGTTTTGAAGACTTTTGTGCTCCCCAGCGCAAGGAGTCTGCACAACCAGACTACAATTTTCCCAGCATCACAGAAGGAGGGAGACCATGGCCAGAGATCTGAGTTATCTTTAACTGGGTACTATTATTAAAAGGAAAAGCCACCTCCTTTCTCCTTTCCTGCCATTCTCCAGTGGCTGATTTAACCTTCTGTGCTGCATTACGCACGTATTTGTGCAAGAACACAGTGAATTAGACTGCAGAAGTGATGAAAAATACCCATGCCCTTCTGCATTAACATCCAGGGGAGGCAAGGGCTGTTTTTGCACCGTGCTGCTGTGGGGTCACAACACTGGGGACTCCCTAAACTCTCACTCTCCCAAGTGCTCTGACAAGGCTGGAGTCAGAGCTTCCACCTCCAAAGACGCCTCCTACGCGGGGTCCTAAGCCATGAAATGTGCAGCACTTCGAAAAAAGGTATTTCATTGTGTGGGGGGAAAAAAAAAAAAGCATTTCACAGATTCAGGTGAGAAAGAAGCCACAAAGATACATCAAAATACTCTGTTTTTTTGTTCAGTGTGCTTGTTCAAAACCTGCCTGAACGAGAAGCAGCTTCTTCATAACTAGCTTGAGAAGTGCACAGTGTCCTGCCTAGAAAATGCATCTTAATTTACAGCAGTTGTGGCAAAATAATGTTTTCTGAAAAGCAACAGTGACTACAAACAAAACAGTGCACTGAAGATTTGGGATGACATGATCACACAGGAGAATGCATGGAAGAACAAGAAAAGACACCCAGCTTCTCCCCTGTTCAAAGAGGGAAGGATCCAGAGAGGTTTAACTATCACGTACAATTTTTCTGCTGTTCCACACAGAAATGCAAACCAAACACGGCAGTAGCGGATTATCTCCAGCCTCCTAGGTCAGAAACTCTGCTGCTTTCATTGGCTTTTCCAGAAAAAAAAAGAAGGGCATCACAGACCCCACAACACCAAAACCAGCCATAGAAATGCAAACTTTAAACCCTGCCACGTCTCTCCACATTTTTGTTGTTGCTTATATCATTTTCTATCTATAAAGCAAGGATGAAATCCCTAACTGTTGTCACTAGTTATAACGTTCTAAGAAAACAGTTAATAGTGGTGGCCTCAGCTCTTTCGGCTTTAATGCCATTCCTAATTTAAGAAAATACTGGCTTAGTGCAAAAGTGCCATATTATGCAGCTTAAAGATTTTTTTTCGACATGATTTGCAAGCTTTTGGAAATTAAAAGGTTTACTAGACAACCAAAGAATATGCCAAGCCTAATGAAAGTGATCTGTTATGGTAGATACATTTTTCACTATGGTAGATAGGGTTTTCAGTTGCAAAGAATAGATTTTTATTCAAAATGTTCTTGTAATGTAAGTTTCTTTGCTGGCAAGGGACAGAACAAGAACCTGCAACGCGTATTAGTGAAAAAAGCAGCAAGAGGTTTGTCGCGGACTTCAAAATGAGCAAGACTGTGCTTGTACATCATGTCACCAACGTCTGTGCTCAAAAATGAACAAGTCAGACGATGGAAGAAGCCTCATCCTTTAGAGATTAAGATTTAAGTGAATTTACAGTGTAAGAAACACAGAGGACTTCGAAGTGAGTTAACACTATGTGGCATTACTTTTTTTTAAATATTAACTCCAATTTGGAAGCAAGTCAAGCAGCTTTGCAGTAAAGCAGTTCAATAAGTATTGATCGAATATGCAGCAAAAGAGGGGTATATACATAAACAGAGTTAAAATGTTGCTACTTACTTTAAAGTGAGATTTATGCCCTCGGAAGTTTAGGATCCCTGCTGCAGTAAGTCACTCTACTTGAGAAAACAGGGACAAAACCTGAACACCACGCACTTCTGAGCTAGTCAAAATAGGTAAAACGAAGTTTCACACAACATTAGGCTTACGACAGACCCACTGTGTTATATTTATTCCTGCTAACAAAACAGAGGTATTAAATACGTTCTGTGCAGGGCGGATGTGCAACACAGACACATCCCCCTCAGGGTGACCAACCCCCTTGGGCTGACCACGGGGGACCACATTTGGGGAAGCTGCCCCAATTATGACGGCTAGGGTCGATTTCCTGAAGCACCACACCATCTTAAGGATTTTGACAGAAATCCCCTGAAATTATAGTGCTACAAGCTGTGGGGACTTGAGGGCTAAACATTATATTCCCTTTAAAACCCCAAAAGGCTCACTACCAGGCCACTGAGGTGCTTTTGTGACAACTTTCCAAAGCAAGATTGCTAGAACTGGCCCAAACTTATCTACTCGTTTACAGATCCACATTTCTACTTGCCTTTACTTGCCAAAACTTGGTGTGTCAAAGCACATTAAGCATCAGGTTTAAAAAAGAGAAAATCCTACAATATTTTGTCATTGCTACCTGACGCACAACAGGAAACTAAGTCAGGTTCCTCGTGGGTCAACTGATGGCCATGCCCAAGGTTGCTTGCTTGCCCTAAAGGCTGGAGCACTGCTCCAACAACTATGCCCCTACTAACTGGAAAATGTCATTAAAAAGACACGTGAATTTAAGTGGAAAGCCAATGCAGAACTGGTTCTACAGCACAAGGGCAAGGGCAGCTGCAGGGAGGAGGCTGTGGAAGAGGAGGGAAGGGAGGAAGGTGCACAGCACAAGCCATCCTCAACTGCACCCTATAGCTGGAGGGGGGTTGCACCACACAAAATAACTGAAAATCTCCTATTGCCTGGGGTCAAAACACGCTTCCTCTCTTCCTTGGGAGCATGGAGCATGGATTGGTGTTGCCAGGCAGCAGGTGTCTTGCAAAGAGAAGCAAATTTCTGCAGTGCAATGAGGAATTTCAACCACCCAGCAGCCAAAGCGAAGAGAGGAAGCCTGGGGTGCTGAAGGAGGCCAAGTTTGCCTGAAATGCAAGCAAATGCAAACCTGCATACCCACAAGTACCTCATGAAAACCCAGGCTGCAGGGTAAGACATGAGCCCTGCAGCACAGGACAGACATCAGGCTTACGGCTGAGGAGAGCTAACTTCTTCCCAGCTAGGGAGAAAATTCATCTCTCTTCCCTTCTAACTACCATTTAGGCTGTTCCATCTCCATTTGGGTTACTTCTTGGAAAATCACCCATGGTGATGCAGCAGATTCCTCTTGGTATTGCTGAATCTGTTTGCACAAGCCCAGCTGCAGCATCTATGCCTCAAAACAGTCAGGATTCAATCCAGCCCAAGGAAAAGTCACTGCAGACACCTCAGGGGCTCAGCTGAGAGGTAGGACAAGCAACACATGACATTTTGGTAGAGCTAATCTTATGAACTAGAAGTTTATATTCAACCAAGGGAGGAGGCAGCAACTGAGATTAATGAAGTCCTGCTCTACAGTATTTAGGAGGTCTGAAATTACATACAAGGGGGCACAGCTATCTCAAATCTGTCTCACACCTACACTTACCAAAATGTGTTTCCTACAGCCAATACGAAAACATGTTAAAAAAAATGCAGTAATCAGTTGTTTCAGGGTGGGAAAATAAAACATTCCTTGCAGCGTCTGCAACTGCTCTGAGACAGAACTTGAAAGGGAAAATGATTTATAAGCAAGCGGGAGAGAGAGAGCTCATTGATTTTTCTTTTTCTTTCGTGTCCAGAAAGGAAACAAAACCGGTGACAAACTGGGCTGCAAGCACCCGTTCACCCTCAGCAACCTAAGGCAGGATCAGAGCAAACAGGCTGCATCTGGGGCTGGCTGAGGGGTCTCACACACACGAAGCCCAAGTGATCTTACAGGCACTGGTGGAACGCGCATTGCCACGGGAGAGTGGGAAATAAATGCAAAATGATTATTTGAAAAAATAATAAGTAACTTTTCTTATTCTCTTTTTTATGTGTCTATCCTGGCTTCCCTTCTTTCCAGGTAGTATTCTGAAATGCCCCCGTCCTGGTCGGATGCTGCTGCATGGTGGACAAGTCACCAGGTCATGAGGCCCCTATCCTCATAGGAATTACCACAGCATCCCCAGCTTTCTCCTTAGAACACCGAGGGCAATAAACAGGTAATGAAAATGCTGACACCCTCCTAATGAGAGCGGGGAGACGGGAGCCTGAATAAGCATTTGCACCATGATCTTATCTACAAGCGAGAAGGCAGGAAATAAAAGCAAATCCTTCCATAAAACATGCTGAACAAGTTCCCTGGCTTTGCAAAAGCCTCGCAAGGTGGTTTTACAAGCCGGGTGGATTTCCATTTTTAAAGTGAAAAACATCTTTGCCTAAGTAGTTTCTCTGGTGTTCAAAAATGCCACCTACAAGTGAGAAGCAGCTGCTGCATTTGCACGTGTGATCTACTTCAACAGGTTTGGAGGAAAAGAGAAATATAATTTATTACAGCCCATTTAGCTCCGCAACAATTGCCCCTCGAAAGCCGAAAGAAAATAATGTAATTGAAGGTACATGCTTTCCTTGCTGCAGAAACCTCAAACAGCCCCAGGCAAGAGCTAATACAGATGTAGTACAAGGCATTAAAAGAGTGCTGGGTGCTGCAGCTAGCAATTATCCTGGTATTTAACCAAATCTATTGCTCATCAGGAAAGCATTTAGTGCAGTAGTCAGAGCGAGACAGGCTGACATGGAGCACAGCTACTTAACTGTCCCCTCCAGCGATTACACTCTCTCAGCCCGGGAATCATGTCAAATTAAACAACTACAGATTGACTTTTCACTTCTGCAAACATTAAGCTGTGATTGACAACTCCCGAATGCCATAAGCCGGTCATTACAATCAGACAACATACTGTTAGCTTATTTGTGGTCCGTGTTTTTCTTTCCCTTTTTTTTTTTTTTCCCTCCCCTTTCTGATCAGCTTCCTCCTGGGTTGCTTTTATGGGGCTCTACAGACATGTTTGCTTTGCTCCCCTGCGGGGTAAATGCAAGGAAACGCCACCCCCCTCATGAGACCTTTGTACATATGTGGAAAAGCAACATAAATGGAGTGACATAACCTGGCATGCAACAACTTCTTCCTTCTTTCTTTTTGGTGGGGGTGATGCTTATTAATTTAAAACATGCTTGGAGCTGCTATGACTGCACGCTCAAGCATGTATGTTAATGTTTGGCCTTTCTGGAGCATTTTTTTTCCCCAGATTTCTGCCTTAAGTGCTGGGAGTCTCGTTAAATCTACCTATGGTAGATTACAACAGAACGGGAAATTAAATGACAAGCGACACAACAGCACTGTGTATATGTATTAATGAAGAGCTCAGCTTCCCTACGGCAATCACAGCATCGATTCCCCAAGTCACCACTCAACATATATACATATATATATATATATGGACACTGCAGGTTAGCAAAGTTACTAGAGCCTTAAGAGGTACATGAAGCTCTGAAGAAATATGTTTCTTCAATTTTACATGCAACTTGAAAATATTTTCTATGTAGGTGAAACCCCTACGTTGCACATGAGAGCTTCACTCTGTACCCTCTACTTCTTGTGACTTTATGTCACGAGAGTGACATAAAACATGTCCAAACTTTCCTCTCTCAGAATAAAAGGAGAAAGTAAATAAATCTTCATATACAATGCAGAACACTTTTTCCAACTTTTTCCCCTCCTCTGCCACACCAGGAAACCTCACAGGATCCTTTAAAGCTTTTAAATTCTTTGGTGAACAAGAAGGTGAGACTGACTCATTAAACTAATTATGAAAATGAACGCATCTCGAATGCTACTGGTATGGCACCGAGGTGTACAGGCATTTCTGTATCTATCTGAAGCCTCACATGGCTTGCAGCAGACCGAAAGGCAAACCTTATAGTCAAAACAAAGAATAAACCAACTCAATAAAATCAATAACATTAGACACACATTTGCATAAACTGTTTCGAGCTAAGAAAGTAGGACAGGCAGAATTAGCACTTAAAGAAAATGCAACTGCTGAAGCTGAAAAAGGCTGAGTACAAATAAAACACTTTTTTTTCCCTCTCATAGTACAACTGTTCAACTGCTTTTTCTGATACCCCACTCAAGCATGGCACACATAAATCTAAAATTAAACATAACAGTGTTTCAAACATTACACCTCTCCCTCTGCCTGAAAACCTAAGCAGACACACTCTTGCAAAAGCAAAAGCTTCAATGAAACAGCGAAGACTTTAATGCAGAACATGCAGCCATGTCTCTAACACAGAGGGCAAAACACCTGCAGCACGAAACACACTCGAATATAACCTGATTTCTAACATCTGCAGCACGGCGCTGATATAGCTTTATCACAAGAAGCACCTTAAAGCTTCTCTGGGTTATCTCCAGTCTTTTCCTTCACTTCTTTTTAAGCAGCCCTTGAAGTGCCAAGCAGGTGGCTGTGGCTCGGGAGACGTTTCAGACTACCAAGACATCAGGTTTACCTCTTTATAAGGACTTTCCAATTTATACAAAATGGCTTGTTTATATTTCACATCTATTTCTTACATATATACTTGGATAAAAACACCTGCTTTTTTTTTCCCCCCTTATCCTCCACAATCTTGCGTCTACATAACTTGAATGCACTAAAAAAGAATAAAAAGAGGTGGGGAGAACTTCTGCCTTGTTGCCCTACAGCCAAATACAGCACTAACTTCTGTACTTTCTGCATTTTCAAGTTTCTGGGCAAGACTTCCCTGAAACCACCTGCTCCAAGTCATACTCTTCAAGCTCAGGGAGACTTCCACCAAAAAACGGGAAGAAAGGATGAACTTGTGACACTGAGAATACTTCATTTTCGGCTGCATTTTTCGAAGCTAAAAGGCTGCTTTAAAGGAATGCTACGTAAGTGCAGTGTGATGCTACACACTTTTAACAAACAGCACTAAAAACAAGACGAGGCACTGTCAGAGGAATGCATATATGTACATATGCAGTGTTTGTATACTGAGAGTGCACATAGCATGTGTATCTATATATTCATGTATATATATATCCGTATCGATATATGAACCCCCACACAAGTGCGGGTGTGTGTAGATTATATATATTATATATATAAAGCTAACTTTCAGTTCTCAGAAAACAAAAGCTATCCCCATATAACAGCCAAATTCCTACATAACTCAATTTCGACATCTCATCTGGTGTGAACTGCACTCATTCCTAGTGTAAACCCCAGCGCGCTCTGCAATGATATACTGTAATGTCACATCGCAATCTGGATTTACTATAAAGGGCTGCTGACGAGTTTCAGAGCAGTAAACATTGCTGCGAGGTGTATTTCACACTGAGCTGGTTTTTATGAAGAACACTTCACCGCCCAGCCACGGCACCCAGATGATGAATGGTGAAAGATGCATGACAAGCTTCATCATTGTTTGTAAATCTTAACTGTTCCTGCTCACTAACTCTGCAGGCAATTTTCAAAGACAGCGGCCGACAGAAGGACAGCACAGCTCTCCTGAAGGTTATTCAACTTGTACTTGGCCTAAGCTATGCCGCCAAGGAGCAGCGAAAATGAACTCTTGGGTTGGTTACGCCGGAGCGCGGAGACGGAGGGAGCAGATAGGAGCACCTGGGGAATGGGCAGCGGGAGCCAGGGGCTGCCTCGTCTGCACGTGCTCCTTCCTTCCCCTGGATCTCATGCCTCCGCCGCTGGCAGCTCTCTCCTTTTCCACCCAAACCGCAGCCTGGCGGCAAGGTGCAGGGCGCCGAGTAAGGAGACTGCTCGAGGCATGAGGGAACGGGGGGTGGAATTTTACCTGCAAGAACCTCTTGGGAGGAGCAGCCTTTGGCCCCACACTTCCCTGCTAAACCACCATGAGTGCTCTGCTGGAGATCAGGAGCAGACCCCCCATGTTGTGCTGCTAATCCTGCCCGCGGCCTGCGGAGCGGCCGAGGCGGCCGAAGGAACAACCTGTCGGGAGGCTCCCGTCTGGCTCGAGAGGCTGGTGTACATCCTGGCACAACCCCGGCTCGCGGGGAGGATTGCGGCAGCGCGCGGAGGGACTCGCTCCTCTCCTCACCACCACGACCGTGAGGAGGCCTCCGCACGCCAAACCAAGCAAACCAGCAAAATCTGCCATCCCCACGGTCCTCACGAAGCACCCGACACCCTGCACGGGGGGCAGGAGGACACGGTGGTCATGTAAAGGCGGCATCGCGTAAAGGCGGCTCTTAGGAAAAGCACAGGAGTGAAATGATCCTTTTAACCCAGAGTGATGGCAGAAGAACGAGATTTAAGCAAACGTTTTAAATTTGTGTCTTCTCGGGAACTCCCTTCTCTATCCACCAGGCTTTAGGAATTTCGTATTGGCCAGATTTTCACCAGTCCAACCCCATTCAGAGGACAGACCATTTAGTAAAAAGGCTTAAACTCAGAAAAATGGCTTGCCAGAGTTTACTATTTCACTTCACCGATTGTGCCTCATATTCTCAAATGTATCTTGATAGTTGCTGTTAGGGCTAACCGGGCCATGATGTACGAGTAAGACCAACGCAAGTGACAGCTGGCAACTTGTTTGATCTCAAAAAGAAATTCCTGAGCCCAGAAACTGTCTGAACAGCTAAACTCAAAACTCAGCTTTTCAGTCAGCCAAACTGAAAATGATCTGTTTAAATGGATCTGTCAGGAAAAAAAAAAAAAGAAAAAAGAAAAAGAAAAAAAAAAGAAAGTCTGAGAAAATACTGCAAGTTATCCAGAACCTGTTCTGATGAAACAAAGCATAATGCTCTGCCCCACACTGCACATGAACAGCAGACCTAGAGCCTGCAACCCAGGTCATGTGAACACAAGTCCAAGCTTCTGAATGTACTGCCTCTACTTAACACACGTAAATATATTCATTATATATACACACCCACACATCCCCACACGAACTCTCCCCACTTGCAAACACACACGCACAAACTGCACTATGCTGAGAAAGCCTCAAAACACAGGTTTTTGCAAGAGTCCCACATAACTGAGAATGGTGCAGCACACGGAGTAGGAGACTGTGTGATTTGTGCCCTGTGTACAACCACCCATGTGAGCCCAGGCCTGGAAACCCACAATTTCAGATCTACTAATCTTCATGGTATCCTTGCAATGCATGACTAAGAACTGCACATAGTATAACTGTAGGGATGATGGGGATATAGCTATAGTAACGACAGTGAGAATGCCCCAAAAAGACAAACAATTGTGCACTGATCCAGTGATAGAATAAAAAAAAATGAACAGGTTCCAGCTGGCCTCAGTACCTGCAGATTTAAACGACTGCCTCCTTTTCCCTCGTGGTTTCTCAGCGTGAGGACTCCATGTGACCTCCCTCACCCCACGGAGCTGCCCTCGCCTTCCACAGCATCCCAAGGGCACAGACTCACAAAGATACATGGCACGTAAGGAACACTGGGAAGAGGCATCGTCCTCACACACGGCAACTCAAGGTGAAGAAAAGCACCCTCACCCAGGACCTCTCTTGCATTTTTTTGTGTGTGTATGTACAGGCTTCCTTGCATTCCAACATTTCTTTTACTAAATTGGAAGTTTTTGACTGAGACAGACTGTCTCCAACATGCCCTTAATGGTGAAGTCATTGCAAGAGACTCTTTAAGCTGCTCCACGGTCAGGGTGGGCTTCTCCAGTGGATCAGCACCATCTTCAGAAGGGCACCCAATGCACACGAGGAGGAAACGTCCAGGCCTCGTTGCTGATATCCCTTCCTCAGTTTCCACCACTGTAAAACACCAGTTATTTAACTTCTAGGCAGGACTGACTGTTTGAAAATCTGAGACTGTTAAATGCTGCTCTGCTAATAATAGTAATAATAAAACAAAGACTATTAGCAGAAATGTTTTCCTTTGGAAAACACCATTTGCCGATTTGAACAAAATTGTTGACACTGTTCATCAAAATAAGCATTTTGCATGAGTTTTTCTCATTTGTGTTTGTGCTTTATGTTCAAGCTGCAAATATGGTACTGCCCTAAAGGGCTCACTGCTTGTATTTCCAACTATCCTGAGATCCTAACAGGAGGAAAAATGCAAATTCATTCAGCCAGTAGAGCAACTTCTAAATTTCAAACAATTTCCTTAGCCACAGGAAGAGACACAGAGGGTAATGACCTCAACAGTCCACAATGACAATATTTTCTTATTTTTAAGACACGATACCTGATTTTAAATCAAAGAGGTGTGTTCCTATTTGCAAACAGAAGGAATTTTCTCCATTGCATCCTTCTATTTAGATTTTTCTACCACTGTCCCAAGTCTGAAAAGTACCCCCATGAGGAAGAAGAAGTAGGACAGAAGAAGTAGGACAGCAGAAGTAGGACATGGAGCTAAGCACTCAGCTCTGACCTAAGCACATACCACCTTCATACGGTCTCGATCCAGGCTTGTGCGGGTATTTCAGCATATACTCAAGCACAGAGGGACCTGATTTCACCAAGTCAGTGAAAGGTATTAATCAATTCTGGGCACTGACTCAATCCCTAAAAAGACCCACTGGAAAAAAAAAATCAGCTGTCTCTAGGAAATCAGTTAGACTAAGATACCTGGCTCTTTGAGACTTGGATACCCTTTTGTGGCTGCTGTTTACACGCTATCATCCCTCCACTCCTCGCACAAAGATCTCTCAGCTTGGCTTCCAAAAGACAGACACGTTTTACAGCATGTCTTTCGTGCACAGGGAATTGTAACAACATCTCATGAATTTTTCCTCTCATTGTTTGCATTTTAAAAATAAAATAACAAAGCAGTAAGAAGGTGAAGAAAAACAATTAGAAAGTAGAGAGCAGAAAATCCCCCTTCTTTCTAAAAATGAGTACAAATTACCACCTGGTGACCTAGGAGAGCACCCTGAAAATGTCTTCTACCATTTGTCACTGGTTTATCTTATTTGCCTCCCCGTTTTTCCAGTTTCAGCTGGAAGGGCAGCAGCTGTGCTAGTTGGAAGCAAAATCATTTTATTTAGAACCACTTCAGATTGCAAGGAGGTTGAGTGATGGTGTTTTGTCATTCAGAAAATGTCAGCCCATTACGATATGCAACACACTGTAGCACGGTATGACCTCATGAACAAATGTCAGAAGCTTCCTGAGAACTTCTCACCATTCATAAAACAAAGAAAGTGTAAATCAGTGGTCTGCTAGCTCATCTCTCCTCCCTTCCAACATAACTGGTTTAAACAGGCAGTTAACTTAGCAGAAGAAAATTAATGAAATAGTCTGACTGAAATACTAACTGAGATAATATATGAACTGGCAAAACCTCTGTAAAGCTGAAGTTGCAACTGAAGTGTGGGTAATAGACTGCATGTGTTATAAGACCATCTCTGATTTGTGGCTGGGAATTTAACAACCTTTTCTGCAATAAAGATACAGGTTTCAAATGTTTTGAAAACGTGGCTGTAAAACCAGTTTTTTTCTTTTGACCTGTTGCTCTTTACGCACTGTAACCTTCCTGTACAATTTCTGAATACCAACACATAAGCCTACAAACAGACCCTAAAAAAAGGGCAAGGGCTTGCTGCAGGAATTAAGTGAAGCTTTATAGCCTGCATTAATCAGCAAGTGAGACTAGATGGTCCTAATGTTCCCTTGTGGACCTAGAAGCTGTGAGTATGTATTCTTGGAAAGAAAACAACATTCTGAGCATGGTGTCATTTTATCTTCAGAAAAGGAAATAATGCCTGGAGTATGACTTGCTAGTTTAAAAGTGCACTGGAGTTACCTTTAAAAAAGTAGCAACCACTAACCCCTAATGGCAAACTAAAGGCAAAGTCTTTGCTTCATGTAAAGCTCTCATGTACAGAAAGTTTAGTCCACCAGTTTGTGGTGAAATCTGTAAGAATATGTCTTTTTCACAAGACAACACTTGCAGGCAATATTTTAGGGGAAGGGACCAGCGGCACGTGTTATAGGGGATCCACTGTTCACAGCCTGCTGGCTGATTCGGCATCCACACAAATGATGAGAAAACAAAACAAAACCCAACAAAACAAAAACTCTCTGAAGACGATGAAAAGCATAGAACAAAAAAACTTCATGGGAGTGTAAATCATGAACTAACAGCTTGAGAATACTACTTTTTTTCTAGATGTAAAATAAGAGGAGCCATACCCACCGAGAGCAGCCAGAAGGAGAAAAGAGATGCTTCTAAGAGACACTTGAAACTGGAAGGGTCTAGCTCACAGATGCAAGTTTCTCGCAAAAATACTGGTGCTTCTTTCTCCCACTAGCTCCCTGCTATGGAAAAGCACTTCTTCAGGGTCTGGAAAATGCTGTTTGATCTCAGTAAATTACATCTCACTGCTTGTCGGTTTCTGATTGATGGTGTAACTTAGGGAACAATATCTGTGTGTGGAATACTGTCTGGAGAAGCAGTCAAGGATTATTGAAAATACAGTATTTATGTAGTTTAAAAATCAGTGGCACATTGCACACAACTTTTTTTTTTTTTCTAGAGTGATGAAAAATTACTGAAGTGCATTTGGGAACAAAGGGCGTAAGGTCTTTTGTCTATTTGTAAGAACACTCAACTGGTAAGAGTTCTTAGTGAGTTAGTAGTGATGGATGCAAGAAAAAGTGTCAACTGCACTTGAGCATAAAGCCAACCACTTTTGACCAATCAGCAGAACACAGGACATCATCGTTCAGTGGTGGTCAGGGAACAGGGAAGAAAATAAAACTGAAGAAAAGAGAAGGAAAATGAAGCAAGGATCACTGATTTCTATAAGCCATTTAAAACCACTGGAAAAAAAAGAGAGGAAAAAGTGTAAGGTTTTCTGACACCTTGTGTTGTTTCTTCATCTATCTGATACGTCACATTTAGTTGGAAGACTTTCAGAAAACAGCCACTTCCAAAACAACAGTCCACCTCTTTAGTATAAATCATTCTAGAGCTATTGAACTCAAGGGCTCAACGCTGATTTATGCCAGCTGCAGATCTTGTATGTATCGCACCTTCCAAAATTTCACTTGAGTCCTTAAGGTTCTGCCATGACACAAGCACAGCCGTATTTTCAACGTCAAACAAATTCAGCAGGCACCAGAACATCAGCAGCAAAAAGGACATAGCTGAAAATAGTTATGTAACGTATGTAATACACTTCCTCTAATCAGGTATGAAAAAGGCTCAGCACGCACGTGTCACCACGGAAGATTCATTTCAATGTATATGTGCAGCAGAGAAGCAAATGAGGCAGGATATTGTAGTCAGTGGTGTCACTGTACAAAAAAAAAGAACTAGCACAAAAAATCTGTCAGGTGTAAAACAAACAAAAGGAAATACTTCCCACACACTGTACAGAACTCTACAGAATTAAACTGCTGAATTCATTGCTACCAAAGAGAACAGAAGTATAAAGGAGCTTACTGAAAGACTATATTTCAATTTGTGGCTTTCAGGTCTGCAGATAGTAAGTGAAAATGGTTGTTGAGAAGTAATCACCAACTGAGGATACATACTGAATACTGCAGAATTGTAGGAATGTTGGAAGCATGAAATACTATCACGCTACTCTTTCTTGGTTTCTTTTTTCTTCTCTATGTATCCCCTTTCCAGACACAGGGAAACAGCTACATGGACTTTGATCTGCTCCAGCAAGGCCATTTTAACATCCATAGAGGTACTCTGCCCAGAACAAAGGCAAGCGAACCAGAATGCAAGATAAAAAAAAATGTCAAAACCACAGTGCCAACACAGGTAGATCTCTCCTAAGAAAGACTGCAGATTAACAATCTTTGTAGAGTCAAGAAGACCGGATGTCAGAAGATGAATTTATCTGGATTAATTCTAAATGAAGCAATCTGAGTTTGACAGCAAAGAAGGAAGCAAGTCTGTGATGGGTTTCACTACATGGTTGGGATACAGAAATAGTTTCCATACATGGTTCAGGCAGAACAAGGTAGCAAAGGCTCAGGCTTGTGGATCCTGAGGGGAAAAATATATGAACAGAAACAGTGAAACAGTGGACAGAAACCAGGAGCAGAAAGGTACCAACTAACTAACCCTCCCTAACTAACACACTTCTAAAATATGGGCCTGTATTACTGCACTACAAGAGCTTTCTGCATTAGTGACTTTCGTCCCATCATCACACCCTGCCTTTTTGATGCCCATTCAAAGTCAACAAGGTAGCAGAAACCCAAGGGGTTACTGTGCACTTACCTCTTGCTTTCAGTTCTGAGTATGAGGGGATGTCCTCGGAGGTCACGATCTGTGGGACACATGCAGGTGTGCCAACACCCTGGCCCAGGTAAGACGTGGGTGGGTAGTAGGAGTGCATCCGGTACTGGGAGCTCATGGCGTGGTGGTTCTCCATGCCCTTCATCTATCAGAGAGAATCAAACAGCAGCATATGAAAGCTGACACTAGCACAGCCTTTGCACCTTCTTGTCCCACAAGTACCAATCTTGGAAGGGGACCCTGGCAGGTGGAAGAGAAGGTGATTGGAAGAGAAGTCAAATCATGAGGTGTTTTACATAGCTTTGCTTTCACCCTTGCCTACAACCAGCTGACGAGCTTCAGAGGACGTGAAGTGTCCACTCAGCTTGTACAGCCTCAAAGAAACCAACAAGTCAAAGACCAGTGATAACCACTTTGCAAAGAACCCATCAAATGGTCTAAGGAAACAGTTCTACCTACTCTTTCAAGATATAATTGACTGAATTTGAGCATGACACATACAGAGACACATCACTTCTTAAAATCCAGGAAGACGGAGTAATTTCCCCATTTGATATGGAGAAACCAAGTTGTGAATGGATTGCACAGGAAGTCTGCAGTGGAGCAATAACTGGAAAAAAATCACCAAATTAGCTGTATCAACTCCATGTCTGAAAACTTACCAAGCAACCTCCTCTCTCCTATTGCCCACCAAGCTAGGAGCAATGTTAGAATCATAGAATCATTGAATGCTTAGGGTTGGAAGGGACCTCTAGAGATCATCTAGTCCAACCCCCCTGCACACGCAGGGTCACCTAGAGCACGTGGCACAGGACTGCGTCCAAGCGGGTTTTGAAGATCTCCAGAG
>NW_010577459.1:80616-92674 GCF_000705375.1 Tinamus guttatus | reverse complement strand
GGTGCAGTGATGTGTCAGGGTCCAGCAGGTCTCCCCCATGCCGTGCTAAATGCACACCTACTACCCGCAGCAAGTGCCCAAAAGGGCCACGATTGCAGCACGTGGTGAATGTGCCTCACAGTGCCCCGTACGCTAACAACAAACCCGTTGCACTTGGGCTTATTCCCAGTGAATGGGAATTCACTGTGCGTGTGCAAGCTGCCTGTGAAGCTGCTCCGGGGGCTGGCCTTGCACTGCAGACCTGCAGAGGTATTTCCAGCTAGCAGATCCCACACAGCAATATGCCTTAATCCCCTCCCTTCTCTGTAAACACATAAGAAATATATGCTGTAAGAAATATCGGCAAACACATCACACATGACCTCCGCCTTGGTATGTTAAATAAGGAGAATGCAAGTCCCTAAGGAAGCTTAGTCCCAAACAGTGTGAAGTGGATACAACATAACTTAAACACAGAAACAGGTAGGAAGCCAAAGCTCTTCTGTCAGTAAATGATAAAGCTCTAAAACGGATACATTCGACTGGCCTCCATATTGTAGATACTATCGTTGGGGTTTTTGATTTTCACAGTATGAAAATCCTGGCAGTCATCGAGTGGTTGCTATTCTAAGAGGCCCCCAGGGGAGTGAATTTATTTAGGTAGAATAGTGTTCCTCCGGGAAGGCTCGTGGAGCATCAGGACATCTCCCCTGAGCCTCCCGAGGGGACAGCAGTCAGAGAGCCTCATTTCAGCACCCTTCAGCACAACACAGACAACGTCGTGCAGGACACTCGCTCCGGACAGGCAGGCAGCCACTGTCAACATCTCATTAGGCTGTCACTGGAAGCAAAGGCTTCCAAGAGAGGGATATCAGCATTCCAGCCGCTGAATCTATGCTACATGCACAGCTCTTTCCCCTGCACATATTTATATACATGTATTAATACCAGAGGAAAACCCTTTCCAGTGCTTGCTTTCACCCAACTTGCTGCACACAAAGCCAAGTCCCGTCTGTAAGTCAAAGGCCTGAGGGGAGACTATTTATAGACCCTAGCCTTAAGTAAAATGCACAGCATGTTGATTCAGTTAATAAAACCTGCACCAGAGAGGGCTTTCGCCAGCATATTACCCACATCCAGTTCACTGAGTCTGTGATATTTAATTAACGCATTTAGTAAGAATGCAGTGCCTATATAGTTTACGTTGTCAAGATTTCTGATCTCACATGTAAGCTGAAAAGAACTCCAGCAGCTGAGAGGCAAATGCATAATGGTTTCCATTTTATCATATAATGTGTCTCAAAATGGGAGCCCCAAATTCCCTAATTCATCTCTTCCTGTATATATATGTATATGCACACACATACATGCCCTTAAATCAGTATTTTACAGCCTAAATGGTTTTTTGCATTTATGCATGTTCATTCAAGCGTTGCTTTGGGTCTGTTTGTTTGGAATCTGCTGCCCACAGAACTCCCCAGAATGGACAATACTTTCTGGAGGACTGCAACAACAACTAACAAAACCAGGAAAGCATGAGCAGGATGCATGTCCGCATGCTGCCACCTTGAATTCCGTCTCTCGTGTTGGATGCATCTGTGAGCTTTAGAAAGGGTTGGGAGTCTCACAAAGAACCATATTCCTCTCATTCACTCCTAATGCCTGAATTTTGGCTGAGGTCCCAGTCAAAGACACTAGAGAGCATAACTAGTGCTAATAAACTGCCATTTGACTTCTCATCCCTTCTCCACAGCGAAAGGAAGACAGAGGATGGAAATTTGACACATTTTGCTCACAAGAAGGAGAAGTAAGGCGCCTTTTCCCAGTCCAGATGTTCCTTTTTTTTTTCTCCCCCAAACCCTACTATTTGAGGAAACAGAAGAAAAGAAAGAAACAAACCAAAAAAAGCTGTTCACACACTACTTACATTGCTACTAGCTACATGGAATAAAGCTTTGAAGAGGTGGATCATCAATTCTGGGGCAATGGTAACTAGGAATTCAGATGTCTGGAAAAATAAAAAAAAAATTGATTCTACCCCCTACCGCCATATAATTTCATTTTAGAGCTAAAAAGAAAAATGTTTCCATTAGTTTTGCTACATTGAGAGTCTTTAAGTAATGGCCCATTAACCTCACATAGCCTACATCTGCTTTTACTTAAATATTGAAAGAAAAAAAGCCCATGCTTATGATGTATCTTGTACTTTTTCTCTTCCTCGCACTAATCAATCCCAGTGCTCATCCCGCCCAAGCATGGGATGCCCGGGAAAGCTGGGCAGCTCCAATCTTCTGCCCGTTGCCAGTCACTCTGAGAGCACCTCAGGGTTATACAACAACTACAGGGACTGCGAATTCTGTATGAGCGAAAGGAAAACGCCTGGATATTATAAAGAAAGAGAGATGGTAACAGTAACAATTATTAATAACAAAATTTAAATAGCTTTTTTTCAATCAAGTCTTCTGACCTGAATGAAAACAGATGAAGCCTCCTCTCCAGAGCTCAGATACAAGGTGATGAACGGATGATAATGAAAAGAACAGACAAAACGGCTGGAAAACACACTCTTTGTGCTCACGTTTCCCCCCAGCTACTTGTCTCTGCCCATTTTGCTGTGCCGGCTTCACCGGGAAGGCTCCTCTGGAGCCCTGACGCCAGCCGGGGGCTGCCCTTCCCCGTGGGAAGGCGCAGGGCTGCGGAGAGTGGCTCCTCCGCCTGCTCTCCCGGAGCGAGTCCCGGCAGGACGCGGGGCACCAAGTGAACAGCGAGGCCTCCGGGCCTCCTTGGAGCGAGTCCCCGTGGGATGTGGGATGCCAAGTGAACAGTGAGGCCTTCTGGCCTCCTTGGAGCGAGTCCCCGTGGGATGTGGGATGCCAAGTGAACAGTGAGGCCTCCTGGCCTCCTTGGAGCGAGTCCTGACAGGACGCGGGGTGCCAAGTGAACAGCGAGGCCTCCGGGCCTCCTTGGAGCGAGTCCCCGTGGGATGTGGGATGCCAAGTGGACAGCGAGGCCTCCAGGCCTCCTTGGAGCGAGTCCTGGCAGGACGCGGGGCACCAAGTGGACAGCGAGGCCTCCGGGCCTCCTTGGAGCGAGTGCCGGCAGGACGCGGGCACCAAGTGAACAGCGAGGCCTCCGGGCCTCCTCGGAGAGCAGGACAGCGAGGCCTCCTGGCCCTCCTTGCGCTGCCCGGAATGCAGCCCCTCTTCTGCTGTCGCATGAAGGGGTGGCCAGCAAGGAAAGCAAGACCCAATTCCAGGGGTGTTTCTCAGGGAAGGAAAAGGCACGGTCACCTTTATGTAGTAATTTCACTTTGAAGTGAAAGAGGATAAAAAAGTATTTTCAGAAAGGGCACTGATAAGAACTACCTTGGCATGACTTACGCAAAAGAGTTCACCTAATGTTTTAATAAAAAGCTTTTTCATGACATCTACTATTGTCTACTAACAATTTCCCCTATTAAAGAGGTTTACTCACACAAATCACTCCAGCTAACTATGGAAGCACGTAGAAATATTCTCATGTATTAAGATTGGGAGAAGCAGCCACCAGATTTTTTTTTCTGTTATAATAAACAGCCTGAGAAAAGGCAGATTTTACCGGCTTTCCTTTTCTTTAAATTGCAGGCAACTGCCGCTGCCCTCAAAAGCACAACTAATTGAAGTCCTCATGCTTCAGCAAGTCAGGAAAACTATCCACAAGAAGCTTTCCACAAGATAACCTCGTGCTGCCCTAAGAACAGGGAGCATACAGCAGTCCCAGGACAGTCACTGCACAGACAATACTTCAATACAAGCCACAGTTGATCCTTCACAGAATGGTTGAGGTTGGCAGGGACCTCTAGAGATCCCCCAGTCCAGCCCCTGCTCCAGCAGGGACACCCAGAGCAGGGGCACAGGGTCCTCACTCTGTTCTTTCCCAGTCTTCGTATCACGTTTTATCTTCCTAAACGCCCAGACACCCACTTTTGCACATTACCATTAACTTCATTTGCTACTCAGATACAACCTAAGAGAGGGAGTATCTAGCTTTCTCGCTCTGCAGAATCTTTCATATGGATAAAAACAGTGTTTTCACCCCATTCAAACACAAAATTTAACAATTCATCCTAGTTCATCAAAGCACCTGCCTAAATACACATCAGCAGCAAAGCTCTCAAGATGGTCTCATTTGTATCCTTGGCAAAACAGCTGCTATCCCGATTTAAGTGACATTGCCTATGACATTACCTTTTTTTTCCAGGAGGCAAAGACATTAACTATCTCCACTTGTCAGGTACCAAATGGAAAGCACTATCAGACAAAATCTGAACGTGACACTTCGTATGAGACGCACAGGTTGCGACTGGTCTAGCTCATGACAAGGAGGATGTAAAACACTTTGCAGAACAGGCAGCAATAATCCTATTTAATTCTAAGTCAGTCAGGTGTCAAGTGAATATTCTCACGCCCAGTTTCCATTCCCTACAAACTATAGGTGACCTGAAGAATCATGGGGCAAATAAGACTTACCCATTTCTTGGTTTGTTTACTTCGACCCAGAAGAAATATTTGCCACCTTCTATTTGCATAGAAGTCTCTGGAGAAGAGTCAGTAATGTATCACCCCTTTTGCACCAATGAATACATGCCTATTGCTGTGATGAATTACTAGGCATGCAGGAAATTACAATAAACATTAATAATCTACTTCACAGTTGTTGTTAGATTTTTTAAAAGCATAAAGCTAAGATCATTATAAAGAGGGTTTATATTTTAAAATTTAAAAGTCCTCAAGGGCAGATGGAATTTGATAAGTTCCCTACTCCAGTAAAATAGTACTTAACCAAAAACAACACTAAGAGTTTAAAAATGTAGAGAATTAAAATCATACATATCATAAAGCAAACAAAGTTTAATGACGCAATTTCTTTTAGATGAAACGTAAGATTTTTAATACTTTTGGAAATAATTAATGTTGGCAGAATTTTGATATCAGTAGACCTCTAGTGGCTATTACAGTAATTGGTGATTATCTTACTTTTTAACCTATTTTTTTCCAGGAAATAAGGAGGGAGAGAAATCTAGGAACAAAACTGCATCGAATTGTTATTAGAGCACAAAACCTGTAACAAATTTCTTATTTAAAAAACATTACTGGAAAACACGTTTGAATTGTGAGATTTTTCACTCTCATTCAATAACTGCTGCTTCATTCACGGTAGCAAATCCATCTAATTTCAATAAAAACAATTTCCAATTTTATTGAAAAGCATACTACAAAAATTGGCACTCTAAGGAAGAAAGGTATTTTTGGCAAAGGACCAAAAGGAGAATGAAGTCTTTACCGGCATTATAAGTTAAAGAGCAGTTGCTAGATATGTGTCTTGTGCTTGAAAGAAGTTAATATTGGAGGGTCAAATGAAATCAAAATACTCACTAAAATAGAACCACAATGGAAGCAAACTATATATATAGGAAAGGGAAGCCGTTCACAGAACACCTCCCTTTAAATCTAGGTATGTTTGAAATGTAATGATTGTGGATCCTATGGAGCATTCCTCAACGCACAGTCCATCACTGCTGATCCAATGCTCCAATCCACACACGGAGAACGGGAAGGTGGAGAGTTTATGGGGAAAAAGAACAGAACTGTCCTCTCAGATGTCATTACGGCACTGTCCCCAAAGCCATGTCAGGAAAGGCCACGTCAGCCTTCCAACCGAAAGGCAATTTTCAAGAAAAATCGAAATGCAAAGGCCACATTTCAGCAAGACGCAGAAAGGCCTGGCCAGGAAGGGGACGATCTGTGCTATGATATTCAGATGTAGGTCATCTGACTTTTGCCATGTTGCTAGTTAAAAGACTTTGCTGATAGTTAGGCTTAATAAACACTTAATGGCTGATGTAGAATGTAGTAAATATATTTTTCTCATAGAAAATCTAAAGAGAATCAAGGGGTTTCATTTCCTCAGCTGATGCACTCAGCATCTTGCAGTATCAGTTAGAAAGCAGTATGAAAGTTCATTGACCATTTATGATGCTCCATTTAGTTTTTTCATATACTACTTCATTCAGATGTATTTTATGTTCAGAGTAGCTATCATTTTTTCTTCCCCACACAGGGTTGCATATTCAATAAACTGCCAAATCAAAAGCACTGTAGCAAAAAGTGCTCATTAGATTCAAGAGATTCCTGATGTGACCTCATTCATATGCTGGTGAAGAAATAATTAATCATATCTACAATCAGAAAAAAATAAATTATTATTTAAGGGACAACTGTGTGCACCTGTGCATGAAATACACTTCTGATGGACCTTTGTGCAAGGTGACTTTCACCACCTAAAATGATCACAGAAGAAAATGTAATTCTGCAATACCTCTTTAGGTTTATAACCTAAGTATATACAAAAAAAAAATTCTATGCATGATCTGACACATTCATGTACACAAAGGCGGAAAACATAATATTTAAAAGGCTGAACCTGCAACTTGTCATAGAATTTTTAGAAAGATTTGAAGCAATCAAAGACAATGAAGGTTCACTGAGGAAGCGAGTCCAGAGATCTGCACAGCGATGTGAAAACACGCGTCAGGGTGGAAGCCTCTCTCGAGGAAGAGCTTCCAGGACATACGCATTGAAGCTATTTTTGACTGATTACTGCAGGTTGAGCAGTTCAAAAAGAGCATCTGGGCCATCTGCGGCTCGAGATTCATCTTTCAGAAAGTTGGGCACACGAGCTCTTGGCAGCCCGTACCCAATACTGTCTATTCACACAGGATGATGGCTGTTCATGATCAAATCATCTCTTTGCCTAGGGGTGTTGCCACACTTGTTAATGATGAGTTTGGCTGAGCAACCTGTATGACACTGGGAGCAAAATTACACTGCAGAAACTTTGTGCTGCGTGCCAGCAACGATACAACCTGCCACTGCAAGGCTGGCTGAGCAATGCAGAACGTGACTTGGATTTTTCAGACAGAAAGCCCCAGAAGATTTGCTTAATTTATTTATGAGGATTCCTTTCATTGCCAAAGTGTATAGACAGCTACAAATTGAAAAAAATTTAAAAGTGTATTAGTTCCTAGTACATAACAGTTTTTGGATGAAGATAGCCTGGAAGTGCACTGTTTATTATTCTTCAATCTCTATTCAAATATTATTTTCCTTTCTCAGCATATCAGCCAGCTCCTCTAAAATCAGGAAGCGTGCTGTCTATAAATGAGATGAGCTTACACCTCAAATAATTCTTTACAAACATTGCCAAGATAAAAGTTGATCCAAACAGTAGAAATTGCTACTTTTTACTCCGCTGCTCCGAAGCTTCCTCGGAGCCAAAAGCTGAGGAGAGCCAACCCCCCTGGACAAGCTTCAGCTATTCCTATGTTCCTAGTTGGAGCGTCTGGAAACCAAACAATGGAAAGCCTTGCAAAAGGGAAGAGTTTCTTTAAACTACCTGGAGCTCAGCCCAAGAGGGCACCTACGTTAGTAGAAAGTCAATATGGAGTTGCAAGCTGAGCATTAATTGAATGAGTTTAAACCACCTTCTGGTGTGATACCAAGTGTGTGAATTGGCCCAGGTATGGAGCAGAAACTGTCAGCAATTTCCCCAAACAGCTACGAGTCTGAAGCATATTCTGAACTCGGCTGATTCTGAACTGCCCCCAGCCCTAGGCAGCAGACTGAAGATCTGATATCAGAATTACGAGCGAAACCATCTCCGCTCCGATTCTGCTACCAAATATTTACTATTAAAATTACGTGGGCTAAGGCAATGGATGTGCAATCCATGATACTCCAACACTAGTTAAAGAGTTACACTAGGCCAGGTTCAACCTGGGTTCGAGTTTATACATTATGGCTTTTTTTTTTTTAATCAAGTGTTTTAAAGGCTTCAGGAATTACCAGACTTAAAGCAAAGAACTCACTGGTGTTTTGTCTGCCTACTCAGAAACAATATAGGTATGAGGAGATACATATCATCACTCAAAATCCAAATGCAAGGCCTCAGCCCGATCTTGAAAACATTAGCAACTGACAGCTTCCATATGTTTTTAATGTCACCATGCCACATAGCTAGCAGAGCTTTTACTATGGAGAAAGTTTCTGGTCTGTCTTCACAAATATCCTCTTCTTTCCTGTGTGAACATGTCCCTGAAAATGCCTTCAGATTGAGCTGAGCTACATCACGCAGAAAGCCAAGGATCCTATTTTGGATATCTTTGGCTAATCTGAATCTTCAACCCATTCTCATATTTGGCTTGTTCAGAGAATCTAATATAGAGCACCAAGGACCATCCCATAAGATGTGGGTGGATCTTAAAATACCATCCAGAATTCTGGCTTAGTCTAAAAGCTGTTCTTTAACATCAGAAAAGTGGATTTGTTAAAAAAACACAAAATAATAATAACACTATACATAGTCAATGCTGAATCAGTGTGAACATCCATATTAAAAAAAAAGAAAAAAAAATCAATTACAAAACAGTTTCAGCTGTCAGGGCCAAAAAACATCTTTTCCTTCCACAAGCTGGTCACATTTGATTAAGGACTAGTGTAGATGTGGCTTAGGGTAGAATGTCACCCAGGAGCTCTACAGCTCTCTCCCCTTAGATTTTACAGAGGCCTGATAATCTCTGTCACCTCCTCTCACTCTCACAGAATGAACACGGCAGCAGCATCCTCTCTGTTCTCTCTCCATCCGCAGGGGCTCCTTGACACATTACTTAGAGCCTTTGCTAAATTCCAACATCCACAAACTAATAACTCAGTTCACAAAACCATATTTTTTAGACTATTTTGCTTTCCTTGTTTCACAACCACAAAACCATGTTCTGGCTTTCCACCATATTATTGGAAAATTCTGGTATCTCCAGGTTCTAAATAATACATATTACTGTAACTCAAGGCCTTGGACATTATTATTTTGTCCAAAAAAAAAAAAAATCCTTGCATCATTTCCCCAGTTCCATTGGCCTTCTGATTTAACTGGAAATGATGAACCAGGAAATATAAGAGCAACCTTTCTGAGCCTCGCTATCCTTACAAATAACTGTAAACATCCTGGATTAAGAATGCTCTGAGTCATTGGAAATTGCTGCCACTCTTGTTGAATGTATGGGTACATTTGACAAAGACAGCAATATTTCCCCAAATGCTCCCAATTGAAAACGTTTCCTTTAGCAGTACTACTTAGAGCGATAAAACTACTGAATCAAACCTTCAATTTAAATGCACTGGCAAACACCCTCAGATTGCTTTGAAAAGACATTCCACATATGGAGGGTGGGTGGCAGAGGTAGGTGACAGCATCTCTTCTGAAACGTAGACAACATAATACAGCACGCTGTTTATGCCATCTTACTGACTAGCTCTATTCCAGAGCAGATTTTATTGCACTGAAATCAAGCAGGAGTTTACCACAAATATCTATTTAGCTACTCTACCATTTTAAGATGTTAGTGGAGAACGGGTGGTCCTCAGTAGGATATTTTTATTACCACTGCACTTTGGACATGTAAAATGAGCCTAACAAATAATGTGGTGTAAGATTACATTTTTCATACTTGCAAGGATGTGGTGACAACTACCAGCTATCACAAAAATCAATATTGTTGCCAGAAAAAATAGCTGTTTTTAAACAGGCTCAGAACCACTTTTGGCATAGACCAGTGTAGGCCCACTAAAATTATGAGGTAAGACATCTAAATTTACCTTCGCTGGCATTATCATTTCACACTGTGGCAAGTAATACCCTCTGAACCAGCTCCTTTGTGAGGTGGCTACAAGAGGAGGGCCAAACCTTCACTGGGAGCAGCATTTGAGGGTCCATGTGGCCGAGGAGCTCTCTCACCTACCGCCTCCCTGCAGGAATTACAGGCCCTGAAGATACCTTGTCCTTGCTTTTATTTATTTATTATTTTGCTCTACTCCATTTCATTCTCATGGAAGTACGTACCTTCCAACCATCAGCTCATCTTCTTTACTACTACCATCCTCCTTTGATATTATATCACATATTGATGGGTAACACTGCAGAACTCTATTAGACTGAAAAGTAAGGAATATCATGGAAATGTAAATCGTCACTTTAAAGAGGCAAAAGCCTCAGTGTTCCTCCCCAGCAACCATGTCAAAGGGTGGGAATACCTTCTCCTTATCGCTGTAATGCCAGTGTGAAAAGCCTGTCCCCAGAACTGGCTTCTGTTCATATGGCCACACACCCGGGTTTACAGCCAGGGAGAAACGAATGGAAAGGCAGCTGCCTTATACAGGAGATGGGAGTTGGTAAAACTGTACTGCCATTAATGGTTTTGAAGACAGACAGCTTTTAGTTCGAGTAGAAATAATAGAGGAGTCAGAAAAGTGACTTTCTCCTATTTTGTTTCCTACCACGGTTCAAAGAATAGCTAGTTGCAATGTTCCCAAGAGGTGGAGAAACAGCCTGAGGGACCAGATTCCTTCCTTCCTGGAAGGAATGTCATTAAAGAAACTCATTGTTTCTCAGGGAAGCCCACTCTGCAGAGCAGGGACAGTGTAAAGAACAAACGTTGCCCTCACACTGAAGTCATCTTGCAGCATCCTCTTCTGCTCACAGAGGCACATCCACAAAACCAGGAAATGCCCTGGACAGCATCAAAGCCATCCCGTAAAAAGCCAGGGACTGAACAGATCATCAGTGGGGCTACTCCAAACCAGAGATCCTACCAGGAGGAGGAGGAAGGAATAGAAAGGCCCGGGAGGCTAACGCCACCCATCTGAGGACAGAATCCACACGACAGCAGCTTTTCTAGGAAGAGCCCCATTCTCATACAGAGCTGTGGCTGTGTCCGAGCTGCCCGTAGCAGGCCGGGACGCTAGGAGCACACACAGCTTCTCAGGAGGTGAGGATTTCTCAAGAAAATAATCCGTTTACCATGTCCATCCTCTCCTTCACAAAGGTCTGTTTTAGTAAAACTCCAATGAAATCAACAGAGAGATGCTAACAAAGTAAGCTAAGCTCAAGAATCAACGTGAAATCACTTCTTAAATCACTGTGGAGACTTTGGTCAAGCTGTACTTAGTCTTCAAAACCTACCAGTGCCACATCCCTTTTAATACTGTCATCACTATTTTCCCACCTCAAAGCAATCATTTTAGACCCTTTTTTTTTAAATTTATTTTCCAGAAAATGAATGCAAGTGCACTGCTCAGCAGCTGATCTGAAGAAAGGAAAAATGTGTCCTCACTAAGAGACTTGACAATAGACCTGCCCTGCTTTTAATTAAAATAGGGTATATTTGCAGAAGATATGTGCGCAACTAAGTTTTTTTTATTATTATTACAGATGTATGGGAATAACCAGGGACAATCTGAGCCAGGAATCTAAGCATTTGCACAGTTCCCAGAGAGCACATGTAACAACTAGTGCAGAACTGCAGAAAGGTAACAGAAAGAAGTGAGGAAGGTCCTGGAGCTCAGACAGAGCCTGGCTAGCACAGCGAATGGAAGCTTATCACCCGTGCACAAGCTGCACTCACGGTTTAATTAAGAGGCAGAACCAACTTCCAGTGCTTCTGAATCAGCTCCACTGCTCCAAATTTATTCTGAAAATAGGAAAGATGAAACCTTGGCTCCAATGGAGTTCGTAGATGCTCTTATCATTGACTCAAGTATGGTTTTAATTGCACCTATGTCTTTTGGACATGATTGTATCAAACACAAATTTCAAAAGCCAAATGATTAGAAGTCAGATTTCTTTTGAATTTTTGAGAAAAAAACTGGTACTAAGAGAGATGCTAAGAAAGGGCTACCTGTTGTAGAGCTCCCAGCTTGCTTGGTGAAGAAGGTGCATACAGGCTTGCGTAATATTCAATTATTATTTAGAGATCTCTTACAAACATGGAAGTCTTGTTTAAAAGATCTGGCAGCACTGGATTCTTCCACTCACTTTCTGCCTCTTTAGCTCATCGGGCTGCTCTCATCATCTCTTCTTGACAAGGGCATACTTTTCCCATTGCTGTAAATTCACATTAAGAGTTCTTAAGTCTTGTAGTTCTCTCTCTTTGTCCTCTCTTCAGTAGGCTGAAGTGTCAGCCCCCTTTGGAATAACCTTCCAATAG
>NW_010577459.1:39783-80550 GCF_000705375.1 Tinamus guttatus | reverse complement strand
TGTTTTGAATTGTTGCTCTTAGACTTAAGTAATTCCTTATATAATTTTTCTGGATGCAAATTATTTTACCCTCTCAATCTCCCAGCCTAGAAGATTCTATTCTGAAGGCCCATTTTCTCACAAAAACAAGCAAAAAAAAAAATTACTTCATGCAACTGAAGTGACATATTTGTTCTATTGCCTTTACAGAAAAAAAAAATTCATTCCCTCACTGTGTACATTCCTTAATTTCTTCTCCCATCAAGTCACTGATAGCGATTATGGCTGCTAAGAATTTAGAAATATTTTGTTGATATCGTGGTTATATCACAATGTTTCTTAAAGCACTGAATCAGGTTTTCTAATCAACTATCACCCCAAAGTACATGTTACTGTCATCTTATTTAAAAGCTGCTACTGAACCACAGGCTTTATTCAGGTTTATGATCTCGTTTAAGTATCATTAAATGTCTATGGTTATAAGAAAAATAAGTGTTATTAAGAAGTGTCAGAAAAAGGGGGTCCTGCTGCCCCAGAATATGGTTACTATTTAGCAACATTAAGTCAATGGTTTGAATACACTGCTTCACAGGTCTCAGGAAAACAAACACATCTACTCCCTGTGTGTTAAATATTACAAAATACTACAGTGTTGAAAAAGTATGACCTTATTTTTGTAATGAGGGACGTGCATCTGGTTAGCAACTGACTCCTAGGTTTAATCATTCAGCATTAAAAATACTTCACCAAATGATAAATGATTTAAAGAAATTTCCATTTCAGAAAATCTTTCACAAGGCAGCCCACTATCTCTAGGGAGCTTCCCGTTACAGGAAAAAATAATATTTAATTAGACTCTAGCATAGTAAAGAATTAACAGCCAGCTTTAGTTTTCCTTAAAGCACCTGGCCTTACATCCCTTTTACTGAAATAAAAATGCACTATTAGATTTTTTGCATTAAAGGAAACAGAAAGAAAACAGTAAAGCAAATACCTAGTTTTCGGTTTAACAGTAATTATGAAAAAACCTCTTACCTACACTGTAAGGAAGTAGGTCAAATGCAGTCAAGCAATCTCAGCACACGGTTCCTGCTACAGTCAACTGTTATTTATGGAAAGGAAGCACTGGGCAAAATAACTGTACTAGAAATCAAAGCTAAACATAAGAATAACCCTCCTTATTTTTGATGTTATGGAGAAATAGGAGGGAAAAGCCTAAGAGATGGAAAGATAAAAAAGGAACAAAGAAGAGCAAAACTGAACCAACACTTTTTAAAATCCCGCTAAGCTTATTATACGCACACTGAAGCTATGATCAAATCAGTTTCTTCTGGAGCTTTTGGCCTCCTTTGCGAGGAAGAGATGGGTTGGTTGGTATTATTTCCAAAGTAAAATATCTGTTGATAGAGATACGACACTGATGCAACATGCAGAGCTGTTCTGAAGGTGCAGACAGACACAGAGCTGAGATTGGCGGTCTTTCATGCAAGAGCAGGTCCCACTTAACGCTGGGTTGCTCATGCAAAAGAAGAGGGCTGTGAGCAGCGCGAACGGTCTGCAAGCGCTTTCCCATTCCTTGTGAGAAGATAATTCTCATTTCTGAGCTATTATTGGCCAAAAGAATTCCCCTGTGTAACTGTGCAATAATAGCTGAGACCTTGATTGCTACCAACAGTTAGTAGTTTGTTGCTAACAAGGCAAACATGACAAACAATTTTGAGGCAATTACTGCCATTACAAGGCACAGTCAGTTGTTCAAGGGGAGTGTAATGGAAAGTGACAGTTGTGCAGCTGGGACGGTGGTGCGGGAAACACGATTGCTCCCTGGTTGCAACACACTGGTCAGACTGTAGCCAACAGCCTCCTAAATGTGTAATCCATACTTAATAGTGCCTGAACCTCTGAAGCAACTTACAGTATAACATCAGAAAAACAACAGAGATGTTAAAAAAGAAGATGGCTTATAAAATGATGAGAGAACGTATATATTTAGAATAAAAACGCAGAGGGAAGAAAAGGCATTTAGCACAGCCAACACACAAGATGCTTGCAAACTTGTGGCTAGCAAGTGAAAATGCAGAAATTCTACATACACTACTACAAGAAGCCGGTATTATTAAAATACTTGGTTTCCTGAAAACTACACTCAGCTCTCCAAAGGAGTCGTAATCATCTTAAGGACCAAAAGTTTTTAATACAACTGAACCAACATTTCAAGCTGTTACACCAGCTCAAGATGATGCATTTTCACTGACACGGTAAAAGTGCTCGGAGTCATTATGGTGTCACCTGTAGCGCCTCGTGCTTCTGCACCGATACTGCTTCATCTCTAAAGAAGTCATTAACGTGCCAGTGGAAGTAGATTTCTCCAATTGCCTTGTTTTCTCCTCTTGGTTTTTTTTCTTCCCTCTTAAATATATTTGTCTGTGCAGATCAAATTACATCAAAGCAGATCTGATGGGCCAAATCACCCCAGGTGTAGCTCCCCTGGAGCAAAATAATCCTATTAGCACATGCCAAGTTCTCTCCCTTTAACTCTCTTCGGTCAAAAGTATTAATTTTCTCTAATGGAGCAACATATTATAGCTAACTTTCTGTCTAAAGAAACAGATAAGGCTCAACCCATAAGCTTAGCCAGAAATATGCACATGTGACTTGTACCTTTTTTCTGTGTTCTGTAACGAATTCAGCGCTTGGGAAGGGTGACAGGGTGGCAGCTATGGAGAGGGGACCTTCACTTATCCTCAGAAGAGCTAGTGGGCGGCAGCAGCAGAGACCTTCCTCGCTTGTCCTGCCCGTCGGCCTCAGCCCCCATCTCAGCACAAGGCTGAGACCTTCATTCGGGCTCTGCCGCCCAGGGCAGCGGAGCAGCGACCGCAGCCCGATGCTCTTCTCTTCTGTGGGCTCTTCTGCTCAGGGAAATTAAAGAAAGATCACTAACGACTACACCTAAAATTTCATATTACTAGCACAGTGACTGCGCCCATCTCTTCTATCTTTTCTATCTCACCGTCCTGATATCCTATATGAGATATCATTCAGAAGATTTATTGTGCCACGCATAGTAATGCAAAGTGACTTTTTGGTCAAAATTGTCACAAGTTTCATTGGCTCTAGCAAGACTGGAAGGTTTGAAAAAATCAAAAAAAAAAAATCCATGAGCACTCTTGACCCCAAGCTGAACGTAATTTTCAATTGCATGACACTTTGCAAAAAAGGGCAAATTATCTTTATAATGCCGAAATATTTTTATAAGGTAAGAGAGCTACATCCTGCATTCTTAACCAGCACAAAGCCTCATGATTAAGCAGAAATTCTTCTTTAAGAGTAAAATGCTTACTACCCCTGCATCTCCGTATATCTTGTTATACAGTTACACCTCGTATAACTGTATAAACATCACTGGTAAGCGGTATAAATACCACTATAGCTGTGTCAGTAGTGACCTACAAAGTCACTATGAAGTAATAGAAAATTGAAAAATTGAGAAGTTTTCTAAAAGTACATGAGGTTGCAGACAGAAAAACTGTCCAGCTGGCAGGATGCTTTTTATTTTAATATTATTGCTAAACCTGTGGCAATTTCTCTCTATCCCACACAGCATGGAAATGGCATTTTACTAGTTTGCTTGTGCTTTGTTTTGAAGCCTCAAGAAGCCAAGTCATTAAGTTAAAGACAGACACCCAGACTCTGCAAACATCTGCACTGATCTTCACTGGGTCTCTGTTGGGGTCAAGTGGATGTGGACCTCAAACACCACAGGGATTTGTACCTCATTTCAGTGCCAGGACAAAATTAAAGCCCCAGATCCCTTAATGTAAATGAATTTTGTAAATTAATGTAAAAGATTTTTCTACTGAAAATTCACAGTTTACAGCAGAAAGATTGCTGTAGGTTTAGTGCTGTGAAACTGCTGCTCTTGTATTGCCTTTTTCCTCCCCACTCACTTTAGTCAAAAACTGACCCAGCACTCGGGCAGCAACAGAGATTTACTCTGCTATGCTCCTTTGCCAAAATATCCTCGCTTTGGCCTGCGCTTGCTGTTTGAACCCATACATCTTGCTTAAATTACTGCATGGAGAAAGCCAATAATTTAAGGCAATAAGTCCAGGTTTCACTAGAATAAAGATAAAAGCTGAAAGAAGCCCTACAGCACAACCGGTTCCGAATGGGAAGAGGGATGAAAAACTTGACTTGGACCCAGTTCAGAGAGCACACAAGAAAAGGCAAACATGGGAATGGCTAACTCTGCACCAGCATGTGGGTACACGGTTTTGACAACTTAGTCAGCTAATGCTCCTTGTTCTAGGTGAAGTTGTTCAGGAAAGATATAGCTCTGACACAGAGAGCAAGTACCTGGGTGACTGACTCCATCAGTTCTTATAAACACCATATGAGAGAATGAAATGGTTAAAGTGAACAACCACAATCTGTTCAATCTACAGTGGAGAAAGCCCAGCAACCTCAACGTGTCTGGGCAGAAGGACCGGTACCAGCCGTATGACCACAGACTACTTGAAGGAATAGCTCCCCACACCATTAGGGTACAGTTTCTCACTTTTTTATAAATTAAATTAAAAAAGTAAGATTTTTTAAAAAGGAAAAGATTAGTAATAATCACCACATCTAAGACTTACACCATAACCCCTTTATAAGTTGAATCATCCCTTATTTTATTATAGCTAACAGCTAAGCACAGCCGCTAAACAGTGCTTGCAAGGACATTTATATATATGTATAAATATATAACTGCATCATTTTCAAAAAAATGAACCCCAACCTATATCCTTAATATGCTAAATGCAAACATTAACATGGTTTAATGCACTGTAGAAGAGAAACAGTGAGAACTTCTCACTGTAGGGAGAAATACTGAGAACAGGTGAATTCTTCCTCCTGCACTGAGTCACAGTCTAGATGAAGTAGTCCCACCCTTGATTTGTATTTGATAGCTCATATAGGGAAAAACAATACATTTCAGTACAAAACTCCCCCCCAAGCCATGTTACCTTCAGGGATGCACCCGTGCACGTTCCTAGTTTCCTTTCATCAGAGCCACCCCCTCACACTCCCCTCATTCTTGGTAACTAATGAGGCACCGCAGCCAGCCCACAAAACCACTCAGCAGCTCCTCACGGGCTCCCAAATAGCAGGAGAGGCAGCAATAAACTCCCACTGACCCTCCGTGTGCTGGACCTGCAGTCTTTACTGTAAGGAAGAAAAAATTAACAACAACAGCAAAAAAAAAAAGCAGCAGCAGCACGGGCTCCCTGCTTCAAACCCAGTTTGCAAGGCCGTGGTCTGAGCCAGGGGCGGCAGGTCGGGATGTGGGGAGCTCAGAGCGCCCCGAGCGTCACGAGGGGCAGGGACAGCCGGGCCGAGCGGGCGCACCGGGAAGCACGGACACGGCACGGACACGGCACGGACACGGCTGGCAGGAAAAACGGGGCGAGGAGGCGGAGAGGGCGCAAGGCAGGGAGCAGCAATCCGCAGTCCTGCTCCCCAGGCGGCTGCCAGGGAAAGCAGCTCCAAGGGACTGGTGAGCAGGTCGGCCTACCTCGCTCCCGAGCCGGGGATAAACTGATGGCAAATTAGAGCTGCCTTCCCTTGACGTCCCCGGGGACGAGCTCCTCTGCAGCTCCCCCCATGGCAGCAGCACCCTGGGGTGCTGGGGCTGCTCCCCGCGGCCCCTCGGCAGCAGGCGGGACTCAAGGCCCTGTCACCTAAGAGCACACAAGGCCAGTTTAAAGGCAGTACTGCCCTTTGTAGTTTCATTGCAACTTGAATATTACAGATAGTGATCACCAGTCCTTCCCACTTTTCCTTTCTTACTCAACTGCTCATTGCCCTTCAGCCAAACAAGCTTATATAGAGGATCTTCTGAAGCCTTAGCCCAGGGGCATGTACCAGGACTTCGGAGCAGGTCCTCTGTAACTTTCATTCCACCTCTTTCCATGTGATATTCCAGCTGATCCCCATTTTTACCACCAGCAGCCATCTGAACACACATATACTCTGTGCCTGCCTCCTCAGCAGCACCTACCTACCATGATGGCATTTGGAGGACTGGGGGCTGGTCTCATATTTGCCTTTATTCTCTTTAGGTTCAAATACCTCAACCACAAGAAAGAGAGCACAGAGTACTAGACTGAAAGACTTGGAGAAACCTCAGGTCAAATTTCCTATGGTGAGCTCTGCAACAGAGTACCAAAGACAAGCACCTTCCTAAATACACTGCAAGCACAGTACCAAGGAAAGAGGGTATGCAGCATCTTGCTCTTTTTATGTAGATAATCTAAGTATTTCACTAAACTGTGATAAACTGTAGAGGAGTCTTTCCACCTACCCCTCAGTGGGATGACTTGGGTCACCATGGCAATCCTCAGGATACACTGACTCCAGCTATACGCTAGTAACAAATCAGCCTGAAATCCACGGGAAAACAGTGATGAGTGTCTCAAAATATTCTCATGCTACCTTATATGAAAGGCCATAATAGCACACTGACAGAGCAGGTCACTTTTAGGTACTGTGGGTCTGTCACTCATGCTTCCCCAGGCAGCAGTTTTGCTAATGATTCCCACTAGCTTCCAGGGAGGGCATGTCCGTGGCTGCAGAAGCCACGTGCTGCCCCTTCCACCACAGACACCATTCACAGCGACCTGTGCGTGGACACTCAGCAGGTGCTCCCACGCCAGAGTGTTTCAGACACACCTCAGCCAAGCCCAACGCTGGGTCCCTCTGCCTGCAGACTGAACGTGCTGGCTCACAAATGCCCAGGGACCTATAAAACAGCTTGAGGCAAGGGGAAGGGATCACCCTAGAAACATGCACTCGTGGTCTGGTGATCGTTTCGGTGTCGGGCACTATATCTGCTATTAAAACTGTAAAAACTTATTGTGAAGGCTGTATACAGAAGCCAATCTACTGCTAAATTCACTTAAGTACCCTTTTGTCTTTCCTCTTTCCTGTTTTCACTTCCTTCCTTCTCCTCCTCTGTTTTCTTCTGATTTTCTTTTTTCCTGCACTCTGCTTTTTCCTACCCTTCTCTAATATCTTTCTTCTCCTTCAGCCCCTTCTCTCAAATCTTGAAAAACAATAATGCTGTAACTAGCCACACTCAAGATTGCTACCTGATAACAGCTCAGCATTGGAAAACCATGAAGCACAAAGAGCTGCTGTTTTAAATCTATCAGCAGATGTTTTAGCTCAAAGAGACGCAGAAATAGCTTTGCCTTGGGAAGATGAGCAAGTTCCATTTGGGAGAAAAAGAAGGAAAGAAGGTAGACTTCTCATAATTTTGTAAGATCACACTACCCAGAGTTCAAAGTCCACAGCACATTTATTTGCTATAGATTTTAAACACCAAGTGACAGATTTACAGTGTTTTACAACTCTTTTACCTGTTCTAATATGCTTAGATGTGGCAGATGAATCTGGTTGCAGCAGATTTCAAGACTTGAATGACAGGCATTTCTTCATAGGTTATTGCACTGGGCTAGAATTTTTACCCAAGGCACACGCATGCACCCATTTACTGTTAAGAGATACTTTATAAGCGAAACGCATTAATATATATGTAATTGATAACCTCTAAAGCACAGTTCTGCACTGAAAAAGAGATATAAAAAATAGCACCTTCCAAATCCTCCCTACAAATTCTTTATTTAGTAGTAGTATTATGTGTCTACCCTGAAGAGTCAAATTGCAACAAGAAAGTGAACTGGTTTCCCCTACTCCTGGTGCATCAATAAAATTGCTCCTTTAGTGACCATATGCAGATAGCAATTAAGTTAAATGTTATATAAATTTTGTGATAGTTTGAGGACACCAAGATAAAAGGCTGCCGTGGTTAGAATCTGTCCTATGAAAGTATCAACTTTATTAGTCTACAGAACAACAGATCCCAAGGTCCGACCCATAACCAGATCCTATCCCACACACAACATATCTGCATGCCTAAACAACTTGCAACCTAACAACTGAGATGGAAAGAACCCATCTTAACTGTCAAATTCCATATACTTGATATTCAGCAGAAACAGAAGAAGCACCTCTGAAGTGATGTATATGGTAGGGAAATCTAGAGTAAGATGCAAATATATTTGTTGGAGTAGCTACAGAATAGACCTGCACTTTTGGGTGCAGATTCCTGTGCATCTACGACCCACTGTAGCAGCCAGCACCAGAGAGGCTCTGGGTGAGCTCCATTCTCAAGGAGAAAGTTCACCCCAAACAAGGTACTTCTGAGACTTTCCCTAACCAAGGCTGAAGTCAAAGAGTATATGTAATCTATGCAAAGCAAAATTCATCTATTTCACAAGCAAAATAGCTTTGTGTTAGAAATAAACTTGAACAACTAAAGATTTTCTGTTTTCTTAATATTTTTCTATTTTAGTCTATCATTTTCATCCTTTCTTTTGACTACCATACCTCTTCTCAAACCACCATGTTTCTCTCCTTTTCTCATTTCTGTCTCTCTCTCATTTCAGCCACTAAAAACCTCTGCCCTCTGTGTTGCCCCAGAAAGATTTGAGTTCCATTACCCTTTTTGCCTATGTAAGGTCACATTATACATACATAACAATAATAAAATTCTAATACTTAACATATAGTGATCTTGAAGCACTCACTCGTTGCCTAAGCAACAATTAAATTAACCTGCAAATGCCCAACTTCATCCTCATGCTAAAACAAAGAGAATGTATTATTTCAAGTTGCCTAATGAAGCATATTATGAATAAAAGAATATAGCAGGGAGGGCACAGAAGGGGAAAGAGACAAGGAAATACCACTATTTTCTGTAGGAAACGAGAGCCTTACCATCCTGCTGGCCCTGGAGGGTCTGAGGACTTTGCATTCTCTCTTCAAGATTTGAGCTGAGGTCCGAGTTCACAGCTGACATCCTAGTAGAATCACTCATATCAAACTCATCACTCTCTATTGAGCTCTCATCCTGCAATTGAAAGTTTCAGAATCATATTAGAAAATGTCAGGATAACATATGCTGTTCACTATATGTAGTTTTAATTCATTCCCAATTATTTCACTCATACCTGAAGTGGAACCCCTACATTATTCCAATTTGACCGAGGAAATCTCTCCATATTCTGTGTCTGAATGTCCCACCTTACCCAAGTAAGGTAGGTTACCCTGTGAGTACCAACCAGAGTAATATTTCATAATAACAATTTGACCTAACAAGAATCCATGGCCAAATTCCCTTAGCAAGATGTCAACCTAATAACAACACTGTTATTATGTTTAGAGAAGTGTCTGAGAAAATGATATAGCTTATAAAGATGATAAAGATATATATATATATGACATAGATTATAAACATGATAAAATGACATTCAATGGTAATATAATCACATGAGAATCACCTGGAATTTATTCTGCCTCAGACATCTTTAATATGATTTTTCCATCCAGTTTAATTACAGTCTCTACTAGTAATAATAATAATAGAGGACAAAAAGTGCCAGTCAAAAAGCTTGTCCTCAGTTGATCTGCATAAGCAAAACAGATTCAGCCCTACTCCAACAAATGTTCACACGCATGTTTAACTTCACTTGCTTTGGTCCTGCTGTAATCATTTAATCTGTGGCATTTAAGCATTCACAAGCCTTTCTCTATTAGCTGCTGAGACAACACACAAACCAACAGTGATACATCTTCAGTAGCAACTTTTCTTAGATAAGTACTCCTGTTATGAACAAAAGCCATTTAAGAACATGCAGAGAAACAAGGCGGCTGATTATATATCTCCTGAAGAAGAGTTTTAAATACTTTTCCATTGAAGATAATTAACATTAGGGTGTCTTTTTCATTAAAACAGAACTTAAACTGACAGAATTCTGGCAATTTGGGGGTGAGGGGGTGTTGCTCACCAGAAGTGACCTAGAAAATGGTGTTTTCAATTTGACTTATTCTGGGATGCATTTCCACAGGCACTACAATAGTTGTTTTCCTCTCTTTGAACTGTTGTCCTTTAAATCTATTCCTCTCAGTGATTCTTCCAGCTTACATGGATCTAGTTTCTCTAGTTTGAGGAAGGAAATTTCCCCACAGCCAGCTCTCTTGTTGAGCTCCCAAATGCCATTCAGGAATGAGCCTGGGGAGAATTTCCCAGGCCATGCAGCTCCACACCTGGACAATTTTAAGTAATGAAGCAGACATATCTCGTTCTCGAAGTTTCATACAAACTGCAATGGGTTAGTGAGGGCTTCTCCAGGATCAGCTGCCAACCTTGCCCGCGGCACGTGGGAAGTGTCACAGCTAAAGCGACAGCAGATCCCAAAGTAACTCCATCCCACAGGAATGCAGGAAGGGATGACCGCCAGCCTCGTGCCCCAGGCAGACGGGGCTGGGAATTCACCAAGCTGGCTCTGAAGTTTAGGAAAGTGCATGCTGCTTTCTCAAAGAGCAAGGTCAGAACACAAACCCCCAGCCCTTCCAGAAGATTGTGCTTCTGGCAATGCACAGGGTATTTCCCATTGATTCCTGCAGGAATCAGCCGGCAGCAGCTTACATTTTCCAATTTGAGGTTAGGCAACCTGCCGAGGCTCCCAGGAAGGCAGCTTTGCTTATCCAATGCTCACACAGGTCTAAAAGAGCAGCACCACACCAAGGCAGCCTGCATGTGTCCATAGCACTGCGCAGAGTATCTCCCTGAGCTGTATAAAGCACTTATAGAGAGCACGTATCCGAGGCGCATATCCACACAGGCACGGGCAGAGAGGTTGTTGGCCAGGGGCTTCTTGGAACCAGTTGCAGCACCGAGATAAGTTCAACATTTTGACGAGTTTCCTGTAAGATCAAGTCTGTTTTCCTTTCATCGACAGCCTCAGCTTCGAAACGATGAACCAAGGGTGAAAGAATTAAGAAGCATTCAATCACGCCGCTAGCTCGTGGTGGCAGCCAAGTTCACTCCTGCCTCACTCTGCCCCTCCACAAGAACACAGGTATGATTGATGAAACCTTGGAAACGAGCCTTCCAGCAAACCCCAGCATGGGCTTTAAGCGCATGAAAGAGTTTGAATGCATGCAACAGAAACCTTCCTGCTTTGTACTGTAATATATTCACTACCATTTTATTCTTAGTGCAACAAATACACACCTTGGCCAAAAAAATCATTTTAGCAAAGCTAAAGAGGAAAGACAAAAAGATTAGCATGAAAACTTTCCTGCCCCATTGTGCCCAGGCAAACACATTGTTACTAAAACATGTTCAAATTACTTTTTTCTCCATTTCTATAGTGCTATGGACATTTCCTACGCAGTAACGTAAGAGACGCAAAATGGGCAGCTGGGCAGGAGATAGCAGGCAATGGTGCTTCCTGATGCCAACGTATTTTTGCCAACAGTTCATCTGGATGAAAGACTGGTTTAAAGAAAATTCCAATCATTGGACCAGAAAAGACGACAACAAAACGTTCAGGCTACAGAAACACCATGGCAGATGGTCCTGATCCAGCATGAATGCTGGACCCTATTGTGGCAGGAGTAACTCTCAATGGGAGGAAGTAGGGAAACCAAAAAGCCATTTAGCTCTCCAGGCTGCTGCAAGGATAAAGCCTATTACCTCCTGCTGCTTGAAATCCTGCAGCTGGATTCCTGACAAGGGGCAGTCTGTGGAGGGGAGACTCAGTATGAGGGAAAGGAGACTAAGCTACATTCCTGCATGAAGTACTCAGAATCAGGGATGTCTTCTCATACCCTCCTCGTTCCAAAAAAAAAAAAAAAGTGAAAAAGTATCCTGATTTTTTTTAGAAAAGTGATGAAATTCCCATTCAGTGAGGTATTGAATAATTCACAAATCTCCACCAGTATTCCATATACATTTATTATGAATCCAGATCTGTCTGACTTGACAGAAATCAAGAGTCAGTCGGGGTCTTTGCAACAATCCAGCTGCTAAAATTTATTTTAAAGATCTTCTTTATTAAAAAAAAAATCTTCTAGTTGGGCAGAAGGACACAGTATGCCGGGCTGATTTTGGCTGGCACATAGCAAGGCTTCTAACTATTTGGCAGCTCTATTGACAAATGAGCATATTTCTAACAAAACAAGTTTATTACAAATAATATTGCTACTTTCCATCTAATGCATGAAGCACTTTTCAAAAATCTGAAGAGCCTGCATAAATCACAAAAACAAAATACTTAAGAAACAAAAATGCCATCTAACTGCAATCCTTTCTGAAGAAGCTTGATGCTGAGCTTACTTCTCTTTTTTCCCATCATTTTAATTATTCAGCTCAGAAGACATCCCAAGGCTTATTTATGTTGATCTTTTACTTAAAGATTTCAGCTCATGTTGTTAGTGCTTCCATCAGGATCAGGATCAGCCAACATGGGTTCATGAAAGGGAGGTCCTGCCTGACCAACCTGAGCTCCTTCAGTTCATTTCCTGGCTACTAAATACACAGTACCAAAGAACACAAGAGAATTTAAACACCAGACTTCAAAGATTCCAGTTTTACCTCATCTTGCTGTGAATTCAATAGCTGCAGCTTCATGTGTTTCATATAGGCCATAGTAATTGGCATATTGTAATCAATCATGCTGGTCACCAACGTTGGAGGTTTTCCATTATCTGTAATAAAAATATTTATTATACATTATATTTTAATTGTGGAGGTTACTTCATCCTACTCTGCAGTCAAAGTCAGACAATTATTTCATTTAGTTCTAACTTTGGAATTTCCATCTGCTTATAAGCTATACTGAGCTAAAGAAAAATGAGAATCTTATTCAAGCCCAGAAAAATGATGAGCTCTTCCACCCTAAATTACTACAGCACATGCACTCTATCTATTTTTTACATTTAAGTCCTCATATAAACATTTCCATAGCAAAATAAATTATTTCTTCCAGATAAAATCATCTTTCTATTGAGGGTGCACATGGCATTACACTCCATCCTTAAGCATAAGCAGAAGATTCACTACCTTCCAGCTTAAGTAAATGAGATGATCTGACTTGTTGAACTGTTCCAGTCTAACAAATTTTTTATGGACTTCACTTAAACTAGGAAAATATAAATGGGTACTAGGAAGAAAAATACTTTACATCCCACTATTTGACACTGCAACTACCTTTATGATCTGCTCCATCTGGGTTTAAATGCATTCTTTTCTGGCACTCTGAGCAGCTCATTAGAAATCGTGTCACCGCTTCTCTCGGTAGGAAGGCATAGGTCTCTGAAATCTGAAACGAATAACAAAGTATAGGTGTTATTATTTAAGCTGATTGAACATGATTTAACAGAACTGATCATTATATTTCCAAACAAGGCATATTATCCTGTAATGCCAGGAAGCACAATGAAAGCATGTTCTGCATACTACGTAGCATTTCAAGGAACATCCATCCAATCTCCCTACTTAGCATTTAATGGCTAATACTAGTTGATACTAAAATAAACTTCATGCACATCAAAAGGGGTTTCATTTTCTGTTTACAGTTTTTTCAATTTCTTTTCATCTTCAGGAAAAAGGATTCATATGTCACAGGCATTCTCTCAGAGCTGTTAAAAAAAAAAGTGATCTATTCTGATCTATACATTATAGTCAATACCAATCTACTCACTATCTCAATTTTGTATTTGCATGTTTTCTGAAAATATTCTCAGGATGCCTGTGATTAGTAAAGTAGGCTAAATACATCATTTTGAATAACAGTTGTAGAATTTAGCAGGCAGTCAATTACAGAGGCTTCACCTAGAAATATCCCAAAACAGATTTCGGTTATTTCCTCATTTCAAAATAATTAGTTTTTCCAACGATATACAAGAATCTGAGGGCTTTTTCCTTTTTCTTATTTGAAGGCAGAAAGGAGGAAGCACTTACTGCTGTTTTTGAAGGCTGTATTTCTAAGCGTGTGATGCACATACTCCTAGAGGCCTTTTTGCCTTGCTGAACAGGAGCTGGAGGTGTCCTTCGTGCCAAGCTGCAATTGAGCCAGCAGCACAGCCTGCTCTTAAATCAGGCAGACTTCGCATTGGCTGCATTAAGCGTGTGGCCACACTAAAGAGAGTCATAATTCTTGGTCATAACTCGGTGCTGATGAGGCAGCAGCTGGAGCGACGTGTGGCCTGGCCCGGCCCAGCTCAAGAAGCTGTTGGGAAGCAGGAGGGAGCCCCGCGTGAGGCCACCGCGGCGCCGGGCCCTGGCGCAGCTCGTCCGCTAGGGAAGGCTGAGGGAGCTGCGTGTGTTTCGTGTGGTAAAGAGGAGGCTACAGGGCACGGGGAAATCTAATTACCGCTCACAGCTACAGGGAGAGGGGTTAAAAAATAGTGGAGAGATAACTCAGAAGGTAAAGCCAGGGACAACTGGTTTGTGCGCCCGTTTGGGGCGTCAGACTTGACATTAGGGAAAACATCATTACCAGGGGCCTAATGCAATGAGCAGGATTACCAGGGGCTGGGAGAACCTCCAAACATGCAGGTTTTCAAGACAACTAGTAGACAAAGCCATGGCTGACATGGCCTCATGCTGGAAAGAGTCCTAACCTGGGCGGGGGGTTGGACTAGAGACCTCCAGGAGTCCCTTTCAATCATCATTTTATGTGAGCCTTATCATACATTTACAAATATATATAATATATACGCACAGCAGCAATATAAGTATTGAAAAGAAGTTCTAGTTCCTGTTTTCACCAAACATGGTGAATGTTTGTCAAAGGAGATACTTCCCAAAGAAAGATGAAGTCCCATCAATAGAGATTAAATGAAGAGTCAATTGATATCTGCTTGCGTTTCACTCCCGTAAAGCTTACAGCAAGATTCACTTTCTTATCAAGCAGCAATGTTGATATGAGCCTATGGAGGAAGACAAGTGCAGAAAGATGGGGTTGGGGTGTATGAAAATGCACTCACAGAAAGGACAAGATATCCCGCCTTAATTGGATGTAAATGGAATTAAACATTGTGCAAACCAGCCATGCTGATCACAAGGCTGCCAAGAGGAGGAATGGCCTTTTTTAACTGTTACACTCTTCTCCTTGGATTCTTTTTCACTTTCCTTGTGCTGAAAGTTACATTTCCTAAAACTCCGTGGACCAAATTCAGCAGTGGCAGAGTACTTCAGAAAGGAGATGGAGTTTAAATTAGTACACTTTGCTGTGACAGGAGGTTGTCTGGAAAATGATGCATTGCAAAATAAGAATATGAATTATATCATCCTCTTTACAGCATTGCTTTTAAGCTGTGTCCTGTTGTTGTTTTCTTTTATATAACAGGAATCTTACTTTGGGGAAGAAAGGGATATTAATATAAAATCTCTCTTTTTTTTTTTCCTAAAATGTCCCTTGGCATAAATTTTCTCTCGATCTGAAACAATTTATCTGAAAATCAGTATGATGACACTAAATGAAGTTACATTTGAACAGAAGAACCTGCAAATTAAAATTACTTTTGATTATTTTTCCTGTTTTTTTAATGCCAAAACAGATGCCTATGTACCTAAGGATGGAAATACTGCTTGAACTGAGGCCTTATGAAATCTAAAAAGGAACTTAAAATCGCCTAGGACTTATCATTAAGGAAATCTGTAAGTGCACATACACAGCAAGAACTCTCACATAACATTTAACACACTTAGCACTGTATTAAAATTAATGGAGCTTACCCATGGATTCCTTAGTTTTCTGCATTTGACAGGAATGCTCCATTTATTCTAATCAAGCATCTCTGTCAATCCTCAAGCAGGAGGAAAATCCTCCACGGAAAGCAAGTGAGGTAAGCCCCAGATTTCATGGGTGTGCTATAAGGGAAGGGGGTTTTATATCTAAATTTGCCCACATGGCGGATGCTTGTGACTCCAACCTCCCACTGCAACACAGCTTTAATGATGTCCTTCCCTAAATAACAGCAGTTTTCACCATCTTCCCCTGTTTACTTTGTGATTGGAATCACTCATGCTCACAGGCCAAGACTTCTACCTACATACACTGGCAGAACACGGTGGGTATCAAGTTAGAAGTGCTATGCAGAAGAGACAATGCACAGTTTTCCTTATTCTTGCTGCTCGAATATACTCCAAAAGGTCTTTTCAATACTCCATGTCAGAAAAACGCTAGTTCCAGACAAGTTCTCAGAACCAGCTGTGGCCTCTCTCAGAACCAGCTGTGGCCTTGGCACGTCCAACCAGATCAGCTCAAGGTGGAACACCAGATCTCCCGCTGTGCACTTATGGCTCGTACTACCTTTGGTTCACAGAACTGGCTTGCATGCGAGTTTTTCAGAGCACACGGAGGCCTATGACACTTCAGAAGCAATTATATAGAAGTACTCTGGCCAGTGGTCTGACTTCATAGGGAAAAGAGTGTTTCTGTCCTCCATTCTGTCTGAAAGAAAGCAATAACGGCTCGGTCCTCACTGATACTCTTACTGACTTCAGTGGCTGCTCTTAGCTCTCTTCTCAAGGCCATCAGCTAACAAAAAAATAGTCAGATTATCTCATTCAGTAATATCCTGCAATAAAATAAAAGTTATAGCTTTTCCACAAAATAAATAAAACCCACATGCTTCTACATCTTAAGAAAGAAATAAGGCAGAGATGTGAATTCCAGTAGGGAATACTGCATTATTTACATCTATGCACTGGTGATGCTGAATTTTTGCCACGATGTGCAGAACAGGTCATGCATGCACATGTCCATGCCAATCAGAAAACAGCCACTGCCTATTTTTTATATTGATAAAGTATTCTAGAATATGATCAAAGAGGGAAATATGATGTGGACTGCTTTACAAACTAATTATCAGCATACCTCCTTCAAATGTGAGACTTTAGAAGCATCCTTATGTTATTGCTTATTTTTACTGGTGGTTCTACTGCACATTAGCATAGTTTCTATTGCTTGTAAAAAAAAAAAAAAAGAAAAAAAAAAAAAGAAAATCCTTATACTGGATATATTCTGTACCAGAGACAAAATAGAAAATAAGCATGTTGAGGTTAGTTGGTATTGTGTGCTAGATATAGCTCTTAGAGCTGAATAGCTAAATACTTTTTATACTATTAAGGGAGAAAAATATATGAAGAAAGGCCTAGACATCTGGAACTTCAAGCAAAGAGTGCCAAAACAAAATCCTGGCTGTTGTATTCCCAGAAGTTACAGGAAAGAAGCAAAACGCTTCCTAACAGCCCTGCACACCTACATATATTTTGTTTTAACTCTAAACTCAGAGATAAATAAAATCAGAGTGGGCTCCAGTGACAAAACTATCTTTTATGACTTTATTTCAGTGTTCATGAGAATTCTGTACGATAATAGATTTTGGGATATACCAATGCAACCAAATCGACACCTAACAATTAAGTCCCTCTAAATCTGTAATTAACCTACATGCTATTTACTGGCTCCCATAAAGAGCATAACTACCATAAGGCAAGTAATCCAGTACCTGAGCATGCAATCTGATTTACTTCGGAGCTGAGTGAAATATGCCCTAATTACCTATAAGAACTAGCTTGCATTCCTATTGCATCACTTGTGAGAGGGAAAAAAAAAAAAGCAAAAACTTTATGATTCTTAATATTTAGAGTATTGTAATTCCGGATGTTATGATGATACAGCATTCAAAGCTACATTTTTACTTTGAAAATTAACAAGTTCTAACTGGAAGGCAGATTTTAGGACACATATGGCAGAGCAGGAAAGACAAGTGTGAGGAAAGGGAGTGAAATTTTGCAGATGAACCTATTAACCCCTAAAGCATTAACATACAGGATGTATGTTTAGTCTGCAAGATATGATGTGTCAGTGTCAGAACAGAGGGATTTGGGGTTGTGCGTGTATGTTTTTTTTAACTATTTGGGCGGGATGAAAGGGCAAATGATCCAAAGAAGTATTCAAGAAGGGAAGGGAAGACAGTGAAGATGATAACATGTCCTGGCCCCACAGCCATCAAACCAGGTGGTAGAATCTGATTTCTTGATGACAGAAGGGCAAACCAGCCAAGTAAAATCCTCCCTTTTACTCAGTAGGGGGTCAGAATAGGCTGCTAGAATAGGCAAGCAGATATATTACTGCTGAGCGTTTTATCAAGTGCTCACTGCCTTGGTATACTGGGGAAAACGTTGTTCCCTCTCATAATAAACTTCTTTGCAGCTTTTTTCCCTCCTTGCATAATAAAACTAGCTTGAAAGGAAAGCGTTAGGAAACAGCTGTTAGCTGGTCGGGTGCCAGGAGACTCAAAACTCGCCCTTTGCAAAAAAAAAAAAGGCAAGAACAAGTCAGTAGAGTACAAGTGCACAGGGCCCAATTGTTTGGCCTTGTACAAAGGAATAGCATGGAGACAGGGATTTAAGTGTGTCAAGATCCTGCACAAATCTCATATATCTCATATATATTTGCTTCCCAGAGGATAAGTTCTTAAGTTCTTCCCTAGATGGAGAACAGCTGGGCCACCAATCTGCTTTAACTCTGTTTGATTAGTGAGGGTGTCCTGGAAGGAGCTGGTATTATTTCATAATAATGTCAAAAACGTCTTCCCGAAGGAAAGCACTTTCACTGTGATACTTAGAGGGGACTCACAAGCATGTTCTTGTTTTGGGAAGGTAAGAAAAGTCATACCACATTTCACAACTGAAAAAGTTTTTGTTGGGGGGATAGGAAAGAGAGAGGAGACTTAATAACATGGACCCAAACCAAGAAACAGTTTCGACTTCGACACGAAGCACAGGACCCCAGATACTGTCCCACGCTTTGTAGACTTAGGTTACTCTGCAAATACTACATATTTATGCACTACTTATCTGATCAGAGGCTTTCCCCAGGCTACTTCCCCCTGACACATCAATATCTGCCACATTTTATAAACCTATTTCTCTTCTAGCTCATCATCCTTGTGCTCTTTTCCATTCATGGGTTGGGAATTTTATTAACTGACTGGTTCTTCTGCATAGACAACACAACCCCCCTCACAATCCAAGTGCACGGCCATAACAGTTCAAAGCTTTCCAGGTTGTCTATGCAGACTCAACAGGCAGATATCAGATCATCAATCTCAGGTAAAAATATTCAAACACACAGAGATTAAAGTGTTTTAGATGGCTACAAGACTTACCCAAAGAATTCTAGGGTAGATGAGTCATTTAGTTACAGGAATCTTTGACCATGAATAACACACAAAGGTGAAGCACTTGCTCCTCATAGTCTATTGTTTAAATAATCGAAAAACAAATCTTTAAGAGTATTAAATGAAAATAAAATCTACTCAGGAATTCAGGGCTTGATCCTTCCTGTACTCAGAGCGGGACCTGACAGGAGGCAGAGATATTTCCCATCCTCAGTCTCATCAAGTGGCCATTTGAGTATCTTGAAATTTCATTAGGTTTGCACTGAACCACAAAGAGTTGTCTTAACAGCTTTGAGACTGTGGCGTTATGCTGCTCCTGTAGCATAAAAGCACAACTTTTCCCTTTGATTCTTATCTCTCATATACTCCTCAGCACTTGAATTTTGGACACAGCTGAATAGTATATAAGGGCACAGGAAAGCCAGTGAGGTACTTGTGGTGTCTTTCCCACTATGCCATAATACTTTTCCTTAACGTTTCTCTTATGTGTCCCTCCACTTTCATAGTACAAGTTCTCCTTTATGGGACTGATACCTGTACACTTTATAATAGTCCTTTAGGACACAGAGTGAAAAAACACTATCCCAAAACAAAGCCATCTAGGACACTGGATTTTAAGGGAATGCTACGGATTCACCCTCCCAGCACGTCCTCTGTGCATTTTCCCAACTCCTTAACCAGTTCATTTAGACAGTGGGTTTCACTTCAGCTTCTGTGGAGTCTGATATCCCAAAGGATTTGGGTAGAATACATGGGTCATATTCCAGCCCTGCGGCTTTCCCCATGAGCAAGGAACATGTGGTTTTCACCTTCCTAGTCACCTGTGCTCCCGCTGAGCAACCGACATAACCTGGCCTTGTGTCACCTACCCTGCCCTTGTGGGAGCAGAATCTCCTTGGATCAATGTCCTTATTGCTCCTCTTTGTAGACTTCCACGGGATCCATGGAGCTAACTAAAAGTATGAACACAGCAGAAGGGATTCCTTCGGTGTGACAGATTTCTGTGTCAATACCACAATGGGCTGGATATAATTTAAAGTTATAAAGGCATGAAAACTCTTGGCTTCGCTTTATACATATCTAAGTCAGCTCTCTTTTGTTGGTGTAAATCTACAACAGGTACTTCTAGACACTGCTCAGGTCCCCTCTCAGCCTTCTCTTCTCCAGCTGAACAGGCCCAGCTCCCTCAGCCTCTCCTCATAGGGCAGATGTTCCAGGCCCCTGATCATCCTTGTGGCCCTGCGCTGGACTCTCTCCAGCAGCTCCACATCCCTCTTGTACTGTGGAGCCCAGAACTGGACACAATACTCCAGATGTGGCCTCACCAGGGCTGAGTAGAGGGGCAGGATCACCTCCCTCGACCTGCTGGAGATGCTCTTCTTAACGCACCCCAGGATCCCGTTGGCCTTCTTGGCCACAAGAGCACACTGCTGCCTCATGGTCAGCCTGTCGTCCACTACAATGCCCAGGTCTTTCTCTGCAGAGCTGCCCTCCAGAAGCAGCTCTTTTTAGATAATAAATAGCAGCCCTATTTAATTTGGCACATAAATAAGAGAGTAGATTACGAATTCACTAATTGAGGTTTGAACTGTGCTAAGTATGTTTTCAGAGAGGGATACAGATGTATTCTAGCATTCCAGCATCTGGGAGGACTCTATCAAAAACGAAAAAGACATGACTTCTTTTCACATCAGGGGAAAGGTGAATACTCAGCGCTATCTCCAGATATTCTGAATCTGTTTCTCCATATAAATACAAACAGCAGTTAATTAAGTTACCTTTCATAATTTCATCACCTTTCTAATCACGCTTGAGTACTATTCAAAGTTTTGAGTGAAGCACATTCACTAATGAAAATAGTCCCACAAATATATAGGCCAATGAATTACTTGAATATAGTATGATGCCATCCATTTTTTTTAAATAGATACTGAAAAATCATGACAGTATTTATGAATTACCAAAGTTTAGATATTTTGTACCCAGAAGGTAGTGTTTTCTCCCCCTCAGTTTTCTCTTAAATGCTTTGGTTGTCCAGTCAGGAAGAAGTAGCAATGAGATCATCACACACTCGGAATTATGAATAACAAACAGCAAAATAACCGTAGGTTCACTTTGTGAACCATCCTCACTCCAATTTCTCACTCAAATTATTAAGTAAATACTTATATACGACAAAGACATCCACAGATCTCAGGGATCACTCTCTTCTGACTAGTGAATAAAGAAACAAGACTAAATTAATCTTGTTCTGAAGTCACCTAATAAAATTAAACCCCACCAAAGTACTGCAGTTTGATTTATAAAGCTCTTAGGGCAACATTTTTGTAAGGAAGGCAGTTATCTGAGAGGATTTTTTTCCTTCTCTACCACCACAGAGCATCTACTGCCTGGCCTTCTGGAACAGGATGGCACTAGCACTCCTCTTCTAGAGGAAAGACATTTTCATTGAAAGGTCCAATAAGGTGTAATGCATTTCCTTAAGTTATCCAGTAGAATTTGAGGCCTGTTTATTTAACATAACCCTCATGCTGGGATAGCGTGCAAGAACTGATACTTGATACTGTTTTGATCAGGAGTGTTTTCTCCTTCTTTATTTCATTTACAGAAATATTTTAAAATTATAACTGGGAATCCTGTCCTTGAGACATATGATTTAATGCTCTTGAAAAACTAGTATGCCTTGAAACAAACACACAAATATTTCAAACACTGATGACAACACTGGCAAAGCCCTGGCAAAGAGCTTCTTTATCATTGTCTCCTAATTATATAAGAAACTCGTGCCTCAGTTACAACAAAAGTTAACATCAAATGAAACTACTGTGCAACCTACTGAGTTTATATGGATTCTTCCCTACTTCTCTTTCACACAGCTCACAATAAACACATCTTATCGGGCTTGGGACCAGGGGACCCTCAGAGTAATAAATATTATGCTTGGCCCATATTTGTAGCATTATGACTTATTCTATTTGCAGTTGGTAACATTCTATAAACTTGTATATTATTCTCTGAGGGCCGCAACCTGTCCCTTAGAATAGCTTTCTAAAATAAAAACAAATATAAAAGTAGTGGTCAATTGCTACTTTTCCAACGCCTTCCAAAAGAGAAGATGAAGTTTCAAACTGGCTAAGGTGACAGATGAAAATTAATTCAGACAACTTGTGTTTCTTCACTCTGCAGTATCACTGTGAGCCTTACAAAGCACACCCCAATGACCAGTGCTTTCCTTCGTACATCTGTCCTCAGGTCAATACTGCCGGGCACACATTATAAGAAATATTGCTAGGAGCTTATGCAACAACAAACTGTTTGAAATAGCTTATAAATAAAGTATTTGTAAAGAGATTCTTAGATACATAGTAGAGATTCTTATGTATTTTAAAGCCCAATATCTGGAAAAATAATAATAGAAAGATTTATTATGGTCAGAAGCTGAGATTTAAAACGCTGGTACCAGACCACACTTTTGGGTGGTATTTCACAGAAATGACCATCATGATTTGCAGGCTGGTTTTAGGTTTAGGAAAGCTGCAGCGAGGATGGGCGGCCCCGCTGTGCGTGTGCCAGGGCCTAAGCCATGGCCCCGATGGCCACCTGGCACAGATGACTGCAGATAAACCTTGGAGTTTAAGGTTTAAGGTTAAAACCACTGCATTCAGACGGAGCAGCGCATGGGAAACACGAATAAATATTTTATCGGTTCCCTTTAAGAATAGGAAGTGTTTTATTTGTGCCACTAAACACAAAAGCAATGTATTGTTATTTAAAGGCAGCAGCTGAGCTGTTCAGGCCAAGCAATAAAGCACAATTAAAGAGCTTTGAAATAATCATTTCTCTTTATTCAGTCAGTTTACGTGGGTTTGACAGTTGCCCTCTCAATAGTTCTTTGATTGTACGCAGGAGTTTTCCAGCTGTTTGAATTTAGGAAAGTTACAATTTTTCATACCACTAAACCTTAAAACATAATCTATAGCAATAAAATATAATGAATCTTCATTCATTTGCTCAAGTACAGCACCTCTTTAACAAACTTATGTGGCAATGCCTTTATCCATGTAATAGCAATTAAAAGATACCATGAATATAGTTATTACAAAAACTGTCAAATCATGATAGCAAGAATAAATTCTCTTGCTTGAACCAATTAGAAAATCTTTATTGAAGTCAATGGATCTGGCCCTTAATACGTAAAAAACATGGCCCAACTGATTTGTAAACTGTATGTTTTCACAAATTATTGAAAGACCGCTGAAAGAAACCTGATGGTTGCAATACTAATCCAATTAAGAAAAAAATAAAAAATAAAAAGATACCCAAAAAACCCTACCAATTTCATGACATATAAAAAAACACCAAAAAAACACCAAAAAAAACCTACCAATCTCATGACATATGACTGAAAGGACAAATAACTCACACTTTTATAGACTGATGTTCACTTTCAGCTAATTTGTTTCAACTTGTTTTACTTACTGCTTTATACGTTCTCTTTTGTCCAGCATGTTTTCTGATTTGTTCTCCATTAGGCCCAGTTTCAACATGCATGGAATAGATAATGTCAAAGAAATCTTCTACCACGGCCACCCGCCGTAAAGACAGCTTCTCATCTACACCTACTCCATCCTGAAAAAGAAAACAGAAAGAAAGAAGAGAAAGAGTAAGGAGGACAGGATGAATAGATAAATGGTGATCATCACAGAATACATTCTCCTTTTCTAGCAAGACCTGATTAGTTAAAGACCCTTCCCTGAGATTTGAAGGTCACCCATGCCACGAATGACTGAAACAGTATTGCAGAAAAGGTGTATGATCACAAGGATCATGAGATTTTGTCTTTTGCAAACAGATCATTTGGACCAACCGGGACATTTGGTCCCTCTGTAATAAGTAATCTTCCACTGCAGTAATTAAAAACCAAACCAGCACGTGCGTGTGCTGGTTTCTCCAAATGCACAATCAACACCCAGAGGCAGAAGCAGCCCCCGGTCCCGTGGCAAAGACACACATGATGCAGCTGCTAATCAGGATGCAGTAGCTCCTTTATGTTGCCTCATTAATCCCTACCCCCTGCAAATCTGTACCTAGCATTTCATAAAGGTATTGAATAAAAAGTTGTTAACTCACAGGTGACCGAGCTGCCTTTAGTTATGAATACAACAAAGTTGTTAGAATCAGTTCACCACTGGAAACCCTCTGAAATGGAAGACAAATCACACTATGACGAAAAGAAGGAGGTTTTTTATTTATTTGTTTGTAATTTTTTACATAGACATCAGGCTGGGAAAGTGACAGAAAAGTGATGACACCTACATTAATGCTTCTATAGTATAACTTTCTAAAGGTACATGACTCCAAACGGTATCAGATGAGGAGGTGCTGATACTGTATTAGCCATGGGAGCTTTGTGCTTTCTGCTCCACTATGGCCCACTTCTGCCAAGCCTTCCTCAAAGAGGTCCTTGCCCAAAGCTGCCTCTGCTCTCCCCACCATGCCCGCAGCAAGTTGTGCTCTTCATCCCCAGCAAACAGCTGGAGCGGAGCAGAACGGCCTCGCGCGAGCGAGCGGAGCCCCGCCGAGTCTGTGGAGTCTCCTTCTCTGGAGATCTTCAAACCCGCTTGGACGCAGTCCTGTGCCACGTGCTCTAGGTGACCCTGCGTGTGCAGGGGTTGGACTAGATGACCTCGAGAGGTCCCTTCCAACCTTAACAATTATGTGGTTGTGATTCTATGAGTCCTGGGAGGGCAGCGAGAGCCAGCGGGGATCGTGTGGAGGATTCGGGCTGGAACAAAATGAGGAATTTGTACCGCAGCCTCCAGCACAGGTTCTTCTGTGACAGTGATCCACTGGGAACAGGCGCTCGGAAAAGGCAGAGGGACTGTCCCGTGAACAGGGGACAGGGACTGTCCCTAAAATTTCCCTAGCCATCTGCTCCAAACTTTAGGGGTACCACGAGTTCCCAGCATCAACACCATGAAGGATGGCAATGATACTGCCCATCACCACTGCCCGATATTTAGGAGAAAAAAAGGCTTCAGGGATGGGGCCCAAATCTGAGCCACTTTCATCTTCAGGTGAATTCACACTTGAGCTCATCGGGGGGTCTCCATCTTCAACCATTACTTTCTCACCACCCAAATGGCACAGTGGGAACCCTAATGATTTCAAACACTCCTTATGACGACAGTGTTACCTCATGCTGCTCTCAGAATACTTAAAAGTTTATAGTGTTGATTAACTGATAAAGATTTAATCTGTTTATTACTAATGAGTATTGTTTCAGGAAATTTCCTACAGGGGAGCTCCTCTTAATTGAAGAGAAATGCTTTACAACAATATTAATTTAAAACCATAGAGGCCACATCAGCACAGCTGGCACATAAAGGTATTAGGTGTGCATCCAAAGAACAAGCTTACAACAGAAAATCCAATTTGCTGGGTTTGGTGGCCATGGGATGCACTGGTCTTTTTTGGTAGGTTCCCTGCCCGCATCCCTGGGAACCGCTATCCAAAGGTGGGCATGATGCGCACGTGTCCTTCAAGATGTGTTTCTGCAGGCCGCTGAGTAAAACCCTAACGCTTCTAAAAATTCAAGGAAATAAAATTCACACAAACTCCCTGTCACGTCTTCGAATTGAAATGCCATAAAATGAATGCAAACTTTCAAAATCTTGTCAGTTAGAGTAGAAAAAAAAAGTAGTTTATATTGAATGGAAACTGCTTCCTGAGAACACTATTACTATTATTAATTGCCATAACTATCTGGCGGGGCCTAAGCAATGGTTAGGCAGACTCCCTTTGGCTTGGTGCTGCAGAAGGCAGCGAGATGATGATCCTTGTTTCAGGAAGGCTGCAATGTTTAGGACGCTGCTGAGTACTATCTGGCGGGGCCTAAGCAATGGTTGGGCAGGCTCCCTTTGGCTTGGTGCTGCAGAAGGTAGCGAGATGATCCTTGTTTCAGGAAGGCTGCGGTGCTTAGGACGCTGCTGAGATAGGAATGAGGCCACAGCGCGGAGCTGTGCGAGATGTGAGCCTTAACTGCAGAAGCAATACACCTCAGGAGAAACTCGAGGGAGGACAGGGTGCATTTAAAGGTTATTACTGAAAATTCTGATATTCCTGACATCCCAGGAAGTACGGGCAGAGGATCCAACCCCAAATCGCCGCTTAAACCACAGTGTCTCTGAAGTGGACACAGATGTACCAAATTCTTTCCTACCATATGCCATTAGGGTACACTTTTTTTCTCCTAACTGCTATTTGATGAAGACATTAACAAGCAGCTCTACTTGTGAGACGGCTGTGGGTAAAACATTTCACAGAGCCTAAGGGGCCTTTTTTTAGCCTCAACTAAGTATGAGGAAAAGAATAAGGAGGGAATACGTGTTAATGCTGTTCTGATGCCTGAAAGGCTACGGAATGTCCACAAGGGACAGAACAAGTAATAGGCTTAAACCATAGCAAGGGAGATTTTCATTAGACATTAGGAAAAAAATACTATCAATATGGATGGCAAGAATGGTAATAGACTGCGGAGGAGGTCGTGAGGTCTCTGTTATAGGAGGATTTTGAAACGAGGTTAGACAAACATCTGTCAGAGATCATTTGAGTAAAGATGATGTTGTCCTGGATAAAGCAGATATTAATTGAGTCCCTTCTTGTTAATTCTGCGACTGAGATGCTTAATTGCCATTTTCAAAGTGACTTGGGTACTAACAGCTCTTGATGCCCAGAAGAGCAAGGAGGGCAGGTATCAATTTTGAGGCATTTTTAGGACTTCATTCCAGCATGGCAAGAGCCCAACCCCACTTTCAAAACTGGCTTGGGAATGAAAGACTCACCAAACATTTCTCTTCAAAATTGGAATTAGGCTCCTAAATCTTTCAGGATGGGTTTTGTTCCTCTCGTTTCAGCCGCCACCGTGGTGGGGCCTCTGTTCGAAACCAGCTTTCTAGGATTCCTCTGTGGTCAAGAGATAGTGATAGGTCCTGACAAAACAGTGTTCATTCCTACAGGATCTGGGATGGTTTCACTCTCTACCAGTGAGGAGTTACTCAATTTTTCCCACTGAGGCTGCATTGCAGGGTTTCCTGTTTATTCTTGTTTCAAGTTGATTCACTGATTTATAATACAAATAAATAGATGTTTCTTTTCAATGCAAATTCCATCTGCATTCTGAAAGCAAAGCTGTTTAGTTATTGTTCATTTATAGTATATACGCAAAAATAACTTTCTTCTCAGGAGAAGGCATTTGTGGAACTCTCGGCCTAAGGATCCCTGTGGACAATAATGTTTGAGGAGGGACTCAGTCTCTTTGACTGACCTGGAACCTCCTGGGCTAGGGGGAGTAAAGAACAGGAAAAAAATGACATTGAGGTGAGCCTACAAAACTCATAATAAAAGTTTGACTACAGAAAGATCTATTAAATAAAGGTATCATTTAGCGGTAACTTTGCAGAGGAGAAAAATATTTAACAAAAGGCTTTAAAATTAAAGCCACTGAAACAAAAATGCATGTAGTTCCTTCCCATGTGATCCTGAAATTTCATGGGGAAATAGCTTTCCTAGAACACCCTTTTACCTCATGAATGAATGTAGCTATCAGAATCTGTATAGTGTTTGAAAAATATTCCTATAAACATAAGACAGATTGACGTAGAAAATCAAAGTAAAGGGTTGTTTCCATAAAAATTGTTCAGGTCTATAAAAACCTCTGTTGTAAAAGCATCAAAGCCAGAGGCACCTACAAAAAGAGTAGATGGAAATAATAATCAACTTAATTCATTGCATAACATAAATCACATACAAATTTAAGACAACTTTGAATGAAACAATATTTATTACTGTCTGAAAGGCTGTATTCTGAGTAATATGTATATCCCAAATAAAATATTTGCACATAAAACCTCTCATCTTGTTACCCTGTGCATAGTGGACACCTGACATTATTGTGAGTTTTATTCCTTCTGGGGCGAACACTGACATATTTGTATATTAACGGTAAAGTAGTGGTAATCTGTGTACAACATGACCTTTACATACCTGTCTGCAGAAATCAGTTAAAATAAATAAGCAAGTTGAAAATTCCAATATGTGTTACTTCCTTTATCTGCTTGCTCCATAACAGTAAAAATATTAATATTTTAAAAGAGACCATTTAAGATTGTCTCTCACTCTCATATAAGTGAACAAACTGATTTCATCAGCACATTGATTGGAATTCTCAGGTTATTAGTACATCTGTTTGAATATCTAACTCACTCCTCCCAGGGTAGTATAACCTACAACAGATCAAAAGTTATTGGTGTTTGATAACTATTATTAAGCGGCCTAAAAATAAACAAATTGATCATTTCTGTCCAGTTCCCAATGGAAGGTGCCTATACCCATGAAAGGAAATTAAAGAAAATTATAGTTTCCGCTGTTGATGCTATGATCAGTTTCAACAGAAAATCTTGTCTTTTACCAGCAGATGGAGACAGGAAAAGTCAAAGAACTGTCTGAAGGCAGATCTCCATTCCTGGCTCACTAGTCCTCTCTCTGGAACTCTTTTGAGCAATCAAACCCACAAAGAACAAACCCATCAGCTAGAGCATGGCAGTAACAAGTGAAACAAACTGTGAAATAGATCATGAAAATAAAAAGAGTTAAGTGAAATAAAAGGGGCAAAATAATTTGTCATTTGAGACAAAAGACTAAACAATGGACACGAAGTCTGGGGCTTTTTCTGAATGGAAAATTTTATGAAAGCTCTCAGTGAAGGAAAGTCCTCTGACTGTCTTGATTTTTACTGTCTTGAGTTTAACAGATCCAATAAGCAAAAGCCCCTTTCTGCCTAATCTCTTGGATCCAACCAAATGATGGAAAAGCACCAAAGCACACAATTGTCAGTGCCAAAGACCAAGGGCCCTGCTGTAAACATTTAAAACCCGTTTCCTGGGGAGAAGCTTTTCTCCTTTATCTTTCTTTGGGAGAAGTGCAGATGAACAGGTCTACACTAATCAGTGTTAGTGCAGAAGAACAGCTTCAGAATGAAACATGGGACCTGCCTGATGACTCCTGGATCTCCTATCTCATGGATATAGAAAGCAAAAAGTCACCTCAAGATCAAATGCACTCAGAGTCTTTACAGAATGACAGAGAAGACCACAATGAGAAGACAAGCAGAGCCCTGGCTACAATTTGCTGCTCGTAGTTAGGAGCTATCTCTGAATCTGAAGATCTGAACGCTGGTTTTCCTCAGTGCACTGAGGAACGCACATCTGGCGTTCTTCTTTAGTGTTTAAACATTTACACAACCATCCTGAACATAAATGGGTCACAAGACAGGTCATATTGTCCTGTTTGTCACGTGTGTTACTCCAGGCTAGCCGAACACCTTGAGCTACTATCTGGATTTGCAAGTAGGGCAGTGCAAGAAGAGCAGATCTGCAGAGCAAAGCAGAGGTTGGCAAGTATCTGATGTCCCCGCTGTGAATTTCAGACTTGCTCTCATCTGCTCCCCTGCACTAGCGCACATTTGTGGTAGGGAGACATCATATGCACGACAGAACAAACTCAAGGTTTGTTTTACTGAAAGGAACCCAGTTCACACACTGAAAAAGCACTGCGCTGTGAAACAGGGCACGGACAGGCAGCATCGCCATGAGCTCTGCTTCGAAATTTCCAAAGCACATTCCTTGCCCAAGCTAAACTTCCAAGGTAGATGCAGCCATAGCTTTCTTAGTAAGACAGCGAGGTTAAGATCTTCCACAGATGCACATTGGGATGACGATTACCCAAAGCGATGAGGAAGATGGATCTCTGATACCCTTCAATCTCTAGCTCAGGGACACACAGTGCCCTCATATGAGCAGAAAGCAGAAGGAATGAAGAACCTAACACAGTCCCTCTATCATCTCCCGTCTCTACAAACCCCAGCCTGTTCAGCCTCTTAAAGAGTTGGACAACAGGACGTGTTCGTTTGAGTTCTGAAGAACAAGTTAAGTCAGCAAATTGCATGGGAGGGGAATGATAATTAGAACTTCACTCTAACTCACCAATTCTTCATTAAAAATATTTTGCAGAATAATTTCTGATCTTGGATTGTTTTTTTAAAAAAAGCTCAGAACAGTCTATATAGTCTATATTCTACAGCCGAGAAGTAATGACTATTTCCTTCTGTATTTACTGTTCCCTGAAAAAAGCTGTCTACTTTCTAATTCTATTCAATATAGTTTCTAGTTCTATTTCTATTAGGAAAAAAATCAAATTTTGAGTTGAACTCTACTCTTTTTTGCAAGTTAGCTCTAGAGAGCTGAAAATATTCAGTAAAGTTCATTTCCTTGCTTCAAACTTGCTGTTCCTTGTTAGCAGCTGAGAGCTGGCAAGCATCAGTTAGGATGTTAAGGAAAAGCTGATTAAAGGAAGTGTAACACTTTTATCTGGATTTCATCTGAAGTTTTTATTTGAGCTCGCATTCATGGTCGAAGTTCTAATGCATTTATTCCTTCCTGATAACTAAAGCTCGCTCATCTAGATATGGGGAATTTTTATCAAAATTTTCTCTGCTTGTGTAAATTGGAAGAAACTCCAGTGTTTAAGGCCAGCATAACCTGCCAGTACTTCAGTTCTATCATAAAACATGATGAAAGTGTGAGAAAAATCATCCCATTAAAATACCAGGCTACACTGAAACTCACACTCACGCTGAGGTAGGTATTAGGATATAAATAAAAAATCCTTTTAAAAGACACAGAAAAAAAGAAAAAAGAAAAAAGCAGTGGTTCTGGGGCTGCCAGTAATCCTTTTGGGTTCATATTTCTGCAGATGTAGAAAAAAAAAAATGTAAATACACCATCTGGCTACCTCAAAACACAGAAGGATCACAAGTCTGTGAAAGAGTGATTAGGAAGTGATTAGGAATTGTACAAATACTGAAACGACTTTCTCTTAAAGTACTTTTTCATGTGTTTCTACTCTTCATGTATTTCTTTCTGATAATTATACCAGCAGTTACTCCCAAGATTTACATGAAGGAGGCTGCAGTGTCAAACCAGAAGTTTGGCAGGGAACTGCCGCTCCAATCGCACGGGGAATCCGGCAGGGTCAACCTTTAATGGTTCGTATTTTGAAGACAGGGAACTTTGGCTCCCCCATCTCACAATTTAGAACATTTTACATTAACTTACATGATACCTGATTTAAAAAAAAAAATCCTAGAAATGACAACATGTGCAAAACTTAATTTTACTTTTATCTTGAAAACAACAGTTCTTTGTACCACCATGAGAACAAAAATTATTTGCTTTTCCTAAACAAGGTTACAAGGATAAAACAATTAATTCTCTTCGAATGTTGACAGTAGAGGTTATTAAAATTAATGGGTATGGATCTAAGAGTGTACCTGTTTAATTGGTATATTTTTTTTCTAAATTAGAATCTCTCATACTATCATCAGCAGAAAGTAAAAAGAAAGTTACTAAATAAATATTATACTAACTCTTAGCATTCCTTTCATGAACAATTACACAATTATATTTTGAAGTGCGCTGTACTTTACAGGTATTCCAGAGCAGGGAAGAGCAATGTAGATCTATAATGCCACCTTTTTTCAGACTGATGAAATGCAACTTCTGTATGCTCAAAGTAGCCTAACACTAAAGTGAAGCTTAAATTATGAGAACTCATTACTCTAAAGTGCTGACACTGAAATTAAATGTGTATTTTTGAACTGTATTCCGAATACTTGTAAACCGGTCATGTAAGGGTGTTCCCAGAGGGAGCAGCTTTAATAAACAATGTGACAGGCATTTACCAAGAGTGACAAACTATAATCAGGTTCCAGGAGGACACCATAGCCGCAGATCAACACAGCTCGGTGACAAAAACCGCGGCTGCTCACGCGTCCGCGCAGCCCGCGGGCTCTGCAGTTCCCAGAGCTGTGGGGCTAGCTGGCTCCATCGCCAAAACCACTGCCACAACACGCCATTAATTGGGAACCTCATTAGCAATATCACTAGGGAGCACAGTTTACGCTGCACTGGTGCTGTGGAGACAGCTCACGGTAGGGACAGATGGGCAAACATTGGTGGCTTCGCAACACCCGCACGAACCCTTAGTTCTGGTGTGGTTCAGGCCCTGGCTCAGCAGCATCACTGCGAGGCAAAACTGGGAATAAGGGAACACGGGACACAGGGATGTCCCGAGGACAAGGCACTGCGCACAGGGCTCATTTCCCTGAGCACAGACACAGCCGATGTCCTTGCTACACGGGCAGGAAGGTAATTGCTGTGGGAAGCAAAAAGGCACTTACAAGACTAAATATTCCTGGAGTTTGACCTAACAGCCTCTAAAGAGGGTTCTCTGCCTCCTGATTTCTGTAAGAACAAATGGTCAGAGATAAGGAAGGGGCTTGCTGTAATTACACAGGCAATGTATCCTAGCCAGGGACACGGCCCTTCGGTCGCCCAGCTGCCAGATAAGCACAAAGCTGCGCTCACAGGTTTGTGTTTGGCATCGATTCCTGCCTGCACTGCATTTCGTTTCAGCAGTAGCTGGGCTGCTAGAGCCCTGATGATCTAAGAATAGAGCAAAGCAAGAACCGCAGAGGGAATCAAGGCTGCTCTCGGACCAAGCAACACAGCTTCGAAGAAAACGGGCCAGGCACTGGATACACAAGCTCCCCATCAGGGCTGAAACAGAATTAATGAACATCAGGCCTGATGTAGGCAACATATTTTCAGTGTAGGCAGCAACATGCCATGAACTAAGCACCTAACGATGTGCTTAAAGAAAACTTATTGTGAGGGTTGCAAAAGGGGAAAATCCTCCCAAACTACTTAAGAAACTTAGTTTGTTACTACAGTGTCAGACCTGAGGGAGGACTGGTACACTCAAAATGACTGTCAAACTAAATTAATCAGTAAATAAGGAAGACTGCTTCCCCCCCCAGACTCTGTCCTGTTTTGCTTTGTTTTGCTTTAGTTTTGTCTATGTGAGCGTATGTACCCACCCGATTCCGCAACACAAAATGACCTCAGCAGGCTTGTGACGGGATCTTTAAGGGCTTACCTGTAGGCTTTTTCCTTAAATAAATTACATTTGCCTAATCCTACTTTATTTCTCACTCCTACAACAGCACTTTTCTCTCGCGGGTAACCCAGGCGCCAGATGCAGAGGCCTGTGTTTCTCCGAGGCAGCGCGACTGCAATTACTCCGGATACCTAATCCACTGCTTTCTCCTTCTCCTCTTCCTCCTCCCTTCCCGAAACGCCAACAAAGTCCACAGCACGAAGAGGCCAGGCCCTGCCAGCAGAACCGGGTTTGCAGAAGCTCTGCCCAACCACATGTTGGGCCCAGGCCGGCGCGACCGCTGGGCCTGACATCTGCAGACGGAGAGTTTGTGTCACCGACCAGCAGGAACATGCGCGGGTCTGGGCTCCACACACGTTTCTGAGGAGAAATTTTCAGCCCCGGCCTCCAATTTCACTTTTGCCAGTTAGTTTTTGCCACAGAGACGTGACAGAACTAAACAGCTAAAAAAAGCCTGAGGGGCAAAATGGTGGTGGACACTGAAAAAGCGAGGCTTTGTGAATGATTTCGGTAACCTCCTTTAGAAAAAAAAAAAATCTTTAACAAATACTGTATGGCAGTTGCTTGTGCAGGAGAAAACACTTGCTGATGTTGCTCCTGATGAGCCCTTGTGAAAGCCCACCCAGCATGCTAACGTTACTCAGCCTGCATGGCTACTCCCTGAGTAAGAGAACACCCATCTATCGTATACAACTACTGCATATATTGTATATACAATCATTAAGTCTCCTTAATTACTTTGGAGACCCAATAGAGTCAGTTTTTCTTTTAGCAAAACTGTCCACCTTTGTCATCAAGCTCTACAGGAACACACATCTTGCCTTCCTCAACATCCTTCCTGTGGGAGCAGTACTGGATCTTCTTACAGGAGCGGTAAGCTCAAAGGCATTTTCCCCACCACCCTTTTTCTCCCCGTTGCCCTCCTCAGTGTGTCCACACCTCTTCATGCAGTCCAAACTCCTGGCCTCTTCCAGAGCTTAAGCAGATTTATGGATAGATATGGATTTTTTCCCTTCCAACGGGAACTGCGCACGCTCTCTCAGGCGCGCTCAAGCAACCCTCACATGAGGGCTGGGAATCACAGCCCCCGGCAAGGGAACGCACTGGATTCCCGCTTGTTCCACCCTCTTTCCAGGTCTTTACTCCAGAACAGTCCCCTTCTTCAAAAAGCCCGTCCTTAAAGATAAGCCTCCGTATCAATTTTCATTTAAATGTTTTGCAATTGATGCATATGTACCACCGATAATAAAAACAGGAGGGAAGGGAATTATTTCCCCTAATTGTGTTGTTTTGAAATTGAAATGGATACAGATGCCTCAGCTGCATATTCCTAGGGTTCTTGGTTACATGAATTTCACAGAGCACATCCACAGCACCAAATCTGGAGCATGCCCTGAGCGCCAAACAGCTCAAAACAACTGGACGTACAAATTACAAAGTTGAATTTGTAAATGTTACTTTATTGGAAAGGGTTTTTTTCCCTTTCAATTGCATAAGTGAAAATAAGAGGTACACTCTGGTTCTAGTCATTAGTGATTCTGGACAGCAGCCCTTCTCCTGTCTTTAGTAGAATTAAAGGAACACAAATAATGAAGAAAAGTATATTATTTTCTCAGTGGTACTCATAAAATAGATGTTTTGATTAGGTAGTAAGCAGATAAACCCAAAATCTAATGGATGGTAGAAGGTAGGATATAATAATATTTTATGTTAAAGACTCCATTTTCAGAAGATCGCAAGTCTCTTACTTAATCTAGGCAGGCCCACGAAATTACTAACATATGCTTTGAATCCTAATATTGGTGTAGGTAAAGCACAGATCATGAAAGAAAAGATGCAGATGAAATAGCCTGCTTCGCTGTAATTAAAATTCATGATCGTTCTTTCGTAACTGCAACAGTTAATATGCAAACTATGAGAATCTCCATAATTATTAGTACTATTCTGTGCTCTAAACATGAACTAAATATAATATTTTTTTTCTTTGAGGACGTATCCTTAGTTGTTCTTTCTCTTTTTATATGAAAAGAATATAGTTTAAATTTCTTAGTTATTTACCAGAACAGGAAGTTGAAACATAGCATTAGCATTAAATTGCATTTTAAAAACAGTATAATGACTTAATCATCAGGCTCACTAGGATCTGATGCTCTGTCTCCGAATATCTCCGTTTAAACTAGTGTGTCCAAACTGTAGCATAACCATAATTCACCAGCATTAAGTGACTTGCCCATTTTCTTGCTCCTCTGTGTATACTGGCTGTATTAAGCTAATGGGATACAGCACTCGGATGTGTTCAATAATAATAATGATAATAATGCTTCTCTTCCCCTCATTACTGTACAGCTTGCTGTGTACAGTTTGACTGATGGATACAGCCCTCCACCCCAGAGTCGGGGGCAATTCTTGCTTTGCTTTGCAATGAGCTACACGATCTCTGGAGAGGAACAGTGCTATATACAATCAGAGACCTGACAGAAGAAAAAATATCATCTGGTCCAGTCCCTGACAGCACAGGGATTGTTTTCACAGAATCCCAGAACGGGTGAGGTTGGCAGGGAGCTCTAGGGATCCCCCAGTCCAGCCCTGCTCCAGCAGGGACACCCAGAGCAGGGGCACAGGGTCCATCCAGGCGGGTTTGGAGATCTCCAGAGCAGGAGCCTCCACAGCCTCTCTGGGCAGCCTGTGCCAGGGCTCTGGCACCCTCACACCAAAGAAGTTCTTCCTCACATGGACATGGAGCTGCCTGGGGTTCAGCTTGTGCCCGTTACCCCTTGTCCTGTCACCAGCCACCACCGCGAAGACTTTGGCCCCATCTTCTTTATATTCTCCCCTCAGATATGTATACATATTGATCAGATCCCCTCTCAGTCTTTTCCTGGCTAAACAGGCCCAGCAAGTCGCCAGTCCTGATTAGTTTTCTGTTCTTTATGATGTACTTTGTTCAGTCTTGTTTTAAATGACTCTTCTGATGGTGCTTTCATCACTTCCTTCGGGAGATTTTTTAATGGATTAATAGAGGTAAATGCAAAATGTTCTGTTGAGTCTATGGCAACTGCCTACTACCAAGAGTTTGCACATGGCAAATTGAGTTCTTTGGTTACGTTCAGTCGGAAGGTAGAAACAATATCAAAACTCTCAAGGATGAATTTGGGGAATAGGGTCTCTCCTGTACAAGATTATATCTGCTGAGAAACAGTGTCAGCAAGGTCTCTTGGGGCATTTGGAGATAGGTGATCAGCTCCGTTGGGTTTCACCGTCTTCTTCCAGAGTAGTTTTGCACGTGTCAAAACCAGCTTCCCTTGCAAGGGATTCGCTGGACTCTTTCTTCCCAAATAATAACATAATTCAAAAGCCCATTGAAGGCTCAGATTGATTTTAATGAACTATGGCTCAAACTCCAAAACTGTTCTATTCTCCCTAAAAGCTGCTGTGCCTGCAAAGGATGAGGACAGACCATCGTACGTTTTAATTCTTTAGCAGGGCTGGTACAGTCACTGAGGTTGTAATATCCCCGCAAGGGTTTAGAGCTACAAATTGATGTTACAAAGAGGGCAAGTATCTATTTTTTATTTTGTTAACCACCTAATAACAACATTTTTAATTTGCAGAACAAAACATTAACAGAAATCGAATTTGAAAATGAAACATTTTGCTTCTTGCTGTATCAGCGTAACATTGAACTACGCCTGCTGAGAGGCTGCTGTGCCTACAGGAAGCTGCAACTTGCCATCCTCAATCGAGTCTCTTTTTCAATCAAGAGACTTGATTCTCTCTGGACTACATTTCCCAAGACTCACTGCAGAAGGAGCTGCAGGAAAACGAGGAGCCCAGTGGGAAAGCAAGGCTTGTGTCACAGATCCCTCCTTGCCAATGCACTGCACCCATTGCTGGCACATTACAGCAACCACATCTTGAAATATCCTACCGCTTAACAGCACTTGCACTAAAGGAGTCACCTACCTGGACTGAATACACATCCAATCTATATCACTTAACCCTGTCTGCTCCAAGACAGATATGCTGTTATTCTATTTATGAAACACACCTGCCACCCAAACCTATATGTAAGGCCAGTTCCCCTCATTTGGGAAACTGTAAGCTCCAAACCCTACAGCTACTGGAGCCAAAACAGCGTGGATCACCAGAATGATGCCCAAAGCCCACGTAGACAAGTCCTGGTCTGTTTTGTGCAAACAGCCTATTATAGTACTCTATTTTGGGTCTACAATCTTCCAAAGGAAATGACACAGTAATTTCCTGTCAAATCAAATCATTTCTGGCAGAACTTTTTCTTGGGGGTATTCTGAATGTATTCTGGAATTTGTTTTCTGGGGAGCCATCCGCCACAGCTGCAGGTCTGGTAACTGTGTGTGTTTTTTATGCGTGCGTGTGTGAAATTAAATTCAATTGGATTCAATAATGCTTTACTGGCATGGCCAGCCGGGTAACCGTTGCTGCAGAAGAATGAGCAGACCCTTGAGGTAACTGTCAGCAGCTGGTACTAAGTGTTCAGGATGAGGTTTCGTTCTGTATCGGGGGGTTATCCCACGTGTACCCCTTTACCACAAAAGCCCCTTTCCAATCTTCCTCAGTCATTTTTAGCAGGATCTTGCCATCTGAGGGTGCTTCACAGGACAATGCCATCACTGCTTCCTCCTCACAGGGTTGGGAATATTTTTTATTCAAGCTTTTGTTGAAAATATTTTATGATTTCTGATAATCACATAAAATTTCCCTCTGAAACTCCCTCCGATGTGGGACATTGAAGTAAAAAGTGTTGCTCCATTTTATTTTCTCCTGGCAGGCTGCCTGCTCAGCTGACCCTCTTTTAATCTGTGTATGTGTCCTTGTGCTTCCACTTGCATGGTACGGTCATTCGTTCTCCCTTTGCTGTATTTGCCTCAGCTCTATATATTCACCAAAATGAAAAAAATCTCTTAAGAAGACACAGAGCCCAGTCTAGCATCCCACTGCCTGCATCCACCCTCCACAGACCTCAGTTATGCTGGGTTCCACGGGCTACAGATGTGCCAAGAACCATCATCTCAACTCGTGCTACACAAATGAAGCCATATGAATTCTCTGAATTAAATCTTGTGCATTATTGATGAAGAAGGTATCATGGCTTTGTATTTTGCAATTTTGGTGCCACAAAGGAGAAACCATTAAACTTATGGAGCCCAGGAAGTAATGGCACTCATGGTGCTTTCCCATTTGATCCTCTTACATTGCAGCAGAAGATTCCTGATGTGGCTGAGATGGTGCCTGGAAAGAATAGTCATTTAGTAAAATGCTCTGCTTCCCTAGAGCTTTCTTTATAGTGCAGCATACTTGCACGTTTTTTTTCTATAATGCTTTTACAACCTGATTTGTAAACTTCAGAATCTGAAGCTTCTAGATTCTTTCCTGTTACCAGACCCAGCTTTATATGATTGAAGATATAGTCCATATTCCTCTCTGCAATTTTTAGTCTGTTTCTGTTGTTTTGAGCACCTTCTGATTTTTTTTCCAAAGGGCTTAACAGACATTACCTTAAAAGGATTCCACTGAAATTATATCCTTCTTTTACTCCCATATTTGTGGCCTTTGTTTTGAGAATGATTACTTAACCTACATCTGACACATTAAAAAATAATGAAATAGACTACGGAAAATCACCAAATCAGCCTGGAAAAAAAGTCTTACAATTTATGTAAAAGAAGATTCATTTTCTATTTTATAAGCCTGCAGAGTCCACTTGGGACATCTGCAGACTTTATAGGGCAAGTTCCCAAACTGCAGCCTGCAGACCATTCATTACTGATAAATCAGCAGTATTGGTCTCTAGAACCACACTAACCAGGTAGCACTTTATACACTCATCACTCAAAAGACTGATAACAAAACACCCTTGGTCCTTGAGAGATTTTCAGAACTGACAGCAGCTGTTGCTAAGAGTGACAATCTCTTCTATAAACCTATGAGGATTGCTAAGTGTTTTTGTCTCTTTTTTTAACATAAGAGTAGAATGTTCACATAGGACTATAGGAGGGATTTTTTTAAGACAATGACAAATACCGTAGGACTCGCAATTAAATCTTAACAGTTCATAACACTCCATTTTTAAGTTGTGTTAACATCTATAAAGAAAGAGAAAGCTTCCTGTTCTTTTTTTACATGAACATTTTTGGGCTACTATTGTGGCTTTGCGGTTTGTTTTTTCGCAGAGGAATCCAATCGGATTTTCGCAGATGATGTCACTACCCTGGTCAGGGATTTTTACTACTCTTTTAGGTCTCAGCTGTGCTCTGCTGCAGACAATGGGAGTCCTCCAGCTGTAGGCAATGACAACACAACCAGGCATTTATTGGAGCTCGTAAGGGTTTTCTCATATTACATCCAAAAGAGAAACCTCCTGTAGCACGTGGGCTCCTGAACACCTCCTCTTCCCGAATCCCTGGCTGTATTTTCACATCAAATGTGAGCGTTTCTATCACCCACAAGAGACAGTTTAGTACCTTGAGGGCTGTTAAGTGGAATAATGCAGCTTTTTAGCCATAAGTATAGCTATATACTGTGCTCTATAGGTATGTACATGTGGTAAAAAAGCACGAGCACTCGTAGGTTAGAGGGGTCAGTTGAGTGCTGGGTTCTGGAAAAAGTGGAGGGTGAGGGTGAACACCGGCCGTGACAGCAGAGAATGGTTTTATTTTCATTTTGTGCACCTAAAATCCTGCCAACCACAGCACGTCACTATTTGCAGCAAGTATTTTTAGCTGCAGCACTGCTGGGCAGCCCGGTATTTACCAACAGGGTCTCCCGTGGTGTCGTGTCATGGTGTTGTGAATTTACTCAGAGATTTGGGGCTTGTCTCCGAGACAGGGGCTCCCTTGATTCAAACTGCCAGCTCCGTGACGCCTGTGATGTCCGTGTCCCGTGCGGCTACAGCACGAACGTGCTGTGGACACCTGGGATTCCCCTGAGGAGAGCGAGGCACAGCAACAGCCTCCTGACAGCAGCGCAGGCCGGAACACACATCCGCTATCCCGCTATCCCGCTATCCCGGGTGGGAAGCGAGGAGCTGTCCAGGCCGGGAGGCGGATCCGAAGGGACGATGCGCACGGAGGAAAGCAGCCGGGTCTTCCCCATCTTTCCGCAGCACCAGGCATCTCGCTCGTCACCTCGGCGCGTGACTAATGCCGGGAGCTCCTGACAGCAGCGCAGGCCGGAACACACATCCGCTATCCCGCTATCCCGCTATCCCGGGTGGGAAGCGAGGAGCTGTCCAGGCCGGGAGGCGGATCCGAAGGGACGATGCGCACGGAGGAAAGCAGCCGGGTCTTCCCCATCTTTCCGCAGCACCAGGCATCTCGCTCGTCACCTCGGCGCGTGACTAATGCCGGGAGCCACGGGGAGCGACTGCGCGGGAGAGGAATTACTGCAGGAATTACCCTTCCTCCTGCCGCTCTCCGCGCGCGGGTGAAGCCGCCCGCGTCTCCAGCCCGCTGCTGCCCGAGGGGGCGACTCTGGCTGCGCTGGCCCCTATAGAAGCCATATAGCGATCCTATATAGCGATTCTATATAGCGATTCTATATATTCCTGAAGGCCGGGGGGGGGGGGGCACAGGGGCCGCCGGTCGC
>NW_010577459.1:26446-39543 GCF_000705375.1 Tinamus guttatus | reverse complement strand
TAAATAAATAAATAAATAAACAAGCAAGCAGACGAAAGGCCCGGGCGCCATATGGCCGCAGGGGGAGGGGAGGGGAGCCGCCTGCCAGCCCGTGCGCTCATTCTGTCCGTTGGAGTCACAGTCAGGCGGAGCATCCCGGCGCGGCCCGCGATTCCCCCCATATCCCGTGCCGCCCAGGGAATCCCCCCACCGTTTCCCATCAAAAACGGGGAGTTTTGGAGGTTTTCCACACCCCAGCACACCCCGAAGCCCGGGGCAGGTGGGCCCTGAACCACCAGGGAAGCTCTGAGGCTCAGTGCCTCATTCCCAGCCCGAGAGGAGGCGGGTTATTTTATTTCTGGTAAACTAACGTTCCCTGGATAAAACGAAATGAAAATAATTTCTCCAAATTCTGTTCCTGTTCAAAGCTGGCTACATCCTTTGTTTGCCCAGGGATGAGTGTTTGGTATTTGGCTGCATTTTGAATCACAGCGCTGTAATACTCGAAATGTAAAGGAAAATGAAGGGAGAAAAAAAGAAAAACACCACCCACATTGCCAGCAGCCTTTGTGGCTCGGTGCAAGATGAAAACCTGATCCATCTCGGGGCTTTTCCATCTATTGCTGACAGCTATTAAAGAGCCCCAACCCAAGTGCTGGGTGCTAAATGCTACGGGAGCGCTGCGGTGATTAATATTATTTTCCCAGCGCGGCGGTCGCTGGTTTCGGAGCGGGCCCCGCTCCACGGTGCTGATGGAAGCAACACCCTCCATAGCGCATCCCGCCTCCGGAGAGCTCCCTGGCCGCGGTCCCCGTTGAAATGGCTCTCAGTGATTCACCACAGAGGTGCTGAACCTCTGCCTTACTAGAAAGACAAAATCCACAGACCGCTGTGCCCGATAATAGGGAACTAGGCTGCTATCCATATTGCCCTGAAAAATTGAAGTATTGATTTTTTTTTTTAGAGCATGGTTTGCTACTTAGCAGATCCATCCCGCTACTACTCCACTCAGTGGGATTTTAATAGTAGCGAGCAGTTTTTGCCCTTAAGATGGTCTGTTTCATGTTATTATGATAATGGCATCAAAGTAATTCTTAATATCAGTCTCCTTGGCCTTGGACACTTGAAAAGATTAACACACCACATTACTGCAGCTCAACCAGATTCACCATATTTCTGGTCGTCCAAAGTTTCGTTTAAATAAATAAATAAGATAGATAACTTACTGCTCCAGATGTCTGTGGGTGGATTGGACCTAATAGAATCTCCAGTTTCATGTTTTGAGTGTGTCTTTTTTTTTTTTTTAATTTTACAGAAGCCCAGATTTAGAAACCCGTTTGTAGAATCCCTTTTGTACGCGGCTTAAACTGCATCTGTTTGCCTACCAAAACAGTGCTCCTTCCAAGGAAAGATTAAATATATTAAAATCCAGCCAGCACAGTTCAGCTAATGTTACCCAAATGTGTTGCTCCTACTGCCCATATGTAATATACATTTGAATCTTGGCACCTGCCGGTGGATTGAAATTCAAAATAAGAAACAGCAGCCCTCAAGCTCTGGAAATAAAGATGACATCAGTAAAACACAGTTCTGTGACTATTAGTAAATAATCATCTGCAGCAGAAATGTCAAGAACCAAAGAAGCTGGATAGCACAACAGACCCCAAACAGACATGGGGGCTGCTGCATGCTGACGATTGCATTCAGATTCAAACTGCCTGCTCTATGTAGCACTCATACCAGTTCTTTCCATGCTTATACAAGGACAAAAACTTCTAGTGTCTAGTAACATTCTGCTTGCTTACTTTGGGGTAATCACGTGATACTCATTAAGTTAAAATGTACTTCACCTACATGCCGAATAATCAACTAGTTAACGCCAGTGTTAAAGAAAATGCAGTGGAACTTAACATGGAACTTAGTAAAAATATTACTGAAATTTCAGTGAAAAAGGAGGGGGAAAAGCAATCCTATTTCATCTTCCTCTCATTTGAAGGCAGTTTTAGATGATTAATATGGTCATTCTATCATTATAGGTGGTCAACAGCTATACTTAGCTGCATAAATACTGATGCTAAAGATCAACAGTAGGTTTATTACCAGATTAACAGGAAGCATCTCCCTTATTTTACCTAGTTTACTTCATTAGCTTTAGCATTGTTATTGTGAAATCTGCAGCATGTGTTTTCCAGGCTTATTTAACTTTGCAGGCTTATTTAAATAAGCCTTTTCCAGGCTTATTTGACTTTGCCCACCATCTATTTCTGCCAAAGCTGACTTGCTTGCTTGAGGATGAGCTCACGGGAAGCTAATACCTGAAAGTTTATGTTCTGTTTGCTGAAACACTTTCCTCCATTCCTCTGTCATCTTACTTTTCTTTCATTCAAAGAGATCTTTTTTTCCCCCAGAGTCAATGTCCTGATGCAAAACACATTGGGAAAAACAAACTATCCCAACAATACCATTGGAAGTGTACGCGTTGCCTATCTCATCATTTCCCCTTCCCAACTAAACATACACATTTTGAACATAATATATACAGAATATAAAGGTCTGAGATTAAATTGATTTTCCTGTTCAGTTTTCCCCTCCTAAACAATCAGAACGTGGGGATTTACACAACTGAGGGCTGCCTATGCAGTGTGTTGTGAGAAACACAACTAAGGCACCTCATGAGATCCCAACCCAAGAGGAAGGGGCAAGTTCCTCCTAAAATTACTTAACAGGTGAATTTGGCCATATTGGAATTAAACCTCTGGTGTTTTTTTATACATTTTATAAGCACATTTACACATTGCTTAAATACTGCTTGCAAGTAAATTATTAGTTACAAATAGAAAACCTTTATTTGAATGTATGCTGTGTATTTAGTATATACATGTATATGTCTATGTATATGTGTAGTCAGTCACTGCCAGCTGGTTGAGGGAGACCAGGGACGCGGCTGTAGGGCCCACGCGGTGGCAGCTCCATGGCATGTGTCTCCCTTGGGTGCCACAGAATTGCTGCCTTGTGCCTTCCAAGCAGGGCCATCATCTCTGTGCCAAGAACCATTCACAGGCCCCCTGGTCGTCCCATCCCAGGAGGGGGTTTTACCTAGAGCAACTTAGGATGACAGAATTGGGCCTTCAGAGCATCTTCCATTTCACCAGCTTGGCTCCCTCCAACTGCTGCAGCTACAGCTTTGCAGCTCTTCTGCACATCTGTTAATTCACTCTTGGATCTACTAAGCAAAAATACTGATTTTAAAACGTTTTAACATAACCTTCTACATTGTCCTTTGTTTACTTCCTGCTTTCACATTACAGCAAACATGATAAAGCACATTTCTTAAAAGTTTTGGAAGTATTTTGTTTCTTAAAAGTTTTGGAAGTATTTTCTGAAAACTACCTTGACATTAATTAAGAATCAAATTTCTAAAAAAAAAAATCCAGTAACTGCATATAGATGCCTTAAATTTTGAAAACAAGTAATACTGGAAAAGCCACAGTTCATTAGAATTCTGTTAATTAAAAGGTTCTATACATTATTTTTTCCTCCCATTTAAAAGTGAGTTTTCTTATGCAGTTATTGAATATAGTTCTCCTGGCTCAAGTAGGAAACGCGGGATTCAAGCAGGAAAACAAATAAAATAATCTTCCTCAAAGTCCAATTATCTTGTCAAAATTGGGCTGATTTGGAGGGAAATATATTAGAATTTGTTACATAGGACAATTAAAAAGAAAAATAAATCAATTTTATTTAACTTTAAAAATATTTATATTGCTTTATTATTTATTTCAGCACAAATTTAACTCCTTGAAAACTCACCATATGCCAAATTCATCTCTCAGCTACCCTGGCAGCCAAGAATTTTGCGCTGGTAAAATGCAGCAGATGATTTAAGTGTGTAGGTTTTGTACAAGAGCAGTGTGAAATTGCAGTGAGTTTGGAGGCTCCATCCTGCTGAGAAACCCTGCTGCATCCAGGCAGGGCTTCCTCTCCTGCCTCCTCACTGGATAGGCCCAAACTGGGAGAAAAAGGGGTAAGCAGAAAATGCTCTGTCTGAACAACAGGTTTTAGACAGACCCTTGGTATTCATTACAAGTACTGATTAAAAAATGTTAATAAAAAGACTGAATTTATTTTTAAAAGGGCTAAGTTGTTTGCTGTGAATGAAATGGATTAATATTACGGCAACCATGGCTGTGGGGCTTGGTTGAACTCTCAGAATATAAGGAGGCAGAATGCCTCTGTTTCTTCTTAATAGAATATAAAGATACAAATATATATTTTTTTTAATCTATGACCAAGGCTATGTTCAGGGAGTAAAGAACAGGTCACATTCTTTATTCTTTCCCATTGCTATTTCTTGAAAAATCCAATGGGACAAGTCATCTAAATGCATACATGCCACACTTGCTGGTAGGGCTCGTCTGAAGCAAAGTCTTCCAAAAATCCTCTTTATTTGAAAAAGTTGGGGTTTTGTTTGTTTTCCCTCATACTTGCAATTAATTCCAAAATAGCTTTGCTCCTTTTTATTTATTTTTTTCTTCTCATCATATTAAGAGTTTGGAAATAGCTGCAACTAGCTCCAATAAAAATGCTAAGACAAGTAATCAAAAAAGTTGAAAACAATATCCTGCTTTTTATCAGAAATGGAGTAAACTGGAAAACAGAGATGCTTCCTTGCAGAGCTTCTGTCTAAATCTCTATAATCTCTAGTCCACATAGGGTGGTACCAGAGCTTGGAAAATGGGTCTCCTTCCTTCTTCCACACTAATACTACCCCAGCAGCAACGAGCACTGAAGCTGCTGCTGTCCAGCTGACCGATGAACCCAGTCCCAGTGTCCACGGGAGCCCACAGAAGGTATTTCAGAGGTCAGGAATTGGTAAATTAACAGCTATACCCCTAAACAACATGCATCCAATTGCATTATGTAGGAATGACAAAATATTTTTGTCTTCTAGCCCCTGCCACCATGGAAAGGTCCACCTAAAAGTGCTAACTTGTTTTTAGAATTAGCATGAAGCAAGCTCGTGAATGCTGGGACCACCAGCAATCCTGAAACCCAGCACGTCAGGGAAGGCAGCAGGAAGATGCTGGGGTGTCAGGGCAGTCCACGTGCATTTGCTGGTGCTGACCGTATGGGCTTGAATATAACTAGTCCCAGAGATGAATACGCTGCGGGAAAGCCTATGGAGGTGTTCCCTGGGTTCATGGAACACTCAGGGCTGTTGTTCCAGGTAAGTGCCAGCAGTCCCAGGGGAACAGAAGGGCAGGAATAACCTTGTCCTCTGCTCCGCTCCAGCCGGCAAAGCTGAGCTGACATACAGAGCCAAACTGCATCCTTACAGGGAGCCGTGGAGCCATCCCTCTCTTGCAAAACCCTTGGAAGAAATTCTGCCTGGATCAATCAGAATTTCTCTGGGGGCTGCAATGCAGACTTTCCACTGCCATTAAGTGTTATAAAACAATGACCTAGGTTTCCATTTACCTTTAAAGAGTTGTGAAAATATTCTTATAAGATGGAAAAGGGTTAAAAAGGGGGCTGTTAAGTTCTCTTTCTGCTAGACATCAGTCTCTGTATCACACCAATTCTCTCATCTTTTTTTTTTTCTTTCCACATCTGTATTCTACTGTGCATTTTCTCTTAACAGTAATCTATCTTGGTAATTTAACTATTAAAACCTGTTTCTTTTGGAAGTAGCCCTTTTCTTTAATTAGCTTAGTTAGCTTCCTCGGAATTTTCAGCTCTGTCACAGCCTTTTAGAGATGAGGTAAACACCCTGAGAATATTATAAGTCAAGGACAAGGACTTAATTAATGAGAAGAATATGTTGTCAGTATCTTCTCCATCCCATTATTAATGCTGATTTTTGTTACCCCTGCTATGCACTAGAAAGGTATGCCCAGTGATTTGTTTGAAATTATTCCTCAATATTTCCCTTGAGAGGTTATGCCAAATCTATAAATTTCAAATGTGACTGAAAAACTTGAATTCTTCCTATCATTTCAAAAAGCTAGTGTCATAATGTCATAAAATGTAAATTTTCTGGCAATGGTCTGTAGGGGATTTTGCCTGCCATGATTTCTTCTTTCTTTTTCCTTTATTATGCTATTTCTACTTTCCCTCCCAATTCTTCCTCAACTTGCTTAATTTGTATCTCCACCAAATGTTGACCCATGCATTCATCTGGGTCATATATACATGTGTGTGGTTGTATATGTATATTTGTGTATAAATCCACACACACACGTATATACACATGCACACATTGGATTGCATTTGCATAGCTGTCAAACACTTCCTATGCATTCCCAACTCTTCACCAGCTTTAATTTATGTCATCATAGCTGAAGTTTCAATCCAGTTTTTGAAAAGTCAGTATCAGATTCTTTTAATTTCAAAAGGAAGTCAGAACAAAGTTTTGATCTGAAAATTATTTTTAAAAGACTGTCAAACATCTGACAGGTTGGGGAAAAAAAAATACACTTAACCCTTACAAAATCCAAGCAAATTGCATCAACCAGGTGCAGTTCATATGGACATTTAACTCTATTTTTAATGATTTTCTTATTGATTTTTGCTTGTGTTGAAATATGGTTCATTGGTTTGTCATTTCCATTAACCATCTTTACCACTTTTTTTTTCCTTTCCAGTAGAATTTGGCCATCTTCCTGTATCACTGCTGTATATAGGGACAAATTATACATTTTAATAATATTTAAGTTCCTTCACTCGTTCTTCAACAGTCCTGAATTTGTATTGGTCCTGATGATGTACAGCAATTTAACATCTTTAGATGCCATCACCTCTTTTTTATTCCTCTCCTGACAATTCTTCAGTTTTATCACCTGAAAAATGTAATCTTTGTATGTGTAATGTATGCAATCTGCAGGTATTTCCTTATCACCCACAGCAGAGAAGATATGCAATGAAAAATGCATTCCTGATAGTCTTTGCTGAGGAAGCCCCTGGCCATTAGCTGCACTTCTCTGGTTGTATTTACATAATTGTAGAATTATTTGTGTGCTACTCAGCTTCTATCAGCTCAGGGTAGGGAGCCCTGCGCCTTTCCTAGGTTTGATTTTCCACATGCCAGTGCAGCTGCTGTTTTCCACACAGGCCCGTCATGATTTATCAATAGTAACTTAAGCTCTGGGTCTACCTTCAGCAAAGATCTTGTACAAAATCCCTTGGCAGTGTTGTTAGGGATACACATAATTAATTCCACAGGCAACACTGGGAGTTATCACAAAACTTACTTTACTCATTCAAAGATTGTACTTTGAGTTCACATCCAAGAGATTGATGGGATCGTACCCTTTAAATATCCTTAAGTACAATCAAAACATTACAGCATCAATCTCATGTTATATTAAAATGTTTGGGGTAACAAGATTTACGAAATTGTTAGACACTGGGATCTTACTGGTGATATTTCATTTCCCACAGGAGCTTAATTAGAGTCTCTTCAATGAAAAAGGTTGAACAAGTGTTATCCTAGGTCATTTAGTAAGTCACCCTTCAAGTCTATACAGAATATTTGTTTCAGAAAGCAAGTCCTTGCTTGAGGTTAATGCTACATAGATCAGATTATTTTTAAAAATAAGCTTTTCACTACAAGTAGCCCCTTAAGTTGAAGAGTATCCACGGATTGAAGTAAATCGTTTGAATTCTACCATTTCAACAACTAGTTTCAATCCCTGTGCACACACGCATTAACTGTCAGGTTCTGCAGAACTATCGAATGAGAAGGAATTTATACAATGTCTGCAATAAAAGTGGTAATGTTGATTTAGAAGGAAATCCACCGCATCCAGAAGAATGTTCAACTCTCTAACCTGCAGGAAGCCTTTCTAAATATTTTATGTTCATAGACCAGCAAGAAAATTCCTAGCTAGCAGAAATGCAAGGTTACGAGGCTTATCTGCTTAAGTAGAACCAAATCTTAATTCACTGCTGCTGCAGGACAACACAGACTTAGCTTGCATGGACTAGCCAGTATCTCCTGAGTTTTCCCAAGTCAAAGAGGCTTCTGGCAGCTTTAAATGACTGGTGCAAAATCAAAACATCTTCCACGTTCCGGAAAGCTGTGCTCATTTTGCAGGCTGTTTTAGAAGGTTCAACCTAGCCAACAAATAGCAAGAGTTTCCTGCCATGCCCTGTGGTGCTCTGATAGGCCTGAAGAACCTGGTAGGCCTCAAGAACCTGGCAGGGTCTGCCTAGGGTGCTCACTGCCGTGCTGTCCCTCTGTCTTCCTCCACATCTACTTCATTTAACTCCCTCCTCAACATTTCCTCTGCCTGTTGTACTCCTCTTTTACCAGAAAAGTCTCCACATCTCTGTGCTGTGTACTAGGGAAGGTCAGATCCCAAATAACTTACTTGAGACTAGCGCCAGCAGCCACTAGTTGCCTTCTTTCAAAAGCAGACGAAAAGTCATGGTTTGATGTCAGCCAGTTTTAATTATTTCGTTATTGTAAAATTAGATTTTAATCAATGACTCCCACGTTAGTCTAACACCAGCCTTCTTCCCGCAGTAGCTGGTGTTCATAATAAACCTTCTCTAAATGAAGTCTCTTCTTCTGGAAATATATATGTGTGGCCTCTTCAGACTGCATCTTTGCAGAGCACAGAACAAAAACAACATGTCAGGGAGGAAAACAAAACATCAGGAAAAAAAGAAAAAAAAAAGTAAAATACCGTCATGTTGTACTGATACCCATCAGCCTAGTCAAGCACTAACGTGCCACCAAATGCCCTTTTACTTCTCACTAATCACGACTCCCCTAGGTAGCTACAGAAAGAATTCTTGGTAACTTTGAAGAAAATCAGCATTAAAGCGTCTGTGCTGGAGTTCCTGTCATGCTGCATCATTAGCGAAGCTAACGTGGTTTACCAACAAGAGACTGAGGTAAAAAGCCAAGAATCAAGTTCACGATCATCTCGGGCTTCTCGGCAGAGTTTCTCAGCTGCCTGAAAATTCAGCTTTCGGAAGGCTTTTTTGGGATCACTGTGAAGAGGGGCTTTCAAGGTAAATGCCCGGCCTTTCCTGCGCAGCAGGATTTCATCTGCCTTCTGTATGTACGCATGCATAGAGAGGTTATATTAGTAGGGGTGGGTTTTATTTCCCCTTGTATTGCTACACCGAGAAGAAAAATTTAAATCCCCGTGTTACTCGCTTTAATTAAATGCCTACTTCTGGCATAGAGCCACCTCACAGAGCACCTGTGCACCCTACTTGGTGCTTCTAAGTGATGCTGACATCTTCTAGTCGTACAGAGGAAGCACTTCAGAATGTTCCCTTTAGAACATTTGCTCTCTTGCACTCATCTCTCTTTGGGGAGGTCGGGCTCAGCACTGTTTCCACGATATCCCAAATCCTCCTCTCTTCGCTTCTCTCGCACACACGCACATGTGGAGGCAGCATCTCGCATATGGCCACTCTAACATTTTCACGTTTTGGGACAGTTATTCTCTTTATTCACGCACACTTAGCTGCATGCCTACATTAAGAGTTGCCAACTAAACCATTTTGTTCCATCTGCTATGACCATTTTCCAACACTCTGATTCACCCGTTTCCCTCCTCGCAGAGCCCACAGGGAGGCCTGAAAACGGCAGGACAGAGGGTGGAGGAGCAGGAGGAGACGAAACTCCACAGACCTGAACAAGGGTCCGGGAAACTGCGCAGGGCACCTCGAACAGGATGGAGCCTGCAGGATTCTCATGTATTGGAGCTTTTGAGTTGCAGGTACATTTAAGAAGACTGTGAACATTGCAGAATTGCACCTCGTGGTGAACTATAGCCCACCCTCAAGCTCACCGTTATTGCTACTTACTCCCATACATGCTGACAGTTCAGGAAGCTACAGAGCTACCCATATGTATTTGACAATTTTCAGATTGCTATGAAACATCTCAAAAGAATGAAGATAATTTAAAACACTATGATATATAAGCTATTTGTACTGTGCTATTTTTCTTAATGTTATTGTTCATTAAAAAAGTAACATATATCAGAATCAAATGAACAATAAACTCGCATGCTAATCCACTATTTTTCAACAAGAGGTTGGCTGGGATGCCCCCTGTTCCACGGGACTCGCTCGCTTGTCGTTTTTAAGCCCTAAATCCCGTAATCAGATTGAGCAGCGCAGCCCCGCACCTGCAGAGCCTCCCTGCGCTGCAAGCACAAACCCACGAGGCGCCCGATCCGCCTGGAGAGGCAGCGGTTTCACTAAAGTGAACACAATTCCGCTTCTGAATGAAGGTTCATCCTGTCTTCATGAATAAAGCCACAAAACAACACACGAAAATTCATACTTCAGGTTTGTGATTTAAGTCAGCTAAGATTGTTGAAATTAAGAGTGAAATAAAAGCGGTCGGCACTGGCCCTTGAGGTAACAGCCCTTTTAGTTTGCGAATACAACCTGGGTTTTTTCCTCTCGGATATATCTGGCAATCATGTAGGCCCTTCATTCTTTAAAGGAAAGTGCTGTGTGGAATCTGCTGATACAACTTGGGCTCCTATTTTGTAGCTTGCATATTTTTAAATTAAGCCTGACCTTAGGAGCCATATTTATGTGCATGAGAAACGTAGGGCAAGAGAAGGAAAAGTGGTTAAAAAAAAAAAAAAAGTATTTCTTTGTTCAAGTTGCTAATCAATAAATAACTCCACTTAAAATTCCCAGGCAGAAAATACCCTCAAAAATTACTTCAATCCGGTATGCAGTCTCAAAGGCTGCTATACTAGTGATGTTAAATCCAGACGTTCTTCCAGGTCGCCAGTCCCAACCATGAGAAGTTGCTACTAATTACTGTCAGCCATTTGGTGTATTTCTTGGTCTAACACATCCGTACGACGTGTCTAAGCGGGGCACCCTCACCCTATTTTTATACGGTCAGAAAACACGTGGCAGCACCAGCAGAACCCGGGAAGCAGCAGAAATGCGAGATTCACCAGGCTGCCTGCACAAACACCTGCCTGCGCGCGGCCCCGTCTGGACCTAAAATGGCTGTTTTGCAGGGGAGGTTGTTGCCTGGTGACCAAAGTGCATCTCCTAGGCCACGGAGGGATGCGAGCGCTCGCGGAGCGCCTCGTTCCTGGTGCTCCTGAGGAGACCACAGCGGCAACGCGGAGCCAGCCAGCACGCAGCCCCCCGCGCATCCGCGTTGCTGCCCTGCTTAAAACCGGTATTTGGGCCTGAGATTTTAAGCCACTCGCTATCCAGGCAAGGAGGAAATAATTAAAAAAAAGGCAGCATAAACCCTAGTGTGCTGCTGTCCACAGAATACGAAAGTAGACCAAGCTCCAGCTACTGTGAGCCTGCAAGATACCCTCGCTTCAATTAAGGCTGTGTTGTACATCTAGCCTGTTCCGGTGCAACCTCCCAGTTGCTATCGGGCTCTCTTTCTTTCATTAGAATCAAGTAGTTAATTAGCCCCAGCCTGTCCTCTCTCCTTCTCTCTTTTCTTTTTTTTAGTAATGATGTCTAATTACCAGCAGCAGTGGATTACAGCACCATCAGGAGCAAATCTCTCTGGCTGACAGCAAAGCTGAGCAACAAATCTTCAAGCTTCAAGGAGAGAATAAATCCTAACAAAGTATTTTTATATTATTTGCTTATTTTTGACCAGCTTGTGACTTCAGAGTACAAATTTCACAACCATCCATCCATCCTGTTATTGCAGGGGGAGCGCTCATGCTGCCAGCAGTGATTAATTTTAAATTGGAATTACTTTTACCTGTGGTGAGATCAAGTGACAGACAGGAGAGGATGAGGGAGGGAACTGCTGTTTGGGGATCTCACGGTGTTTGCAGCTCTCTGTGCATTGGACAGGCTCACGTACATGTGGCAACAGCGAGACAAAAACAACAAAACAGGGCGGATAGTTCTGAGTGACCCTACATTAATAAACCCTGAAGTAGCCGGGAAGAGTTAAAGAAATGAGAAAATGGGCTTTTAAGGCTTACCAACAATTACGTGTCCAATGAAAACCCCGCATTTCCCCCTACGTTATCGTTTCAGGCTGGGTGAAATCCTGGCCTGCTCAAGTCGACAGGAGCTTTTCCTGGGACAGGACTGCATCCATACGGGATACGGGGGCGTCCAGCACCCGGCACACACTGGCCCTTTCCTGGCGGTCGCTCCTACTAGCAAATAGGTGCTGCGCTACAGATGTACTCAGATAACTCCCTGCCTTTTGGGACCGGATGGTGACAACAGGGTCCTGCTTTTGGGAGGGAGGTGGCAGCTGTGTCGCAGAGCCGATGGCTGTGTAAGAACGATGAGAAGAAGCTCTTCTCATTGCCACTAACAGCCGAGCAAAGAAAGAACTTTTAACCTAAAATGAAGACCTTTTCCATACGGGTTTATATGTTGTACCGATATCCCGGAATTGCTTACAGCTCTGTCCTAGCAACTTTCCTTCCTTGCTCTTACGAAGGCTGCTTGGTTGTTAAACCTGGTAAGTTATTTCTATGAGAGTCTGAATACACATATGTTTATGCAGAAACAGACCCAGAGCATCCTCACAGCTGAGGAAGCGATTCCCCAAATGAGCAAAGGGAAGACCAGGAAGGAGCTCAACCTCTGGAATCTCTGAAGAAAGGAAATCAAGAAGAAAAAAAAAACGAATATTTGATCTGAAAATAAAATAGAAGAGGGGGCACAAGGGGGGATTCCCAGCTTTTATAACACAGCAAAGTGAGAGAAAGCAGAAACATTGATGATCCCTGAAAAACCTTTTGTTTCACAGACCCTGATTCCCACTTAATTCTTAAATTCCCTCCTGTAAAGTTGAAGTTATCTACCTGTTTATTAATGTAGCCAGCACAGTTTTACTCCGGAGCTACCGAATTTGCCGACAGTTTTCAACTTGATGTGAAATGGATGCTCCTAGGAATAAAATCCTGCCTACTAGCTCTTACCATTCTACTTAGCAGGAGAGGAATTTAAAATAAAATCAACCTACCGGAGATTTCTGCAACTTTTGGACAACTTGCGTTCAGATTTCACTGAAAAAATGGCATTTTCCTAATTCTCCCGCGGGGTCTGCGGGAGCCACGTGCCCTCTCCCCGCAGCCGGGTCCCCGCGCGCGGGGCCTGGGCGCGCGTGGCCGCGCGAG
>NW_010577459.1:2474-18847 GCF_000705375.1 Tinamus guttatus | reverse complement strand
AGGGTCTTGCCTTCACTGTTCTTAGTCATGGCAAGGTCCAGGGAGGAAAGATGTGCATGGGAATAGGCAGGGTAGCTCAGGAGGCTCTTTTACTGATTTCTGAAGAAAAAAACAGACAGAAGATGGTTAATATCTGTGTAAGATGGTGCACTGGTGTGGTGCTTCCCAGTCTCAGGTGGGAAGGAAAAGGATATTTTGGCCTTTGCCTCCAATCTTGCAGGGGTTCCCGGCGCTCTGCCACCCACTCGGTTTTTCTCCCTGCTGTCATGTTAATTCTGTTTTGTGGGTCCATTCCGTTAATGGAGCTGAGGGAACCAGGAAAAGAACACAGGCTGGAACAAAATCTGTGCATCTTGCCATTAGCTAATGCTGACTGGCCCAGTTGGTCATCTTGTTCTTTCTGTTATTTTTAATTTATGTATTTGGATTCATGAAGCAAGTGATTCCTTGGTTACTGCAGGTTTCCAAGAATGAATTAAAATGCTATAAATCCAGCAGTAGATGCAAAAAGGCAAACGTTGAGCTTGTATACACCGCAGGGCATCGTCCTGGCTATATGGCTTCCTTTCTCTTCCTAAATCCCTCCCAAAGCATAGATCCAACAGTAAAAGTTCCCTCATCAGCCCATTTTTTTAAAAAGTGAGACTAAAATACATCCTAAAGGACAACTCAAGGAGAAAAAGGCCTTTCCAGATGACACTCACTCAGTAACTGGTTTTGTTGGGTACCGTTCTCCAACTTCAGCGGCATAAACCACGGAAAGAGACAGCATCCAAAAGACTTCCCAGGGCTCTGTAGGAAAATCCCAAGGGAAAAACAAGCAGTGATCACAGTTTCTTGGAGCACACATCAAAACAGCTCCTTGGTAAGTGGATTGCTGCATTATGGTCTACTGGTGGGCCTGCCTCTACAGAAGCAGCTGAGATGCCCCCTCTCCTTCAGAGAAATCCAGTCTTCTGTCACACTCAACTCCTGCCAGATGGGCTTCCTTTCAGACTGGACATCACGAGGCTCAGGATCTCTGGGCCCGCTTCAAGATTTGCTATTTTAGTCTTGGGATCATGTCTACATGTATTAAGATTCTATTAAAAAATCAGGAATAATGGTGGACAATCTGCTGAACGTGGAGTTCTCCGTGCAAGAACCAAGTCAAAGGGTCAATGTAAGGGGTCTGCCTTATCCTGAAGGATAAATATGGCAAATGATGTTGCCTGTTTATTGGCAGAGGTGCAATTTCTTATGAAATACTGTTTAGTTTGGGATCCACCATTAGGGAAGGGGTCAAATAAGAGCTAGAGGAGGGAAAGGGATGTCTTTCAGTGAGAATCCCAAGGAGACCAACCCATTTGGCTTAACAAAGAGAGGGTTAAGGGAAGAGTTGATGAGAAATTTCCCCTTCCTGTAGGAATAGAATAGAGGACTAGAAATGTGATAATATATAGCATTTCAGTCAAGTAGAAAGCGGTTTGACAAGAACCAGTGAACTTTGAAAAGTAGGCACATGTTAACACGAAAGGTAATTATTAAAGCAATTTACCAAGCCATGTGGTGGATTCTCCATCACTGGAATTCTGAAATTGATTATTTTCTCAAAGAAATGCTCTAGTTCATAAACGACTTAGTTCAAGGAAGTCCTGTAACCTGTGTAATATCAGAAAACAAATTAGATGATTACAGATAGTTTTTCCAGCTTTATAATCTATATGGAAAAGTACACCAAACAGGTAATGCATAGCAGCCTATGTCTTAGAATTCTCCAAGTTTAAGCAATATGTATGATTCCAATATTTTGCTCTTTATTTGCATTTGCTTAGGAAATTTACAGTGAGGACATTGTACATCTGCTGTTGACATGTGACTTTTCATCTGGCACACAGATTTAAAGATTTTAAGGCTAGGGAACCCTTTTTCATGAGCTAGCATGAACTCCCCTGGCATGGAGGACGTAGTTCACCCCATAGTTGCAGCTGACGTCCTAACGACAGAGTAAGGATATGGATTACATTTCACCACAGGGATATTTGGGGGAAAGCAACATGCCCTGCTCTTTGCCTGCATCAGAGGAATACGAACACCGGCTTTTTCCAGGCTCTGCCATAAATGCTACCCCTATGTAAAGAATGAACCTCTGATGCCACTGAAGTCACAGGACACTTCAGTTTGGATTTCACTGAATGCCGCTAGAAGAGTCTAAATGATGCTGCATTTGCCACACTGAAAAACCCTGGAGTTCAGTTAATTTTTTTCCATAGATTTTGTTATGCAAAATTAAGTGTAAAATAAGATGCCACTGGATCTCTATAACCCACGGCCTCTCTATTCCTCATCACCTTTCAGTTATATATATAAAATAAGAAGCAAGAATCTACTAAAAGCTAAGAGGCACAAAGATTGTTGTTTCAAAGCCTATCAGAGATCATCGATCTCAGCCATTCCATCAAACTGCACTGTCTACATCAGGCAGGGCCTCTAGCTCTGGTCAAGGCACACTGCAAGCATTACTTCCCATAGAAAAGTCTCCCAAGGAAAAGGAGAACCCTTCCAGGATCTTCAGGGTAAGAGTCATGGATATCAACTACACAGAGAGCTGTTTATTAGCATTACCTGCAAGTGTAGCTCTAGGCAGCTACGTATCACTCACATGAAGCATTATAAGATGCATATGTATGTAAGAGTGTCAAGGTATGGGAGGAAATGTCTTTATGACAGCTGGAAAAATAACTGTACCAGTTTCTTCAAGCCGGAGCTTACCTCTTGGCAAACTTTGTCTCTCACATCTTTGAACTATCAAGGCTACAAGGCAGCTGCTATCTCTGCACAAGCAGTAGCGTTAATATGACTAATTTTATATATACAGGATAGTACTTGAAAGAAAACAAATCATACGTTGTAAAATGTGCTCCTTAAAGCAAAGATGAGCAAAACAATAGTTAAATCTCTTTTTTTTTTTCTTTTTACAAAATGAAATGACATTTGTGTTTCTGAATGTAATTTTTAAAGTAATGCCCTCTCCCTCTGCATTAGACTGGGAAGTTCAAATGTTGCAAAATAGCAATAAAAAATCAGTTAAAATAATCTGATCAATCCACAGGCTGATTTGTTCATGTCAGTTAGATAGCCCTGTATGAATTTTAGCCATGATCAACTTGAATCTATTTGCTATAATCGTCCAGAGATTGTATCGTTATCCTTCTGAAGAAAGCTCAACTCATAATCACTTTTCTTAATTTCACATCACAGCCTGGAAATTTGTTTTAAGAAGCTAAAATCTAATGGACACAACTTTAAAAAATCTGTAGTTATAGCCAGAAAAGAGGGAAGAGCTCAGACACTGTGTGTCTTTTTTTTCTGTGCAAGTTATGTGGCAGTGACACAGAAATGTCCCCCTCTCCCACATCCCTTTCTGAACACTAGAACTCAGAAATCACTCATTTACTAAATGACTTTGATGTACAACTACACTTAGACTAGGGTGTTAAAAACCTGAATGAGATTCATTTTGCACAGGATAGGGGTGATTCAGCTCCTGAGAACACGTCCTCAGTGATCTGAACGGTGCTGATGTGCATTAACAGCCCAGATTAGTCAGTCAGCTCTGAGTGTGCGTGTGGCAGTAAGTGGCAATGCACTGTGAGGCACTAGACATTTGGGGAGGATGAGGGAGAAGCAGGGAAAATTACAGCTACCTACTGTGCAATTTAACATGGAACAGCTACTTTAGAAGGACAAAGAAGCACCCAGAGCCTCACGTTTGCTATACTGGACCAGTTAGGGGACTATACGGTGATCCTATAGATCAGTGCACTGTTGGGATAGGTGCTGCTTTTGACATGACGTTCGGGATATTTTACGCAGGACATCCACGATGGCTTTTTAAGTTTCTCTTTCTGTTTTTGTTTGTTTGTTTTGTAGTAATCACTAAATATTTAAGAAATTTTGCTCATAACCTTCCTTTTGAGAAGAGTGTTCAATGTCGTGAGCGTGGTCTGGAGCCTCAAGAGAAACTCACAAGAACTCCTAGGTTAGGGAAAAATCACCCGCTCAGGGTCATCCTGACAAATCTGCACGAGATTCAAGCCTGGCAGTGGTAACTTTACCACACTTTTAAAGGTGTGTTTTGGATAGGAGGATGCTGCAGTCAACCCCTGCCTCCCCAGTTCAAACTTGCTGCAGTTTCTCATGTGACACACCGTTACTGGATATACCTGCACTTCAGTTTTACTGATACCATGTGAGAGGTGTACAGGGTGGAAGTGGTTTGCCTGCACTAAGCCCTCCATTCCCACCACCCTGCCTAGCTCAGGAGCAGGATTACTGCTAGGAAAAATGGGTAGAAATCACTTACCATACAGTGAAATTTCTCAAGGGAACGCTATGCCTGCCTGCCTTATACAATCTCTGAAAAAGCATGTTGAACACAGCAGTAAAAGGTAAAAATCACCACCACATTTAGCTTGTGCCTTAAATCTATCCACAGGACTAAATCTAAGGGCATGTCTACAAGGCAGCCCGTGAAGGGTCAGGATGACCAAACCTCCCTGCTGTTAGCAGCAGCTTCCAGCCACAGCAAAGCCCACATTGGGCTAATTTACCCTGTTTCTTCATGGTGAGACTCTTGACAAGAGATGCATGGTGGAACAATATGTGATACCTTTCCGTATTGCTAAATAAATGGCACATTGACCAAAAAAAAAAAATTGCAACTGGGGTAACGCTGCAAAATAGAGAGACTTGAATGAGTGGGCAGCATAAAAACGGGCCCCTTTGCTCCGCAGTTGTGTATGGGTGATGCCAGCCTCAGCAAGCGACGGGTGTGATGAGCTGAGCCGCGTGTGGGACATTCCTGACCTGCAGCTCCCTGACTAGGCAAGGCAGAGGCCCAAGGATGCGCCCAGGACAGGCAGGCTGAGCCCCAGCACTCGAGGCCTCCGTGGAAGCCCACATGGAGCCAACAGGCACCTCTGCCTTCTGCACGTGCTGCCTCTCCTCCTAGAATCATAGAATCATAGAATCACAGAATGCTCAGGGTTGGAAGGGACCTCTAGAGATCATCTAGTCCAAGCCCCTGCACACGCAGGGTCACCTAGAGCACGTGGCACAGGACTGCGTCCAAGCGGGTTTGAAGATCTCCAGAGAAGGAGACTCCACAACCTCTCTGGGCAGCCTGTTCCAGTGCTCTGGCACCCTCACTGGCAAGAAATGTTTCCTTAAGTTCCTGTGGAACTTTTGGTGTTTCAGTTTGTGGCCGTTTCCTCTAGTTCTGTCGGTGGCCACCAGTGAAAAGAGGCCAGCACCATCCTCCTCACTGCCTCCCTTGAGGTACTTCTAGACACTGCTCAGGTCCCCTCTCAGCCTTCTCTTCTCCAGCTGAACAGGCCCAGCTCCCTCAGCCTCTCCTCATAGGGCAGATGTTCCAGGCCCCTGATCATCCTTGTGGCCCTGCGCTGGACTCTCTCCAGCAGCTCCACATCCCTCTTGTCCTGTGGAGCCCAGAACTGGACACAATACTCCAGATGCGGCCTCACCAGGGCTGAGTAGAGGGGCAGGATCACCTCCCTTGAGGAGATCCTCTCCTCCGTGGAGACCAGGCAGATCTGGAAAGATGTGTGGAAAAAGGGAAAAACGAAAATGCGGAGTGTGGGCACAACTCTGCTGCAGTTTCCCCCTCGCCACAAGCAGAGCCAGGGCGAAGGAGCTGGGAAGAGCTTTAGCCTCCTGCCCCCAGCAGCCCTGGGCGACACAGGAGCAGCTCTCGGAGGGTGGCTCATCCTGCCACCACAGGCACCTTCCCCGGCCCCTGTCCTCGCCCAGGAGCCACCACACCACTTCTGTTCTACTTGTCGGTACATTCCCCAGAACTTGTTTTGTAAATAACAGCAGACAAATACAGTTATATTTAACTGCAGAGGTGATTACTTTAGAAGCTCAAACTGAGAAGTGAAAAACACCTTTGAAAGCTTCAATTAGCCTGTTTTATAGATATGCATTTTCAAACTAGTGGCTTCATTTAAAGAGCCAGTTTCCTTGTGACAATAATGTTCACAGAGTGGTTAACATTGGAAGGGACCTCTAGAGATCATCTAGTCCAACTTCTTGTGTAGTGGGACATATTCTTTTCAAATTTAGACCCAAGTTGACACATTTCTCACACGGCCAAAGCGAAAATACATTCACAGGCTTTAAGAAGGCCGATTTCTCATCTAATCCATTAAACTGTATGACACAGGTCGTATGATTTCAACTAGTTTTCTAGTGATGTATAATTCTCCTCCGTATATGCTTAGCAAGACTGGCATTCTGGAGTTTGAAAAGAGCACTCACCTGATCGCATGCAAGATGAAGCTTTCAGGAGATGGGTTTAGCCCCTACCTGTAATCAGCTGTCTCCTGGCTGATGAGATAAGGCTAACAAGCAGCTTACTTAAGGGATGGAGCGTGCTGGGGCCGAAGAGCCCAGGTCATGTTAGGAATAAGGCTCTGTTATGCAAAATTGGGTGAGCTGCCTGCTCTCTAGGTGGTGGTGGAAAGCTGCAAGGAGGCAGGCGGTAAGATTTAGCTTACCTATTTTACCTGATGTGGAATTATGCTCGTGGTTGATTCAGACCTTGCAGGAAGGGTCTCAGCAGTATTCAGTTCAGCTCTCTAGCCTTCATCCTGCTCCAGGGAAAAGAGAGAGCTGAGGGAGGTTCTCCCTGAGTCGAAAATATTCAGCTGACGCAAAGATTATTCTACCACAGAAATCCTTCCTGACCCAAGAGAGATATTTAACTTGACTGTGATATATTTCCATTATCTTTTAACAGATGTCATTTCATATAGTATTTTATCTACCTTTTCAGTCCTTGAGCTATGTTGCAACTGTAACTCTAATAGGAACACAAGTGTTTGTTTATCAACAACCTAGAACTATGTCAAATGCTGACTGAATCCTAGAACTGGACACTGAATGCCTAAAGCAAGGGAGAGCATTAACCTTCTCTGTAGGAGTTGCAGTTCACCAGTGAAAGCATCTGTAGTATTGCAGACACCAAACCTTCCTGGAGCCTGCCTAAAAAGCAGACTTGCAGTCCCAGGTGCTCTGCACAAATTGGTTTGGTAGCTCCCTCCAACCACTTCCTACCATCTGTCATTGCAGTGTGGAAATGGGTCTCCTAATCCTGCAATGTGAATGCCGAAGCCCGGAGAGGCTTATCCAGACTCACTCCTCCACTCTGGAGTTCGGGCAAAGATCCAGCAGAAAGGATCTGGGTATCCAGGGTATAAATCAGGCAGAACACAGAAGCCACGAAACCACTCTGGCATGGTTTGCTGCTACTCACCAGCAACTCCCTTCTACCCTGTCCACGTGTTTAGCACTGTGGTTCCCTTCCCTAATAAACAACTCGTGGAGATGGGTTTTTCCCCGTCACGCAGGCCCTGCACCACACTAGGCCCTGCTTAATGCCTGCATTTTGCTCATGTCTGTGTTACGTATGGCCCTGGATCTGGAGCATCCTAGAGCTGCAACTTTTTCGACTCATTTTTAACCAACATTCTGCGGTCATTGGCAACAGGGGGGTGTTCAACAGGGTTCCAACCAACTCTGTAACAAAAAAAGTAATAGTGTTCATTAGAAACCTATGCTAAGCTCACCTTTTTACCCCAGTACAGGTAAAGCAGGGCCTGTCAGTGATTACACTCTCAGTCTCAGACTGCTCAGCTCTGATGTGATCTTCAACTGCTGCCAGGACACCCAACCTCACCTCTCTCACACACAGAATACAGGGCATTGGTAGAGTTGTTGCAGACATCAGGCACTTTACAAAGCAAGAAATATGAATGATAACATGGCTTTTAGTTATTGATCAATAAATGCAAGAGCGAAGACATGCTACGGAGTAACAAATCTCTTTAATCTCATCGATATCCTATAGATCTGTCAGTAAACAACTGGGGCTTCTGCCCACAGAACAATGTTCAGCTAATTGTGAAGTTTTGTTCTTGCAGGGTGAGGGTCCTGAACAAAATTTGGGAATACAGTTGAGCTCTCAATCCTTTGAGTATTTGAGTATTACAGCAGTATTCCCACTCAGATGCCAGTCCTGTGTTGTGCCCTGAAGGGCACATTAATGAATTGCTGAACACCTGTAAACCTGAAAGCATAGAGTCCTAGCAGAAAGCTCTTCAGTATTTTGTGACCCCTTGGACATACTACATCCACTTGCACAAGTCAGGCATCAGATTCCCTTACCAGTGCATAGCTTCTGCATGACTTCTGTTTGAAAATATGTAATAAAGCAGCCCCATTAGTCCAAAATTTGAAGAGATCCAAGTACTCTTAACCTAAGGTAGAGGTTTCAAACCAGCTGGCAGTAGAAAACTTAAAATAATTGACAAGAGCCATTTTAGCACTCCATGGATATTTCTAAGGATGGGTAGGGTACTAGGAAAGGACAAACACGATATCTCCCTCAGAAAAATGGGGAAAGGAGAGGAGCCCATAGCTGTAGACTGGCCAGCCTATTGTCTGTTCCTACATAGGACAGAATAAGTTCCTACATAGGAAAGAAAAACATAAAAAAGGCTTCTAAACACATGGGAAAATCATAAGGAAATGAATTAACAGCCCCTGTTCATTCATCGAGAAGGAGCAGCTCATTCTGTGACTATGAAATGGACCTTTTAGCCAGGGTGAAGCACTAGGAGACATCCTGACTATTTTAATGCTGATCCATATGGTCCCAACTTAGGCAATAGAAGGGAAAATTACATATGAAGATGAGTCAAGGTAGGAGGGACTACAAGTGCACCAAATGGTTAGATTAGAATGTAGAAGATCTGGAAAAAATGATTTGAAAGTGCTGGGTAGGATCCAATAAAGACAAATAAGACAATATATTGGCTAGTTGAATTTCTGTTCTGTACAGGATGAAAACAAGTGGTTGCGTAGCATTTTTTCAGAAAAGGCTCCCAGGAGTACAGCTAAACATAAATCATAACAGTGCTGTGCTAACACTCCCTCCAAATCTCCCAGGAATGAGAGCTATAAGCTGGAATATAAGTTGCAAGACACAGGGTGAGATCCTTCTCTATCCATCATTGATCAAGCCTCAGCTGGAGCACTGCGGTTTTGGATATTACCCTTCCAGATCAGTGTAGCACACTTGGAAAGCATCCAGTAAATGACAGGTTGTCACTAATAAAGAACATAATCTACAAATAAAAGATTAGAAAATGGCATTATTTAGAATTACACGAAAAAAATGGTAGCAGGAGAACAGGAATGATCACAGTTTTCCAGTACATAAAGACTCTTTAAAAGAGGAAAATAACAATCAGATCTCTTTAAAAATGGTAGATAAGAGCAAAGATTTTAACCTGGCGCAAGAAAGACTGGCATTTGACATTAGTAAAAGCTCTTGAGCAGAGAGAAGCCTGTAGACTGCCGAGGAAACTGTGGAGTTTCCAGCACGGGTGAGCTGTGTTAGCAAATGCTCCTTGGGGTCTCCCCACGCCCCAGTGAAACTCAGTGGAAACTCTTAAATACGAAGAAGATTTAGCATTTTTTTCCTTTATATTGTGCTTCTGAAGAAGCTAACAGTTACACAAGCACCTCCCGCTCACCCAGTGAACTGCTGCTTCCCAATTTCACCCAGCGAAATTGCTGCAGCAATGCTGCTGAAATGCTTCTTTGATTCAATAATTGGAGCTTTTCTCTGAATTAGCGCAAAGAATGCAACTTATTTCATAAAAAATAATGATTAAGATATGGCTGAATTTCGGTGCAAAGGTACCTCTGCCTTATATACAAAAATATCCAAAGTTACTTTAACAAGCTCTCTTTACAACTGCTAAATGATCTCGGTTCAGTAATGTGGTTTTCTTATTCCTGAGCATTTCACATGAAGAGCTGGGAGCCCACGTTCAGAGAGGAAAAAAAAGTTTTAAAGATTTTCTGACCACTTCAAGAGACTTTAAATGAGAAAACTGCTTATCCTGTCATAGCTTATGAAAAATATTTCCTACATGAAGCCCTTTAAACTCACAGCTTTCTGTAAATTCTACAATTTGATATGATATTTGATGTTTTCCATAGGGAATGATATTTTTTCTGCTTTTATCTTTTGATCCCAGGACCTTCCAATAAACAACTAGAGCAAAATGTGGGTGTCCCCGACTGGGTCCAGCTGACCAGGCACCAGCAAAGTGCCCCTGTGGCCAACAGGGCCAGCAGTGTCCTGGGCTGCATTAGGCAGAGCATGGCCAGCAACTCCTCCCCTGGGTTTTTAGTCACAGTTTTCATACCTGTTTTCAAAATGTGTATCTATTGCATATGAAATATGCAATAATATGCAAAAATAAAGACCCAACAAAATTATCTGAGAAATTCAGCCTTGAATGTTTCAAATGTGATTCATTTAAATATTTTGAAATATTATAAAATAAGTGCAAAAATGAATAACAGCCTTCTAGTCTTCACTACCCCCATAAAACAAAAATAGGAATTTTAATAAAAAAAAAACAAAAAGTTTGCATACCTAAATGCCAATATATATTTAAGGCCTTAGCAGGAACCTTTTGCATGCTGGACTGACCTCAGCTGAATGTTTCTCATCCTCTCTTTGCCTCCTGCTCAGTACATGACTCTCACTGTGCTGAACAGGATTTAACTCTACTGAAGCCAATAAAATTAAGCCAATTAACAAATGACAAAAAGGGCCCAGCCTGGGATATTCTCTGCACTAGGATTTCCAAACTGCTAGTAACTACAGTGCAGCATACATAGAATTAACTTTTTTTTTTCCTGCTGTTCACAGATTATCATATTAGAAAAAATTCCATTCATCATTGGTATCCCACGCCACAAGCTTCAAGGTGGTCTTTCTTTAAAGAAAAGTGTAACCTCTGTGTAAAGGGAAGAGAGCAGCACTTTCTGCAGGCATTTGATCAGCTTCTGCCTGTAAAACCCAGGAAAATCACTTGGCTCACGTTGCAATGAGCAAAGGCATCAACTGTGGGCACGACAGATAATTCCGTCTTAAAAAAAAAAAAAAGATATCACAACTTGCAGCCTGTCAAGGATGGCTTCACAACAAGCTGCTTTTCTGTGTAATAAAGCAGGATCACTCCTCTCCAGGCTGCCTCTTACCTGAGAAGCATTTTTACAAGCACTGGGAAGCAGCGGCGTTTCCACGAGCAGGACAGTGCTGCGCCGCAGCCTCCGCGCGCTGGACGGGAGCGTAGGTGGGAGCTGCTACCTGCAATAAAGCAAAAGCAATAAATGTCCACCCGTAAACCGCTGCCACGATTTCCCTCCCCTGGGGAATAGTCCCTCTTAGCACAAAACCATCCACAGGAAAGAGAAAATAACTTCACAGCATAGGAGAAGGAGCTAGGAGACAAACGAGACCAGTGCTCAGAACCGGGGTGAACAACAAGGACGATGGAGCAGCAAACGCGACGTTGGTTCCACTCTCGGTGCATCCCAAGCCTCTGCTGTGGCAACCAGACAAGGGGTCTCGTAGCCAGTGACCCAACACTGCAGCTACAGCAGTTAATTAAGGTTACATAAGCCTTTAAAAAACCCACCTCTTAAAGCAGTTGCATTCCCTGGGAATGGTGGGGAGGGAATATGCTTACATCTCCCGTGACTGTTCGTATCATGAAAATACTTGTCTGATGTCCAGATATTTCGGGGTACCTTTTTTCCTGGAATGGTACCTTGCTGGCATTCAGGGGAAAGCTTCAGCAAAGATTCCAGTTGTCCCTCTGCTCCACCAAAACTGCAAATATGCATAGATTTATACTAGAAGAGATATGATTTTTTTAATACACGAGTTTTTTAATAAAGAAGGTTTGGCACAAAGAGATGAGGTATCAGCCATGCCCCTTAATTCTTTGTTCAGAGAGCTATTTTTCTGATTAAAAAACATGCCTTGTTTGGGATTCATATGGCTTGTTCCTTCAGCATCATTCCTCCTACTATTCTGCCTTCCCTGCTAGATTAAATAGCTGTTTGAATTTTTCCTCCGCTGTGAATATACTTTGCAGTGCGATCAAGTCACTCCTCAATCTTCTTTCAGATAAGCTAAGCAGCCTGAGCTCTTTAAATCCTTCACTGCAAGGCATTTTCTCCAGCCTGCAAACCACTCGTGCAGGCCCTGTCTGCATCCCTTCGGTTCAGGACTGGGCTCATCTTTTCCTGCTTGTTTCCTCTGTTTTTTCTCTAAAGCACTAGCAGCCAAACGTCATGCAATATTCCACTTCTGGTGGCTCCAGTTCCCCGTTTAGTGCTAAAATCCCTTCTCTTCACAAGCTGCCTGGCCACAGACCCGAGGAATGTGTGAGCCCAGATCGCCAGAGCAGTGCGCTGGAAACTCCTACGTTGCTTTTTCTCGTAGGACCCTTCATCTCCTTCCACGGCTGCTGGTTTCTCGAGCTGTGATCATCCACTCCGCAGGGATGAGCCGCATCCCTGTGTCCTAGCTATGGCAGTTGCACTTGGCTAAATATTAATTCAGTGCGACTAGCTCCAGAAAATCAAGTAAACCTCTACAACGCTTTTCTGAACTCCACAAAAATCTAAAGCCCAGTCTTCAGAAATTAGAAGCATTCTCCATTCTCTTGGGCTTAACAGCTCTAAATATCAAATATGTTATAAAATCTCCCCTTCTAACTTTGAGAAAGTCGGATTTATACTTTCCAATTCAAAGATTAATAATTTAATTTGCAATAAGGTTGGAAAAATAGAGCAGATAAATTACAAAATGAAGTGCTAAGGCATATCAACCAGAAAGGGAAAAATATGCCTAAAAACAATTAAATACATTAATAGATGAATGAGACATGACAGAACAATTAATGTTTCAGCATGAAAGGGTGTTCAGTAGAACCACATCCATTGGAGGAGGGAAGGAAGAGAAGAAAGGAAGGTCACAGGCTGCGAGCAGGAGAGTCACGGACAGCACAGTCATTGCTGGACTCCGATCCCGATAACCTGCCTGGGCTGGGACAGTCTTTGGGCACTAAAGCACAGGGACTCGGAATCGTCATGTTCTGACCAGCAGAGCTGTGGAGAGGGGACCACGTGTCCCAGTAAAACAGAAGGGAAGTTGCTGCCCCGCGTGGTCTCCGCTATATCCAAAAAGCTCAGGGCACCTGGCTCAGTACAGCCAGGAATGACAGTGACCTCCAAGGAGCACCGTCGCTCCCAGTCACTTCCTCCTTCATAGAATCACAGAACGCTTAAGGTTGGAAGGGACCTCTAGAGATCATCTAGTCCAACCCCTGCACACGCAGGGTCACCTAGAGCACGTGGCACAGGACTGCGTCCAAGCGGGTTTGAAGATCTCCAGAGAAGGAGACTCCACAACCTCTCTGGGCAGCCTGTTCCAGTGCTCTGGCACCCTCACCGTTAGGTTCCTTAAGAAGACCCTCTGAGGAGCTACTGGAACCTCCAGGCTGGGATACATGCCCAGCCTTGCAGGGCATGATTTGGAAAGCCACCCATGTACACGATGGCGTTAATGGAGATAAAAGGCAGCAGATAAATTAACTATTCATCTCTGCAGATTATTGACCTGGCCTATTGTTCGTTCTTCCCCCGCTGCATTTGGTTCCTTCCTCGCTTTGGAGCTGTGTTACCACCGAGGCGTGTGGGCAATTTAAGGGAAACTGGTACCTGTGTCACTTGTCGTCCACCATGACACCCAGGTCTTTCTCTGCAGAGCTGAGAGGGGCAGCCTCTCCTTAAAGCAGAGGGGCTTCAATCACAACCTAGGTCGAACGTTTGCATACACGTGAAGTCAAAGGTGCTCCTACACATTAACTAGGGCTGCGTTCCGGTCGCCCTGGCACGTGCTCCGTGCTGGAGGGAAAGCCACGACTCCTCGTGCAGCCTTCCTGGGCAGCCTTGGCGCTCGCCCGTGGTCACGCGTGGCCCCGGTGAGCACAGAGGCCCTGAGGAGCTGCTGCCTCTCTAAGCAGAAGGGACAGCCTAGAAACAGCGTGGCCTGTGGCACCTCCCTGTCTCCCTGAGAAGCTCTTGCCTGCCACGGAAAGTCAAGATCGGGAAGAAAGAACCCAGCCTATCTGAATTCACATTTTCCATTCCGAATCCGCCCCCCCAACGCCAACGCCGCCAAAAAACACTCCCATATCTAATGCAATTGCTAAGACTGAAGTAATCTAAACAGATTTGACACATGAAGAATCAATCCTGGTTAATAAAAGACTCCAGTAAACTGGACAAGCCCCTCACATTGCATTAATAATGATGAAAGCAACTTGAGTTTCTTATCCTATCCAAGCTCATTCATTTTATGTCTCTGTTCATTCCTTAGGCTGCAAATTCCTGAAGCTAGAAACGTCCTAACAGGCTTTTCTGCCCATCACAAAATGCACTTGCTACCTACACATAGAAAAGTAATTTGGTCTTCTGATTTTCAGCAGTGATTTCTGTATGAAGTGCAGTGACTTTCAGCAGAAACTGTCAGCTCATTTTTGTATGCTAAAAGTTGAATAGTGATCCCCACCTTCAGTTCAGGCCAGGTTGCTCTTCTAATTGGATTCAAGTTCGTTTTCTAACTAACAGGAAAAAATAACTTAATATTCTTTGGATCATAAAAAGTGCTATCTGGAAATACTTTGAGCCTGATTTTGTGATTGAGGTATAATTCCTCACAGCAGGCTGTGCACAGAAATAATTGTTGGTTGGGGATCTACACAGTATATGGAGCAGATTCTGCAATCTGGTCGTGGTAGTCTGTGTTATAATAGTGCAAAGCAATTATAAAGTGCATTTAAGCAATCGTGTCCTTTTGCTATGGATTATATGCAGGAGATGTGAGGCCACTGTAAGATTCATGCTAATGGGTAGATAATGTCTGGAGTCAGGTGCTGCTGGGAGACAGGGGCATTTCCAGCTGCAGCCGTTTCATTCATTTAGGACCATAGACAGAAAGTGTAAACTGGAGACTGGTCTATTAAAGGGTTGTGAACTGAGTGACTGATGGAGTTCTGAAGGCAGAAGAAGCTCTGGCTGGTGCTTCCAATGGCCTTTCTTTTCGATCATCACAAAGACAAAACCTGCCCAGGATGTTAAATCATTCTCAGTTAACTTTGATATTTCAAGTTGAAATCTATGTAAGCCAAGTTCACCTTTCATATATGACTTTCCACTGGAATCTCTCAGCTGCTCCCTCAAGTTTCTGCAGATGAGCCACAGCACCAGGGATCAATAACCCGTCCAGAAAATCAGCTGCCCGAATGCTCTGATCTAAAGCCTAGTGTTCAAGTGGAACCAAGAGAAATCAGTGGAAACATTTCAACTGGAACAGAAATCATAAGTCTCTTTTGCTAGAAAATGTTTTTGCTAGAAAAGGGAGCAGAATTGTTGGCATCCTGACAATTCCCTGCTCTCACAGACAGGAAAAGCACCATCAATGCAGGCCTTCTTCTGGAACAGCTTTCGGCTCTTTCCCACCCTTCCACCTGCACCGCTAACAGGAACACCAAGCGCCACAGCCAAGCTCATGCTTTAGAAACACTAAGGTTAAAAACACAGCGTTGCTGAACACTACCAGGAGAAGCCATGTGAGCCGCACGTGTTTAATGAAGGCATTGCTGAGCCCGTGTGCTTAACGTTTTGCAATGACGGCAGGACAGGCCCCGCGGCTGCGGGAGAGCAGAGCCGGCAGCTCCGAACGGGAGCCGCGGAGCCGCAGGCAGCTCGGCCTGCGCTCGCAGAGCCCTCACCCAGACCACGCCGCTGCACCGGGGCCTGCTAAACAACATATACAAGCCCAGGGCAAGAGGCAAACACATCTCCCTCCTCTTTGGGAGAAAACAGAGCACTGCGCTGTAATTCAATTTGTCAGGCTCTACTGTAATGATGGCGCAGATGAGAGGGGCAGCCTGCTTTCATGTCAGAGCCTTGGCAGGGCTGTTTTACAAACCATGACATTAACAAGTTTGTCTGAGTCCTGCATAGTCCATAGGGCAGTATTTAAGAAGCATAGGTTATGAGTTTGGGGTTTGTTTTTCTATAAGGTGATTATAGAAGAAGGATGCAATTTTTAATGCTAACAGAAATACAAATATCACTTCTCTCCAAGCATAAAGCACCTGCAGTATCAAACTCTTCTCCTGACTCAGAAAACCAAACAAAACATAGCTGGAGCAAATAGAAGGACTAAGGATTTTTTGAAGGATTTCAGTTCTGTTCTCTTACGACCAAGTCTCTATAATCTCAACGGACTCACAGAATCCCAGAATGGCTGAGGTTGGCAGGGAGCTCTAGGGATCCCCCAGTCCAGCCCTGCTCCAGCAGGGACACCCAGAGCAGGGGCACAGGGTCCATCCAGGCGGGTTTGAAGATCTCCAGAGCAGGAGCCT
>NW_010577458.1:0-14173 GCF_000705375.1 Tinamus guttatus | reverse complement strand
AGGCAGGCTTTGGGGGGCACCGTCCCGCTTCACGGGGAGGGTTGTTTTGGGGTCTCTGGGGTCTGAATTTTCTGAATATTCTTCAGCATTCTACTTTTTTTTTTTCCTTTTTTTTTGGAAGACCTCTCCGATCGCTCTCCCTAGAAGCTGAGCTGGCTTGTTGCTTTCTGGTATCTAGTCCTTATCTAACCCCCGCCCCCCTCCCCCCGAGGAGAGATGCTGCATTTGAAATACTGAGAAGAGCCTACTGCCAAATGCGTTGTGCTGTGGGGAGGACAGTTGGAATGATGCAAAGGCTGGTGAAACACTTAAAATGTAGTTTCTCGTGAATGTTGTTGTACAGAGCTCTGTGTCATTTAGTCGCAGGAAAAAAAAATCTATAATGGGTCATTTTGACAAAACTTTTTTTCTGCATCTCTCTTTCTATCTCTCTCATCTCTGTTTGTCTGCTCTATATTCTGCTTTTATTACAAGAAGTTTATTAATTCGACATTTCAATGTTGCTGCCTTCAGACTGCACTACTATAGAAGCTATTTTTTGGGGTATAGAACTAAAAAAAAGAAAAATCCCCCAAACCTCCACTTAACGACACAACTGGTATGTATAAATAAAATCTTCAGTTTTTGAAGTGACGTGGATGTGCTTTACTCTGTAGCCTCAGTAATTTAAACAGCACCTATCTGCTGCAAATAGAGTTGCTGTGCACGTCTCTACTAGTGAGTTTGAAAATTCAAACCCAGCTTTGATTTATTTCCTTTCTATCAGTGATTAATGTGCTGTAATTAGCTAATCTCAAAGCCATTATTTACAACTGGGGCAGACAAAGGAAAAATAAAAAGATGATCCAACACTTAAGTCGGCTTGAAATTATGAAACGGAAAGAAATGTTTAGGTCTCAGCTCGGAACGGGACAGTCCATCCACAGGGTTGTTGTAATAATAGCAGTGATAAGGGTGATGATGATGATGATAATAATGTTTTAGTTAATATATTAATTATCGATGGATTTTTTTTGGCCTAAAATTCACTCTCATACCATTTGAGATAAAAAATAAAATAAAATAAATCCTAAGGAGCATCCCCCAGGAATCTTCCCTCCCCCCTTTGTTGTTGTGGCAAGGAGAGAACCTCGAGGAGCGCCCTCCACGGGGGCTCTGCGATCGCCTCTCCCGCTGCTCTGCACCCACGGACCTCAGCGGCGCAGAGACCGTGCACCCCTCACCAGGCCCTGGGACCCCGCACGCTCCACGGGGGGGGTCCTGTCTCCACTAAACACCGAGATTTCTCGCTTTCGCTTTGACTGTGGGAATCTGGGATTAGATAACAGTGGCCCCCTGGGAAGACTGGCAAGCTTTCATTTGATCTGGAAATTGGGGGAGGTAGGGCGGGAAATGGGAAATAAAATATCTATGGAAATGGCAGTGAATCGAAAAAAAAAACATTTGATTTGGTAATTAAAAAAAGAAAAAAATAAATAAAAAAGGAAAAAAAGGAGAGGGCAGAGCAGAGGTGTCCACTGTTGCGGACGTTGACTGCCCAAGAGGAGATGTGCGAATGTTCTTTGTTCCGAGGCTCCTTGCCAAAGGCACACCAAAAAATCATCATTATCATCCAAAAATATTAGCACTGACAGAAGAAAAAAAATAGCAAAGCAGAACCCTTGGGGACGTATATCATAAGCTAAACAGCCTCCCCACTCTGTTTATAATTTTTTTGGGGGGAGGGGGATTTACAGGCTTTTCAGTTCCTACTCCTTCTTCCTCTCCCTCCACCCCCTCCCAAACAATGTACTAAAGATGATCACCTCGTGCTTAGTGTAACAGGGCGAAATATAGCAAAAAATGGGAAGAACTGGTCACAGGAGGAGAGCAAAACGATGCAGGAACATTGAGAGCAGCACAGGACTGGCCTCTCCACGAGGACTCAGATCCCTTCCTTGGTTTTCTTCTTGTTGTCTAATGAAGGACTGATTGAAAAATATGAGTTATGCTTGGTGATCTTTAGCCGTTCGAAAAAATGAATCGAGATTCTAAAGTCTAAAGTATTTTTACATTAGATTTTTCTTCTGAGAAATGCCCGTGTTTGTCCTAACAAACATGGGGGGACATCTGTTTAATTTGAAGCAATAAATACGCCGGATCTGTGGCTGTTTGGGGGTTTCCATTTTTAAAGATGATTAATCTCACCTCTGCCCCCCCTTTCCAATTCGACTGTAAAGAAATGGATTAGGAATAGTATCAAGAAGGGTTATTCATTTATATCAGACAGATGGAGATGTACAGTAGGGCTTCAAAGAAACAAAGAAAATGGTTCCTAAATGGTGGTTTGGCAGTCTCGGCGCCCCCGCTGGAGCCGGATTGGCGGCCGAGCGTGGAGCTGCCGCGGAGAAAGCGGCTCCAGGGGCATCAGGCTACTCCTCTGTCCCTCCGGCCGCTGGGGATGCTCCCTTCATCACTCCTTCCCTCCATCCCTCCCTCCTTCCCTTCCGCCTGCCCAAGTTTGGCGGCTACACCTGCCGGGCGGCCCGGGCTGCGTGGCAGCTGCTCCGTGGGTCACCTGCCGGAGTGCAGCGCCCTGCACAATCATGCTCAGTCCTGCGCAATTCTGCGCCCTCCTCGACCCCTGCCACCACACTCGTGGACACAGGGATGGCAAACTTTGCAGTGCATCCAACCCCTGGCGCGTCCGTGCGTCTCCTGGCATTTATTTATTTATTATATTTTTTCCCAAGTCTGGCCATTTCCAAACGCTTTCCGAGGTGATTGACACGTATGCTAATGGTTTGTTTTTGTGCAGAGCGGCTCTGCAAATTTCCAACACAAACAAATTGCGTAGATCAGATGTTAGGTATAAAAATGGTTTATTGATTGAAATAGTAAAAGCATTATTTTGATTTGTCCTGACATGAGGGCTGATTTATAGATTCCTACCCCATTGATTTCCTCTTGTCCGGGCAGAGGGAAATGATCAAATCTCATGAAAATACCCTTTTGTGCTAATTATGAATCCGAGATGCACTTTATATATTAACATCCTATTTACTGAGGCTTTCTCTTTCTCTCTTTCTTTCTTTTTTCTTTTTTCTTTTTTCTTTTTTCTTCTTTTCCGTCTCTCTCTTTCTCTCCGCCCTCCCCCTTTATTATTTTTTTCTGATGAGATTTACCATATTTATTCTCTGCGCCATGGGCTTGGAGTGTGTATGCGTATATTTTTATCTTTGATACATCTGTTTTCACTTTGCACTTTCAATGAGCTGTAGCAGACAATAGTGAGAGAAACATCTGAAAATGCAAGGAGACAGAATTGCATGTGTGTTTCATTTCTGCAGGTTAGAGAAAACAACAAAAGGACAGCTGGGAAGGGGGGATAAAACACACAGTTACAAAGGGGATGGTGACCCTGGACGAGGGAAAGGCGAGTACAACAAAAAAGACTGCAAAAAGTATGGAAGGGCAGTAGAAACGAAGCAGGAGAGAATGTCAGGGGAAACTGGTCAAGAAGTTAAAGCCCGTCCTGCTGTATGATCCCTAGACTTCTTTAAAAGGAGAGGTTAGGGAAAGAAAGCTCAGTCTGGATAAACAAACTGGGAAGACGCACCTGCCGAAAATGTGTATCTGATCTATCTGCAGAGACATGTGTGTGTATCCACCTATACATTTAAAATTGTAAAATTTCAATCATGCACCGAAGAGATAAGTCTCATAATTCTGTCTTTTCTGAGTGGAGAAACAAATCCCTTGAATAGCCAGCTGTAGTAACTTCCTTGGCAGTATTGTTTGGCTGGATTTTGTGCTTTTTTGTTTGTTTTTGTTAGTGTTTTTGTTTTTGTTTTGGTCATTGGGGGAGGCAGGGTTCAGTGGAAACAAGCAGATGGAGCGGGAGGGCAATCTCATTGTCTGCTCTCAAGAAGATCTCATTTTGCCCTGGAAAAGGCGATCAAACGCAGTCAGGGTCCACTCGGGAAAGTAAAAGGGGAACAGGGTGGAGGGGCGGTGGAGGGGAAGTGGGTGCATGTGGATTTAATAGCAGTGAAAGTATTACAGGGGGATCAGATTTAGCAAGAGAGAGAGAGAGAGGGAGATTTTTGAATATCTGTCTATAATGCAGCCAATAGAAGTGACATTAGTGATATTGGAGAGAGGGAGACCCCGCTGCAGCTCGGGCTGGAATTACTGCAGCCTTCCCAATCCGATTAGCAGCTGCTCCTCTCCTGCCAGGGCGGGACCCCACAGCCTCGGTGCGGGGACTCGGAGCGGTGCCCGAGGCCCCAGGCTCTGTGGTTCCTGGTAAAGGGCTGGCGTGCTCCACTTTAATATTCATTGATGCGGCGCGGTGAAATTCCACCCCACTCCCAAGGAAACCTTCATTCTCTGGCTAATTGCAATTTACAACTACGCTTTACACTCCATCAAATGGGAGGTTAGGAAACAAGATTCTTCCATATAATTATTGGCCTTCTTAATCCCATTCCACTGCGTATCACACCACAGCACCAAGTCCTATTGTTCCCTCGTCCCCGTTCCGTTTTATCAGTCATTTAAGATATTATAAAAAAAAAAAAATCTCAGCCTGCATAATTTTAGGCATCACACCCATGCGGGCAAGTGCGGAGCGGAGCGCGTCAATGGGTGGTTGTAACTCCCCGCTGGCGTCGGGTTGCGCCACTGCGGAGCAGAGCCGCGGACCGCGCAGCGCCACTGCGCACGAAAACGCCGAGCAGCTGCGAGGCACCGTGATGCCGGGTTTTCATCCCTCCGCTTTTTTAATTTTTATCTTATTTATTTATTTATTTATTGCTTCACTTGGCAGATATTTTCCCCTTTGATTGATGGCAGACAAGTTGCACAGAAATTCACAGATATATTGATGAACAGACACCCCCTGCCCCTACACTCGCCTTGCTTGAGTGTGCCCACAGCCTCTAAAGCCAAGCGCGTCTCCCTAGCTCTCCCATGCGGGGAAAACGCCTGCAGTTTGTACCTTGAGGCACTACGACACGGCGCAGCATGGGCTGAGAGCAGCCCTGCAGCTGGCCGCAGAGGATGTCACCGCTTTCAGCTCTTCCAGGGACACTGCCAGCGGCTGGCGCTTGGCTCTCGAGCACTCTCAGCTCCAGCCTTGTGCCTGCCTCATCCACAAGCTCTTTTCCCAGCTGGTAGCAGCTACCTGAAGCATGACTCAAGGGCTGACTAGCATCCAGCTCATGAATTACAGACTTTGACGCCCTGCTTAAAATTCACAGCAGTGAATTTGTAGTGTTAGCATTTTTACTTGACAGTCGTACCGGGAGATAACGTCTCACTGCTCCTGAGCTTCCCCCCATACCGGTGTGAGAACAGCAAGGCAAAGGCCAAGAAGTCTCTCGCTCACACACAGACACATCACACACCGCAGGGTTGTGTGCCGCTTTCGTGATTTATAGCGTGTCAGGACACAATATCTGTCTCTGAGAAACTACACAGGTTTTATAGCCAATAAAACCTTTTCTCTTAAAGTGGTAGGTGGGTTAGTTTTGCCAGTCTTTCATTTCTCCAGAGCAGACACCAAAGTTGCTACTATAGCAGAAAGAACTAATTTTAATGGTCACGGTCTAGTTTGCATGGGCACTTCATCAGATGCAGCTGACATAAACCAGCACAAGGAGTCCAGGGTAGCACTGGTGATATCACAGGTGAAGAAGATATCTCAGAAAACATGTAAAAAATCTTTGCTTGACAACTTTATAATTACTCTTGAATTTGCAGAATTCAGATAAACAAACAAAACCACAAACAAATAATGACCACAACTCCCCCTATCCCCACAGTTCCCAAGCAACCTTCATTTTCAAAAATTTTGAGAGGTCATTTTCAGATCAAAGGTTCATAAATTTGAAATATGAAGCCCAGGAATCTCATCAGACAAAGCCTCTTCCCACCAGTATGTCCTATATTCTGTTCATTCCTGACTTTCAGTTTTATTGCACTGTTTCTTCTAAGTGTTATGTTCCCCTCCCAGTAAGTTCTTGAGTTATTATTTTCCTGTTAAATCTCTGATGCTTGCAACAAAATAAATAGCTACCATCACTCCGGTCATTCTTTGTTCTGAAATAGTGGCTCTTCTAGAGGGGTGCCAACAGTATTCACAGGCTGACCAGTAGGAGACAGTAACAGCTTTGGGGTCAAGGTGCCTTTTTGCTGTGTGCACATGCAGGTCAGAGCACTATAGAAATTTAGATTCTACATTAGTATGTGCCTTGGGATGATAATGATGAAGAATATCTTGAATAATAATTTAATTGGGGGACTATTTTCTAGACTCCCAATTTATTTCTCCTGCTTATGAAATAAAGTAATCTGGAAAGAAAGAAAGTATTGATTGCCTTAAATTGTTTTTCTCTATTTTAAAGTTTCTTTATTTTTTATTGGAGCTTTTTAACTTTTAAAATTATTATCTACTAAATTATTATCTACTATCTTTTAGCATCTTTTATACATAGTGAAATTAAAACCAAATAGAAATGATAATAGATTCAGTCTGCAAGAAAAGATGAAAATATAAATCTGTGACTATATAAAATCTTCTGGATTTTACCATGCAATGAGCAGCAAGCAATTTTCTGTCTTTAATTATTTTTATGCTTTATTTACATATTGAAATCTTTGAAAAATGTATCCAAGATGCGCCAGATAGTCATGTGTTAGATTCCCAAATGCAGCTACTCTGAATTGGACATGATATGAATACGATAAGGAATATCTAAATACAAAGAGTGGATCCTACTGCTTTAAAGTGTCTATATTTTAAACTACTGATTCATTGGTATCTATAACTGTGCCTATGAACCAAGAAAAAAAAAGGAAATATCTGGGCACAATTGCCTGCAGATGGGGTAAAGTCTTGATCTAGATCCTGGTACGGATTTGTCATTGTGAAAGAAGAAAGTTATTTTCATTCATGCTAGTTTAGGATTGGCTCCATACAAGATTTCTAGAGTGGTCATGGACAAGTTCAGCGGCTTTCAGGAAATAATTAACTGATAGGTCATTTGTGCTTTCAATATTATTGCAGTTGCTCCTGCTGATCTCGCCAGAGGCCGAACCCTGTTGTGGCAGACACTATCCGAGAGATTGTCCCTGCCCCAAAGAGTTTCTTTTGTGAGAAGGAAACCCTTCTGCCTATTTTGGTTTGTTTGGTTGTCTCTCCGGTGTCAAAAGCACCACTGTGCAGCTTTCAGCGCAGCAAAGAGGGGGATTAGCTAAAACTTCACGGAGGATGTGAGAGCTCAAAGCTCAGAAAGAAACAGAGAAATGGGAAAGAAGAGAAAGGGAGATCTTGTGATATCATAAACAAAAAATTGGGAACAATGAAGAGCACTGCCCAGAAAGCAGCCAGGGCATCTTAATGTGATGGATTTTCTTTTATCAAACAATATTTTCTAGCAGATCTTCGGAAAATATCATTCTCTGTCCTGCCATATCCTCTGACCTCTTAAGTCTACGTGGATTTCCCAGGCTGCCTAGGGCACTATGCTGAGGAAGGAGAAAACTAGGAAAGGCTCAATGCACAGAGAGCAAAGTACAGTTTCAAGCAAGAGTGAACTGATTCATATTCTCGCTTCTGTAAATCCACCTTTCTCTGCTTCTTACGCATGCATATTTATGTATGCAGGCCCCTCCTGCCACATATGGCAATGGTGGGAAGTCACTGATGTTTGTATTACATTGCCTATAAGCCAGATAAACCTCAGAGGTGTTGTTTTTACATCCCACAGCATATAAGTGCTTGTGATCCTGACTGGTGGGCATAAGAGAGTGAAGAACTGGAAAGACAGTACTTTTTTTTTTTATTGCGTCTTTTTGTTTCCTTTTTAAAATATGGTTAATTGCTTAGGAAAAATACAAAACTGCTAACTCTGCTGGTGGAAGTCATTTAGCTCTGCCATAAGCATAGGACCCTCAAGCAGCTGAAGCACCATCACCTACAAGTTGTGACAGCACAGCCCCAAATGTGGAAGGTGACTGAGAAGAGTCAGTTTCTGATTACACTGGGGTAAATCAATAATAGCTCAGTAAAAGCCCAAGGAGCTCTACCAGTGTGAGACTAAGTGAAGTGAGAATTAAGTCTTAGTTCAGCTTCATTTGCAAAGGACTAATTTGAATGTGGACTGTTCAGCTGCCATTTCTGGCAGGTCTGGGCCACAGTGCTTTTGGAAACTATTGCATATTGTGCCACATACAGTAGTGTCTACATACAGCAAAGAGGGGAGAGAAAAGGACAGGATCCAGGTTCAGTATTGCAAGTCACATCTAGCAGTTCCGGCATGGCGCAGGTGGAAAACAGGTTGGAGACTGCAGCAACAGCTTGGGACTCTAGACAGCATTTTTCCATGGTTTAGCTCCTAGCCAGGCAAGGTACGTGAACTCCATGATTTCCCACATTTACCAAGTGAAAAGATATGTCAGTGTTTTAAGATGGTCAGATTAGCTGAAAGCATGATATTCCCCTTCTTGTCTGAACGCTCCTTCCCTGCTTACTGTCACTTGTCACCAGGGACAGCCTCTTCAGTTCTGTTTCCTGGGAGTGATGATTGTTTAGGTACATTTTTACTTTGTATGGGTGAAAATATCCTCATTGACTGAAAATAAAAATAAATAATGCTTAGAAGTTTCCTATGACAAACAACAGAAGTTTTTTAATTTGGGGCAGTAATTCTAAAACAGTGGTTGGTTATGCCTGCACTGGTCTCCATGTGCTTCTCATTTCACCATTTGATGAAATGGTGAAGGGGTAACTAGAGATGTGACATCAGCCTTAGCAGTAGGACACAGCCATTCCCTTGGAACAGCAAGAACTGTGCACAAAGGAAGGACCTGTTTGTAAATAAATTGTGTTTTAGGTATTCCTCTGTTTTGGCAGCCAAGTGAGGTGCACCCAGGTGAGATTATTGCTTTTTTTTTTTCCCTCAGCTTGTAATTCAGTCATCAACAAATAGAAATCAATCTCCATTGTCACGGCACTGCAGATAAAGAATTACTAGGCCACCTGTCGCAGAAAATCATGTCCTACACTTTTCTGTTGATTTTATCCCCATAAATTTTGACTCACACAACTGAAAGGAATTCTCCGTTTCTATCAAAACCCCAAGCATCTGGCAAAACAAAAAGTTCCCTCTAATCAGGTGTATTTTTAATCTTGCTACTTTTTGTTCTCTAAAATCGTTCTCTGTTCAGCACCAGTGCTATTATTCAACTGAACAAATGGCAGAGCTTTCTTTTTTATTTCCTGCAACTGTTTGTATTCTGAGTGCCTGTGTTTCGAATGCAGTCAGTGGTTGACTTTGCCTGTTGTGCTTTCAAAATTCAGGAGATTAGCATTCAGTTTTGGCTGTGATTTATACCGTTACCAGAGATCTTTGGACAGATGCAGAATGTAAATACAACCTAATACTAGTGAAATATCTGGGCCAAATTCAGCAATGGCATGAACGGTGACATATGTTGCATGCAGGATATGTGTTGATCACAGGCAGAAGGATGAAGTGCACCTGGTTTCAGTAAAGTAACTGGTACCAGGTGGCTCTCAGTCCGTGCATAAGAGAGGGTAACCCGAGCTGGTGGGAGGACTGTGTGTGTGCTTTGTTGTAACAGAGAAAGGGAAGCTGCATCCCACGCTGGGAGCATAAACAGGCTTTAATCTGGATGCATTTGTACTTCATTTCCAGTGTGATATAAAAGCCTTAGGGCCAATCTGCTCCTGCCATGGAGTTAGGTGCAGGGATGGCTGCGCTGTGGCCGGAGCTTGGAGCAGCGAGGCAGCCCCATGCCAGGGAGCAGGGGGCTCTGGCCCGGCAGCTTTGCCGCCAGGAGCCCTGTGGAGAGCAGCATCCCTGGAGAGAGCATTTTCCTGCTTCCCTGTGCTGCTATGGCCATCCCTTTCACAGATGTTTTTTCCTTCTTCAGGATCTACTTGCTGTCTTCTGATGCTTATTTCCGATTCCCTTTCTCTGCATTGCTCTAATCCTCCTAATCTATCAGCGATCCCAGCCTGACCTGCTGTCCACCCCAGCTCTCGGACGCACTCCCCATTTCCATCCTGTCCTCCTGGACATAGCAGGACCCGTGTAGGGGCCCTAACCTGTGATTTATGCTGCTGATGCAACGATGTCCTGGGCTCCTGAAAGGTTGTCTGCTGACACGGACCCTGAGGATCAGCTGAGACCATGAAATACATTTTTCTTTAATTAAAACCAATCCCACCGCTGACTGTAGAGCTTTTGTATTGCTGGGCTGGCAGTAGTTAAGGTGGCCACCACCTGAACCTTTGTACTGAGGGAAAACCATGGAGCAGGCTAAAGCCAACAGATGTGTTAAATCTTCCTCTTTCAGGTGAAATGAAAGGCACAATTAAATATCTTACTGTGAAATAGCTGGAAACAATAGAAGCTGCAGCTGGAGGCATGTGCAGCTGAGTAAGATGCTGTGCCGGGAGGACGACTGAGGCCGTAGTGGGATGTGAGTTGATGCTGCTACTGCTGCAAGTTCCTGCCCTACCATTTTCCAGCCTCCCGTCCTCACCTTCATGTGCCAGGGGCCAACCTGTCTAAAAGTGATGCCAGAGGAGAGGGGGAACAACCCCTCACATCTGTGCATAAATATCCCAGTTCCACAATGTCACCAAATAGCCAGTACAGTGGGACTGTAGTTGACAAGAGCCCCTGTCTCTAGTTAAAAAAACAGGGGAATAAGGAGCTATATGACATGCTTAATGTGAGATGATACTCATTCTGTTTCAGTATAAATTTAAACAGTGTCAAGTTTATAATATTAATAAATAAAAATACCAAAAAAGTAAGCATGCACACTTCAACAAGCACCAGTTATCTGCAAACATAGCAGGATGATTTTCGTAGTCTTTCCAAAGGCTGTAAAATCCTACTGTGCCTTACAGGTTGTGGTGTGAGACAGAGTGAGTGTTATTATAAAATGATCGTTAGGGTGATGGGGCTTTCTAAGGGACTGTAGTCTCATTATTTAATAGTAAGATCATCTGGTTATTTCTTTTCTATGATATCTTGCCGTGGGTTCCTCCCATGAGCTTTTTGTAAGACATTTTCCTCTGTAATAAAACAAGCTTATGTTCATTTATCATGATGAAATTCAAAGCAACTTTCAGTTTAGGGCTTTAGCTTCTGATAACAATTTCTTATGTGAAGCAGATGCTATTTTAAGTCTTTCTCTCTTATGCATTGGCTATCTATAGCAACCCTTTTTAGCACACTGCAGTGAAAATATTTAATTCATTTATAATATTTAGAATGTTAGCACCAAAATCCATTTGATAAAATTAATTTTATATGTTATTTATGGGGAAGACACTTAAGGATTTCAATAATTCTCTAAAATATTTACATTTTTTTCTCCTGACTTTTTGTTTTATGCTGTGTTTTATAGGTCTTCATTTCTATTTGATGTAGGTTTCGAACTTCAGATTTATGACTCAACACCTTGCAACAAATTTTGTAAATATTCTGTGGGGGCTTGGTCCTGAAACATAAACACTTCTTCCTATTGAGGCACTGAGGAAAAGCAGAACCCCTCATTTATTATGTGATATCCAGAAGGCTAAGGAGATTTTGATCTCCTTTTTCAGGAACATCTTCTTCAGTAAGAAAAATGAAATGTCATCATGCTAAGGTGAATCATAATAAATGTTATATCTTGGCTGAAACTGAAAAATAAATCAAAGAAAGTTGTGAGAAATATTGGTGACTTTTTTAAACAGTCTGTGATGACAGCTTAGGGGCAGTAAGTAAACCATTCAGTAGATAATCTCCATAGTAACAAAAAAAAAAAAAGTTTAACCATCTCAACCCAAAATAGCACATCTGGACTCGGCTGTGTCATATGGCAATAGTGAGCATTTTATTATTGTCAGAAGCCACAGCACACAAGAAGACCATGTAACAGTTTCATTCTTGTTAGCAGAAACAAGTGAAGTGCAAGTAATACATCCAGGAAGATTCTGATCCTGTAAATCATTATCTATTTGCTTAACTTGCTGCATAAGGGTCCTGGGGTGATCCATATGCCCTTTGCAACTTCAGAAACTGAAGTCTTTTTCCTTAATGAATGTTGAGCCCAATCCTGAAAATTCTTTCTCATAGGAGTAGCCCTAAGTCATGCTGACAGAATTCACTTCAGCACCAGCACTGGGTTCCTAATTAGCAGTATTTAATTTTAACCACATTCAACTTCAAAGCTGAAGACCTTCTTTCCAAGAGAAATGCTTTTTGCGATCAAATCAAAGGTGTAATAATTTAGCTGTTGGGTTGAGGGGGGGTCATTAACTTAGATATTAAAGAGCAAACAGTTGAAGCAAATGCACACTTGAATTCAATAAGGACTAGGCTGTAGGTGAATCTCCATATCTGTATCTAAGAATAATAGAGAGTAAAAGCTCCATTTAAGTTCTTGTTTAGGCCACATAAACTCTGCACTGAGTGTGCAGCTGATGGCAGAAGGCAGGCACAGGGTGCTGGCAGCAGCTGCGTGAGGTCCAGCTGGTCCCCTGCTGCAAAATTCACTTTTGGTTTTGCTACAGGATACTAGTTTGCCCCTGCCTACGGCAGCAAAAGATCAGGGAAGGAACTGGATATAATCTTTATCCTGTCTATGGTGAATTAGCCATTTCAGCTGTTTCAGCTGTCACCTGCATAGAGGGATGGAGTAATTTGTAGGCATGTACTATGGCACAAATTATGACTCTGAGATAAGGAGTGTTTTGGGGATGTGCTTCCTGGGACATTTATGCACTGTCTTTTGCTCAAAACGCAAACTTTGGGACTCTAGAGCTATGAAAACACAAACGCATATCATTAGCCAGATGGCATGAACTGCATAAGAACGATGTAGCCCTGCTAAGGGCAGTCAGCTTTGTTAGACTTCCCTAGCATGTTCTCTGGTCTGCCACATCCCCACCTGGGTGTAGCTAGGGCTTTAAGACCAGAAAGGTAGAACAGTCTTCACAGTCCGTTCAATCTTCTTCAATCTGAGAAAGACAGGATAGCTAAAAAAGCCCAAATGGCCTAGTTCTTAGAACTAGAAAGAATTCCTTGATTTGCATTAATGGTTACTGAAGAGAACAAAGATTGTGCAGCCTCACTCGTTCTTGATGCCATTCCTGCACTTCTTCTTTAGCCCAGTCCCCTTTAGGCCCGGGATGGGTCCCTGGGCATACCTGACACCAGCTAGGCACAAAGTCCAGTGGATTGGGAATGCTCCTGCATGAACGGCTGTTTCTTCCCCTTCCCATGTTCATAGGAGAGGGACTCCGATCATAGCAAACCTCCCCTGTGTAAAGATCTTAAACATAGTTCAGACCTCCTCTAAAGACAAGTCCTAATATGAAGGAAAAATCCTGCCTGTTTCCTCCAAACGCTCCGAAAATTTTCCTTAATCCTTACCTAAAGGGATTGCCTCAGCTGCAAGCCAGGGTTTGCAAAGTCTTGGCACAACAATGTACGTGATAACAAATGATTTGACATAAATCCTTCCAAGACGAAAAAAGCATATGCAAAGGAGACAGGTTTATAAAGCTGGGTGATGAAGCAAGGTCAGTACCTCTAATCTAAATGCAACAATTCTTGCGTCACATAATAAGAACCCTCCTAAGCAACCATTCCACGGCTCACTGAAATCATACACTTCACAGTCTTCCCTTTTATGCTTCCTTTGTTAAATAATTTAGTGGGAGTATTTGGATGAGATTCTCATTGGCATATGTTTATCTTTTTATACAAATGATTCTTCCATCTCTTCCCCCTCCCTTGGAGTGTCTGAGCTTGCACGACATTGTGTGCGCTTCCAGTGGAGGGTATTTGGGTAATTACTTTTCATTATTGCATTGCACAACAACATCTTTTACAACTTAAGATTGCCAGTGCTTTGGCAGCTCTGAGATCCCAACTCGAAGTTTAATAATGTGTTGCTAAAAAAGGGGGTTAAATGTTGTTTATACATTACATTTCTGGACGCGGCAAATTTCACTTGCACCTGTCAATGGCTTACTGATAAATATACACTGGTAGAAGTTCAACAGCAGTGGGCCAGTGTCAGGGATTAATACCACATGACACCATAAGCATTGGAGGTTAGTGTTTTCCCAGCTCTCACACCCGGTAGACATAAACTC
>NW_010577457.1:674688-766213 GCF_000705375.1 Tinamus guttatus | reverse complement strand
GTCTTGGGTATATACTGAAGAGGACTTAATATGTTGAAAAACTGCAGAGTTTGTAGCAAATTAAAATGTAATTTGAATGAAAAAATGAGCAGAGTTAAAGCTAGCTAAACTAATCAAATGATTTCTCATACTATAAGTAGGGTCTTGGATGTTCTTGGCATGCTATTAGTTAGAAAGATTTAAGTCTGCAGAGATAATTTAATAGTCCTGGTCAGTAAAATCTAAATCCCAGCAGACATGCTTATTCAGATGAGTTGCCCTGTACATTCTGAATAATTAGATTGTATGTGGTTGTCTTGAACTTCATAGATTGGTGTAAAGAGCTGACTCGTATCTCCTCAAGTCACGTGAACTTAATTTGGATACTATAATGTGATGGAGGGCAGGCTTTGTACACAATTCACAAGCCAGACTTACAACAGGGGATTCATAGGGGTGAAAGGGCTGGAACAGATGAAAGCACTGCTGCACTACAGACTTACTTACACTTTAAACCTGATTTGAAGAGAGACTTTCACCTTTTTAACTCTTCCCTACATTCAGTCACAAAACACAATTGCTCAGGCTTTGTACATGCCATGACTTTGGCCTTGCAGTCATAAGCAGAGATATTTTTCCATGTAGTCATGTTGATCTAAAATGCATATATTATCAGCAGACATACACTTAAAAATATTTAAAACAAGTAAATCTACGTGCTGAGTATTCAAAATTCGGCAACCAGGTTAAGGTGATGAGACAAAATGTGATATTGACTCTCACAGGAAGCAAAAGGAGGAATCAGCTGTAGATCTCACACTGAAGAGCTATTCTCCTTCCAAGGACACACTAGAGAAGGCAATAAAAGGCAGGGATGTTTTATTTTGTGTTCAATCTTACAGTTGTTTATATTTATTATATTTTTTATTTCCACACTAATCAAAGAAGAAAAGCAGTACTGCAGTTATATTTCCTTTCTTTTTTTGTTTTCTTCTGCAGTGGCGGATGATGTTGATGATAGTGTTTGGCCTGCCCCCGTTAATTACGGAATTTAAGAGGTCATACAGTTCAGTGCTAAACAGCATCAGAAAAAAAAACTGATAGACAAAGAAAGAAAGATGAAAATAGATGAAAATAAAAAGGTAAAACAGAACAGAGTAAATGAACCAGAAGCAAACCCTGGTATTATAAATTAGAGAAAACATAGGCAAAATAAATTTCCTACTACAGGCAAAATACAGATGGGAAAGAATAAATAACAACAACAAAAAGAGTCTTATACTATATCTCCTTCTGTGTGATCAGATTATTCTCTGTCTTCCTGAGGAAATGATTCTATTATAATAGTCCTTAGCGTTAATGAACAAAAATGATATTTACCTCTTGAATTTTATTATGGACGGGAATTTTAACTGAGGAAAGGATTTCTATTTGAGACTTGTTTTCTGTCTTATCTTTATAATCAAACTGGTTTGTGTGGTGTATTAGATGGGGCATAAGGACAGAGGAAGAGGAAGAAACCAGAACAAAATTCCACAGAAAGTCTTACAAAATTATGTATGAGAGTTTGAGTAATTTCACTGCTTTGCTTAAGAAAATAAAACATGAAACTTTCTTAAGAATCTTTCTTGTCCTCATTAGATATATCTTGTGAAAGGTTCAACAAAATACATGTTTAGAATATTCTAAAAAATATAAAACTATTTCTTGTGATAATGAAAAGGAAAAAATTTGAGCTTGAAAGTATGATGAAAATTACTATATTTAGCCTATAGCAAAACATTCTGCATCAAAGCGCTGTGCTGAGTCAATAGTCAATGTTTAAAATGAAATAAAAATGGCAGAAAATCAAGCTTGAATTTTGTTACTCACAGCATGTGGAAACTTAGATAGTTCTATCCCTGGAAATGCATTCCTGTCCTCAATAGTGATTAAGGTTTTTTTTCTGGATCATAAGTGTTTTTTTTTTTTTTTTGATCATAAGTTTTTTCTCTGGATCATGTCAGTAGTGTAGAACTGTCTGTATAAGCAGGGAAATCTGGAGTAGGTCATCTAGTCCAACATGCTGTTTAAAGGAGGTTCAATTACAGCAGATAGTTCAAGGCCTTATGAGCATCTTGAAGAATGGAGATTCAAAATGTCTGACTATCCACGTGCCACTAGTTCTGGAGTTGGACCAGTCTCAAAGTGAAGACTTTTTCTTATTTCTCCTTGAAATTTTTCTTATGTAGAAACACATGTCAGTTGCCTCTTGTCCTTCCACTGTGCACCTCCAAGAAGATTTCAGTTCTGTTTTGTCTATGTCTGCCCTTTAGGTAGTTCACATCACCAACAAGAACTCCTCAAGGTTTCTCTTTTTAAAACTGAACATATTCTGTTCACTAGTCTCTCTTCTTAAGACATAAGTGCTCAAGTCCCCTACATATGTTCATAACTTTCTTCTTTTCCATTCCATACTGAACTAATTTGAGCTTTTCTTCTTCCATTAGCTCTGCTAACCTCAGGATAATTGTCTTCAGTCTAATTAATCTATCAGTATCAGGGAATTCACTGGGTGTTGGTCGAATATATAACAGAGCCTTAGATGATCCATATTCTTTGGTAAAACTGAGCACTGGACACATTCTGGAGATTATTGCCTCCTTGTTTTTCTCTATGATAAGGTTAATATAAGTATCTTGCAATTCCTATATCTCATTGCAAAAAGGACTAAACTCTGTTCCTTTTCCCCATCTTTTTTTTTTCTTACAATATAAAACAATACTTTATGGATCAGAGCATCCCATATACACATAAGACCCTCCACAGATCAGAGCTTCCCATTGTTCCGGATGGGCTCAGGATTCGGCAATAATCACGCCAGAACGAGGTGACTACATCGAGCATTTATTCAGGTGAAAGGACATAAAAGCAGCAAAGTATGGATAACTACTCACGAGGTGATACCTGCCGGTGGGATACTGGACCCAAACATCCTCTCGTGCTGGCAGATCAGAGAGAGAGTTGCTGACCAGCTCCCGCAGAGGCAGCGGAGGCCTCAGAGTTAGGAGTTTCTCCTTCCCCCTCACTGCTCTCTCCGCACTGTCCTCTCTATGCCCGGTGCATCCTGGCACGCAGGGTCAGTCCCACCCAGGAGGCAGCCGGGGGGGAGGACAAACTCCGCCTCAAGTTGTGCAACTCTGCCCCCATCAAGTGTGCAAGTGCTCATACCCGTCAGGAGTCCCGGCCCTCAATTCAAGGGTCCTGCTTTGCTCCTCTTCTTCCTCATTTCCAGGTGTTTGGCCTCCAAAGCTAGTTTGGAGGATGTGTGCGGTTAAGCTGGCTACAAGCCCAGCTGAGCGGCCGGCTTCAACAGGTTGCCGGAGCGGGGCTGCCGTGCTCCTTATCGCTCAGCCTAGGCAGGCAAACATCTTCTTTCCCAAGGTCTGGCCTCTGCTTTTCACAAGAGATTTTTATGACTCTACAGATCACAGAAATTTCCATCTCCGATACACCCATACATACATAAGACCCTTCATTCAGTTCAAGGTTTTGTCCACTCTTCACTGTTCTATTCTTCTATTCACTCCTTTGAACTCAAGTCAATCAAAATGCATTCCTTAATTCCTCGTAATTTATTTAGGTGCTTGTCACTGGAAGTTGGGAAAGGGAGGTTGGATACCTGCAGAGAGAGACACGCAGAATTTGGGAGTGGTTAAACAGGACATATTTAAGACTCACAGTCCACGTTGCACAAGAACTGTGAGGAGGAGGTTGCTGGTGGGAGGCTGCTGGATGTGTGAATCAGATGCATGGTTTGGACATCCAAGTGGGATTCAACTAGTATCCTAAAGGCCCCTTAAATCTATTAGAACTATTTCCTCACCTCGGCTGTGCTAACCTAGTGCAGCTATGCCTGGGAAGCAGCTATATGTTGTTGACAAGACAGGATATGCCTGCCTGGATCTGGTGGGAATTTGGTCATCATGCAGTTTCACGCTCTGGGGCTGCTGTACTGCCAGTCACCGACTACCTTACCAGGCCTTCAGCAGCAGTTCACTTTCACACTACAGTACTTATTTAATACATTGTTCTTTGTACAAAGACATGATACTGGAATAGAAAGTTACTCCATCCAATGGTAGTATCATATTTAGGTGTAGCTAGCTACTGCTTTTAGTAGAAGGAAATACTTGACATTGGCACAAACATTGCTGAAAATAAAATTCACAACCAATATCTTGGACTGACACACTACACTATCAGCATTTTTGAGTGCCAGCATCCATAAGTATTATCTAGCAGGAGCCTGACAAATGCTAAGTAGCACTGACATCTGGAGAAACAAAGACATTGTGAAGTTGGCTATAAATGTGCACTTCTTGCTCACTTTACTGACAGCTGATCATTGCACACTGATACTGCAGCAAATCTGGTTATATGTCAATGGCATGCAGTTTACTGACATGGAAAATCTCTCTGGATAACCAGCTACAGAAGCAGGAGAGCTGCACTGTTGCAGTACCTTTTGTAGTTTAAATAGTTCTGCTTGCAGGTAGACTAACTTGGCTTTGATGCATCCTCTTGCTAATGTGGCCATCCTGCTTTACATTGCACTGTGTAAATTACCAGATTTTTCAATAATAGATTTCACAAACAGTCTATTAATGACAGAATAATAATATATGCCGAATACTTAGAAGATTAGCACCTACTTTGTACAGAGATTCCACTTTTTAATGGACATTTAGAGACACTGAATACTAGTTATAGGTAGCAGGGATTTGTTTGTTTGTTTGTGTTGAGGGGGAGAGCAAATAACTATTATAATCTTAACAGGTTTCCTTATTTTTATGTACTTTGCATTGACAGACAATTGTAAGAAACATTATCTATAATGCACGAAAAGATATCAGATGTCATCAGGTACTTAGATTTAAGACGTGCATAAAAGCATAAATACTCAATTATATGAATCAGTGTGATAAAATCTTAAAGACCTTTAGTCCAATATAAAGTAAAAGAAAAAAAAGTTGTTTATATGCTATCCCACCTGTGTTAAGCAATATATTTCATAATTTGGTTAACATTTCTTGGTCAATTTTGCATAACTCCCTATTTTCTCAACTCAGGTTTTTATCTTGCACTTAAGTTCTAGCTGCCAAATTGGATTGGAAGTCTGATAGTGAAAATCATCAATAGAAACAGGCACCACTAGAATGTATTTATTCTAAGATTACTTTTGTAAGCTGAAAAAAAAAGACAAAAAAAAATATTTCTTCTAGTCTTCCAAAGTAGTAAAGATTCCTGACCCATGGCTATGGTGAAAATTGTAAGGAATAATGTTGCTGAAAAGTAATCAAAACACCTGGGGACTTGAAAGAACTGTACAATGAAAAGTGCTGTGAAAGATATCCTAGTCACTCTGTAAAATGCTTGGAACAAATTTTTCTTCAGTATTTCTCTTAAAAACCTATAAAGATGAGCAGCAAAAACCATCTCTTTCATCCACAGGTTGTATAGGAAAGAATATTTAGGCAGCCATTGCTCTTGGTTATAAAAACATGTTTACAAACCTGAATCATTTTTGTATTTATTTCTTGTGCACAACCTGCCTTCTGAGCAGCTGCAAGGCGGAATAACGGAGGGTGGGGCAGAGTGAAGACACCACGGCCAAACTCAGTTGCACTCCCTGTGCTGGGCTGCTGATAAGCCGCACAGTGGCTGTCTAATGGGAGATATATGATAACATGTCTGGTGCTGAGCCAGCAAAAGTGGCAAATCACTCCTTTTGGATGAACTTTGCTTGAACTTTGCTCATTACAATGTCAAAACACACCTCCATCCCAAAAGTTACCCGCCTCTGAGGTACGACCACCCTTCACCGAGCATGCGCTCTAGATTTTCGGTTGACTTCACCTTTAAATGAAAGCGAGAAACTTTTTCACCAATCAATAACAATATTAAGTATGACTCTAGTCGCTCAAGCTCCACCTGAATGTAAAGAAAAGTGTAAAGTGTGAACTCAGGATGAAAAGGAGGAGGGAAGAATCCATCATAACTCCAGGTTCAGTTGACAGACCAAGCTCCTTTCTTCCCCTCGGACTGGAATGCTGCCTGAAGAGTGAGAGGGAAGATTCCATCATAGATTTTGGATCAGTCAATGTGCTGATCCCCCTTTCCTCCCCTTGGATTGGGACGCTGCCTGAGGAGACCCGAGACTGAGAGCCAACTCCCATCTTCTGGAGTGTGTGATGGTTGCACATTTGTACATCAGAGCTAGCTAAAAACCTCACGCTGTAGTAGAGAATTCCCTGTACTGACATCCGAAACCTGCTTTGTAAATGTTGCATTTGAATAAATCATACTGTCTGTGAACTTGACCACTTGTCTGGGGGGCTATTGGACCTACAGCTGACAGACTGTTCGTGAATCCGATCCTGCCAGAGTCGAGCTTATAGTTGATCACCCGATTTGGGAACTTCATCCGCTCCTAGGAAGGCGATCGGACCTACGGTCCACGGACTGTTCGTGAATCTGATACTGATTTGATATCTCCTTCTCCCCCACCACCACTATGGCTTTCAAACTGCAACATTTTACAAGTATATTATAACTCGCTGTCCTTCTTTCACAACTCTTATCACAAGCTTATGATTTCCTCTTTGCTTTCCTAAAATATGAATGAGGGAAAATTTCTTTATTTAAAAAGAAAATCCAACAAAGTTTTGAAGTCAAACAATTCCAAGTTTATGTTTTTTTTTTTTCTTTTTTTTAATTTTGGGTTTTTTTTTCTGAATTAGAACTGTAATAAATTCTCCACTTCCAGAATCAAGTGCTACCTATCAAGTAATTTATGCTTTTCTAACACCTTAAAGGCCCTCCAGTGTGAAATGCTTCTTTTTCCATGCTTTATTTACATGGAATGGTGGTGCTTCTAAAGGAGTAAGCATTAGCTTTATTTGGATATATCCAATGTATATTCCTTTTCGTATTAGAATTCCATGGGTTCTTCTTTGCATTCAAAATTACAGGTAGCCATACACCCTTTCAAAAACACCTTTCCCTGAAAATATTCTGATAAACACTCTCTTCAGATAGCCTGTACAAAATAGCAGGAGAGGAGCTTTTAAATGAGGCTACAAAATACAGATTCATTTTGTGACTTTTGAACTGTAGATACTGTTTTAGGATAACTTAGAGTTCATAGATATGCAATAAAAAGTAGTAAATGATTGAATTATACTTCTGGTAGAATAATTGACTAAAACATAATATTTCTTATTTTATATTATGCTTTTTCTAAAATACTTTTTTTTTCCTAGTTGGACAAGCAGAAAATCTGTATTCTTTTTTCTAGGTACTGGCTTTCCAAGACTAATCTTTGAATATGTAACTTAGAAGTTATTGCAAATCCTCCAAGATATCATACTGAATTTAAGATTAGTAATTTATGTTTTTGTTTTTAATTTCCTTCAATTAACTTTTCTTCAGAAGAGAACAATATAAAGAAGGAAACTTATTTTAGAGATAAAAGTTAATTTCTCATTGGACCAACATAAATAATTATATCTGATCTTTCCTTCCTTACTAAGGCAAATCTTTTTTAGCTGTAAGGTAAAAGCTAGAAATCTGAAAAAGACTGAAGAAAAACAGATACTACTTTCCTATGTTGGATATATATTCATCATATTCAGCAATGCCATTTGCTAACATGTAGTCCAGACTTGTATATAGTCTCAGGCTGACAAACACTGCTCTTCTGATGCAAAGCAATTGCAAACCTGCATAGAAAAAAACTTAATGTGACAATAAAATGATGACTGTGAAACACATTTTGATATCTTTACCCATCGCATCATGAATAGAATTCCAGGAATGGTTTCACTGAAGGCTACATTCCTCATGTCAGCAATATATACCTGCTGTGTGACTGGTGAGCTTCTTGTGATAATGGCTCTAGAGCAGCATGATAGCATTTGACATCTTTCTGGCACAGGTGGAAATGATTACATTAAGTCCTTAAAAAACAAGTTTAAACCAAAATACCCCTAGTAGTTAACATTAACAACACAAAGTGGAGGGATTGTTTTCTCTCACATGTGACTCATCATGTGACATTTGTGGCTCAAATTTTGTACAAGAATTGCTAGAAGCTAATCAAGTGTATCATTGTATACTTTGAATACTGTATAAATAATTCAAATATTTTCCATTACAAAAGTTCTGTACTTGGGTGATATTTCTCTCTGTATCTTCTAATTAATGTGATGAAGGCTTCAGACTGGTGAATATTCAGACAACTAGTGGATAACAGATAATTGAATCTACTGCAACACTTTGATTTCAGAGTATGAGTAGTTTATAATCCAGGAAGACTTCCTTCAAGCATCTTCTACTGTTAAAAACTTACAAAATCACTATAAACAGAGCTTTGTGATACTTCTATCTTTTTAAAGTACAAGTTTAATGAGGCATAAATGTTTTAACGGCATCTCATTTCTTTTTCTTGCTTTATATAACTTATTAATAATATGCTGCAAGTTTTATAAAACTAAAAGTGCATCAAGGAGCAGGAGCAGTCTGGCACAGTATTGCAAGACCTTGTACTGTAGTGGGCATTTGAAGAGTCTCACGGCCCCCTTTAGGAATGAGATTTTTGAAGTATTGAATTCAAAATATAATATGCTTCTATTTTAAAGCATAGTCCTAGAGTATCCATTTTAACAGAATTGCTTGTATTTCCAGTGCTGGGGACCCTAACAAATTACACTGTAAACAGTGTTTTACCAACACTCTTAAAAGGAAATCCCAATTGTTGTCCCTTGTGAACAATGCAATGAACTTTTTTTTTTTCTGTTCTTTTTTAGTTGCTGGAGTGCAATATTACAGTGTGTTAGAGATAATTACAAGTCATGATCAGCTATATTCTCTATGATTCTCTCAGAAAAGCTTTAAATCATTACTGAATACAAATGATTGGTACGTGGAGAAGATGAATGGTATTTTAATCCTTCATTCCAAAGCAGTAAAATAACTTTGCTGCCCTTTAATAGGCATAAAAGGGTCTCTTATTGGTGGTCTATAAAAATGTATACTTATGTCCTTGACATTTTTTAATATTGACATTTCAAGGTCAAAGTTCTAATAAATACAGATAGATCTTGTAAAATAAAAACTCATGAATGAACATAAAATTTGGACTCCAAACCTAATAGCAAATTTTCAACCTAGTGCATAGAAAATAAACAGTCAATTCCAATAAACAGTAATAAGAATTTTTGTTTCATTTTTTGCCTAAATGTTTTAAAATTTAACCCTACACTGCATTTGCTTAGTGTACAGTTAAAATGTTATCTTCATGCTATTTCTTGAATAGATATCTACATTTTTACTTCATTGAAGGATATTTTTTATTAATTTTAGGATACTTTTATATTTAATTAAAGACTGGTAAAGCCCTTCAAATTCCCTCAAAATGATGCATGAAGGTTAGGATCTGTCTGTTTCCACTGTTGGATCTTGTAGTAACCTTTCACATTATATCTCAGAATTCCTTTTTCCCATCTTTTCATCAAATACCATATAAACATTATTTCTGCAGTCAGTGGAGGAGTGTAGCTGAGACATAACTCTCCAAGTGTTTAATCCCATTTGAGAGGGTCTCTCTCCAGCACCTATGGAGGGAGCCTGGCTGCCATATTCAAACAAACAAACAAATCAAAATGAAAATGAACAAACAAACAAAAAATCAAAACTCTAAGCAGGTGATTGAATTCCCACCCCTCACAATACAGTATAATATATGACCAGTGATGTATGCTGTACACATAAACAAGAAGTTTCTAATCTCTGCATCCTCTTAGTATATTGACAACATTAGAAATTAGGACATTTTTTAGGACAACATTAAAAAAAAACCCTCGATACTGGAAAAACAATACACAAAAAGTGTACCAATTATCACAAGATGGTCCTAAACGCTCCATGAGTTAAACACAGGTTTTACCTATGTTTTACTTCATAGGAAGGTAAATTTTTCAGCTAACAACAGCAAATGTTTGTTGTAATATTACATTGCTGAGCATTTGAAACCTGGCCACACACAGTTGGTGGCTCTTTTAAATATAAGACAGAATAAACTAGCTTTATTCTTCCACTTATCTGCCCTACATCAAAGGCTTACAACTTCAAGGTCAAAGACTATTTCTTTGGGATGCATTCACAATCTTGCTGAGCTTTGTGTTCTATTTGCTTGTATCATTAGGAATAAGGAAAACTCCAAGAAATACAAAAGCAGCTTATTTATAGGTAATTCAGAAATAGAAAAGATCTATATACAACAAATTTTAAACTAAGAACAAAATAAAGGAAAAAAAAAAAAGAAAAGCTGCAAAAGAGTCAAGACTTAAGTGTAAGCAGAACTCAAACATTATAGCTTTTAAAATGTTTTTAAAATGTTTAATGTTTTTAAACAGCATAGTAATGCAAAATGCTATCCTAGACATTGAACTGCTATGTTTGTCTGCGTTCTAAGTAGATGCAGCAAAGGCATTGAGACTGCTTGGAGTACATGTACATAACATGTATATAAAACTTTGCAATACCAGACCTCAAAAATCAGTATGATACCTACACAATTATTTAGTATTAATAAAAAAATGGAGAGGTAAAAATACAAAACAGCCCATCTGTCAAAGTCTGAGACATATATTTTCTTGACTTACTTACTTTTTTTTAGGTCATGACTGTTCAGAAGAAACAAAGGTCATCTTTTTGACAGCTAGGTATCCAAGAGAGAATAGATCGTATATTATTTTTTATTGTTTTTCTTATGATTAGTTTCATTTATTACTTTGGGAAATAGGATAAAAAAGAATCTTCAGCATTTGCATGTAATACATCTTCAGCTTTTTTCAAAACCCCAGGAGACAGAACAATACCCCACTTTGGCTATGGCTAGCACCAACAACATACATATTTTATAAGCAAAGAAGAGTCACATTGAAAAAAGTCAGAAAAACTTACAAAACATAATCACTGCATATCATCTGTCTATTTTTTAAAATGGATCTTTCAGCATATTTTTAGATAAATATTCAGCTTGGGTTTTATTTTTATTTTCAATTTTTAAACTATCAAGGGTAAGATTACACTTGAATTTTAAAAGACTTTATGGTAATAGTTTAAACTTACCATTGTTTGGTGCAACTGTTAAGTTTGAAACACTGAATATGTTGAATGGTGATTCATCCTTTAGAATTGTGCAAGCAGGATTTTATATCTCTAGGGTCCAAGCACCTTTAATTATTGAGTTCTAAAATATCTATATCTAATCTCTAAAATGTCATACATTTCTATAATAAAACTGTAGCAAACTATCAGTATTGCTATAGTCTATTCTGGGATCACCCTTCTGTATCAAGGTCAAGTCTAACTAATCAGATATTAGCATATTTATTCAGATGGTCTTGAAATCTGCTGTCTCTCTGGGACTGTAGGATAGACTTAGTGATGCTTATTTATGGTCACAGAGAAAGACAATCACTAATGAGATAGATACTTCCTTTTGGTTCAAATAAAACAAAAAGAAAAGGAAAGGAAAGGAAAGGAAAGGAAAGGAAAGGAAAGGAAAGGAAAGGAAAGGAAAGGGAAAAGAAAAGAAAAGAAAAGAAAAGAAAAGAAAAGAAAAGAAAAGAAAAGAAAAGAAAAGAAAAGAAAAGAAAAGAAAAGAAAAGAAAAGAAAAGAAAAGAAAAGAAAAGAAAAGAAAAGAAAAGAAAAGAAAAGAAAAGCAGACAAACAGAAAAAGCTTCCAAGCCTGAAAAATGGAAACATTGGGAGTATATCTGTGAGTCCAATAAGATAGTTGTCCCTCCCAAGTCCATTCCTGGTTTTGGTTTTGCCTCTTGAAGATAACAGAAAAAGTGTGATTTAGGGGAGCAGGAAAGGATATACAATGTCATTGGACACTTCCTTCTCTTTGTTGACTCATCATCATGGAAAGCAGGGACACTAACATGCCATAAAGACTATAAGAGGATTTAAGGCCAGCCTGGAAGTGGGTTTCATCCTATTTTTATCTTATATGTCATTGCCCTTAAACTTGGTAATGGCCTGAATGTTTCTGACTCAGATACCCCAAATTTAGATGTCTACAGAGTTGGTGGCTTTATCTGAGCAAGGTGTTTAAACCACAATAAAGTAAATTAAAGCAAAGGTTCCATTCAGGTTAACAACGCACAGGCATCTAGCAACATCTGAGGATTCACAGGGCTGTCAGATATGACACAGGATCTGATAGTGACTACTTTTCTGTAGCAGCACTTGAAGGCCAGGTAGGTCTATTGAAGACATTTTAAATTGTTCTAAATTTCAAAGTGTGGGCAAGTAAATAAAACTCACCTCCAGGTCTGTAGAGCCAAACATATATCTCATAAATAGGCATCTCCATATATACACCAAGGTTAAGGTATCGGAATTTGAAGTGACTTTCATTGCCAGTATCACTGTGATCAGTTTTCTAAATTCCAGTGTTTTTACCCATCTTATATCAACATAAAAAATTAAATAGATCAAATTTAAATTTACTCCTGTTTTATTTCAAGAGAGATCTGTTTTATTCTTGCAGTGTATTCATTAGTCATTTAAAATTCTTTAGACATGGGGGGTAACAAATACAGCTAGAGATGTACATATATTTATTGAAATAAGTCCAGTGGATTTTTGCAGCATTTTCTAAATTGGATTTCAATGTCCATATAAATACAACTTGACACACATAGCACGTATAAATTTAATTGTTGCAAGTAAGAAATGCATCACTTTTAGCATATTCTAATAAAAATAAAGCACAAAGAAAATAAACATACATATATATATATGCTTAAGCATCTAACTGTTATTGACACATGTGCCACACTGAGACGGTAAAGTAATTCAGATAAGCTCCTTTCTTTTTGTTTGGCCCCAATTTTAACTGTCATTAAAGCTTCAGATATACAGTTTTAACTTGTCGTGGTTGTAAGCTATTGTTTCTTGTGGGATAGCATTTTGCAACTGGTCATCAAGTGAGGTCACTTATTGATACATTCAATACGTTGTTTGAGAACTGAAGTAGAACAATAAAACTATCAAAAAGAACACACAAAACTGGAAATATTTGAGTTGATGTTTTAATGGATATATCAAAAGGAGATATACTTTGAGGAATAAAATTAAAAGTGAGGTGAAAATCGCTTAATAAAAATAGTTTATTGAGAAGATTTTCCTTATCTCTTGGGCAAATGATGAAGTTGTGAAGGTTTCTTTCATCATTGGTGACCTCAGTAATCCATTCACAATGACTCAGCCTCAAGACCAGAATATAATATGTCTGATCTTGTAAGCAGTTCTAAGTGGATGGCACCCTAAGCATCCACTGGAAAAGAATTTTTATGTGTGTCTGTAGGTCAGTTTGTACAAAGAGGGAGTAGGTAAGAATTTTTATGTTAGAAAACAATGTAAGGAGAGAATGAAATGGGAGAACTCCTGAAAGAGACAGAGTAGAAAATTCTTCTATACCTGATAAGTTGTTTATCTGTAAAAGTCATATATTCTGTAAAACATGAAGTTTATGTGTGAAAGTTTTATATTATATAAAACCTGTAGATTTAGGATATTCCAGACTAACCAAGTCCTACTGATTTTCCTGGACAAATACAATTGTAATGTCTGTTGCAGAAAAGGGTGTAATGCCTTATAATTTAGCCAGTAGATTGGCTAAATAAGAAGTAATTCCCATTAGAGCAACAGCTACACATCTGTAAATATTATAGGAGCAGAATGTAAGGTAACATGAGCATTCAAAATCTATTAAATATATATCTCTCTTTACATAATTTACATATACACCAGATTTGGCTAAGAAATTTCCTGAAAGACTAATGCAACTGTGAGATCTGAATACTTTTAGAAACTGAACATTGCAAGAATGAACTTGAATGTGTATTTGGAAGCGATGCAACACATACTTAAAGATGACAACTCTTCCTTTCTCTTATTCTACTAAAGCTTTTATAAACTTTAATAGGAACTATGCTTATTTAGTCAAGAGCAGGATTTGGCTATATACTTAAAAATAATCTTTCTACCTCCTCATAAATGTTTGAAGAAATCTCAGAGCTCTGAGAGGAATAAAACAAGTAGACACCTAAGGCAATTGAACTACTACTTCTTTTAAGATTGATATTTTCATGCTCATGTTCACGTGATTTAATATTAATGCACAACACACTGAAATCCTCTTACATAGTAAAACCAAAAGTGCTATTTCAAAAAAAAAAAATCTAGTGAAGAATATCACTATATTAACCTTACAAGGTTTACTCATGAGTCATACTAAAAAATCAGAAAGTCTTGATTTTCTTTTTCTAATTTTCAGGAGCAATTGAAAGAATAATGGTTTGGTGGTTTATGTGGTCTTTCTAACTAAATAAATAATAAAGAATATGACATTAGTTGAGTCTCACAACTAAAGACAAATTTAATTTAAAACAACTTTATGGGAGGGACATAAAAGCAGTTTAGGATCTCAAATAAAATTGCATACAATGACAAATATTATTCAGAAAAGGAGAAAAGAAAGATGCATCTACATGAAATGAATTTATGCCTTGTTATGTTCATCATCAGAAGATAGGGGAGAGGATCTGGACAAGGTAAAAAGGATAACAAACTCCTTTCTAGTTTCAGGAGGTCTCTGGAAAACCATTGAGAAATTTGCTGTGCATATAGGTCTTTATCCTTTCTCTTTACCTGCATGTAAAATGATCTTTTCATAAAAGGTAACTCAGTAATTTTTTTTTCCTTATAATGGATATGCATACCAAAGAGAAGCTTCATGGGTGCTTTTGGGGTGGCACTCAGTCAGTCTATTAGTCAGATAAGCAGCAGGCTGAAGCAAAGATATACTCTAAAAGGTTAAATAAAGGGGTCACCTGGGATATTGTGCCTATTTTTTTTCAGAAAAATTGACAAGCCATGTCATATATAATATCAAAGTCATTCATATTTTCCTTTTGAGTATCAGTAAAGAACTTGCTACATGAAGAATACATAATATTGTGCATTTTGTATGGTGGTATGTTCTTGAATATCCTGGGGCCTTATAAAAAAAGGATGAGATGAAATTTAAAGGTCTGGTCAGAATTTTTCATTTCATTCATTCTCAATTTTCAGTAGCATAGAGTGTCTTATCAAAACCCAGAATTTTACATGGAATATGTTCCAGGAAACTTTTCCAGGAAAATTCCAGGAAAAAAAATCTCCGAAATATTTTCCAATTTTTGGCCAGCCTGGTGAGCAAGAAGAACTCACCTAGAGCATCGCGAACCCACGTGTGTGCATGTGACTCTTCTGAGACATGGAGATTCATCTCACAGACTCATCTCCCTGCTCCGATTTGGAACAATTACACTGAATTTGCATCTTCCAAATCCCTGTGAGTGTCATGATCAGCAAATATTAAGTTAGTCTTTTTCTCTGACCTAATGAATTTTCATTTATATGAACAAAGTAGAACAGTCACAGTAAAACTGATTGAAAGAAGGATCAGTTTCAGTTATTTGTGTGTGTTATAATGGTTACAGGGGAAGAAATTAAAAATGAAAGCTGATATTCACTCATTCTGCAAAAGGAGAGGAAATCAGAAAAAGCCTTCTAAAAGCAAACGGGCAAGCAAGAATTGTAAATATTCAAAAAATATATATTTTAAGGGAATAGTATGTATTTAAGACTGGCTTCTTTCACTAATAGCTTGAATAGACAGAATTTGCAGTTTCCAGCAAATGGATCTTCTGTAGTCCCTCTGCCCCCTCCCAGGCCCTTCCTGTTAATTTGAATACTGCTTATGCTGCTGCTGTCAAATCACAGCAACTACAAGATCAGCCTTTAAGGGATCCAGCAAACTGGATGCATCTTTTTTTAGAGTATATCTTGCTGCTAGTCATTTGTCTTGTATCATTTGTTTACAAAAGAAAAATTACAGTCTTTGTAAGTCTTACAAATTTAACTTTCTGTGCCATCCAGGATATGAATTGCTATTGCTTTAACTGCTTTCACTGTTTTGGATGTCTGAATCTAAATGACTTTCATTACTATTCAAATGAATATAACCTTTTGTCAAAAGCCATCATATCCACTTTAGAGAGAAAAAACTGCAATCCATCCACACTAGAGTTATGATGAAGAATGGACAAAACCAAAAAATAGTTGCATGAGTGAAAGTTTAAATGCTTCCTAGGTGTTACAAGCTTAACAAAAAATACTCAGATTTTTGTGTTGATGAAATGTCTTATTATCTATGGATACTTCAAAGTAACAAAGTGAATACTGTTTCACTGAAGAACTTTTTTTTTAACTTCTAAAGTACTGATATGCTGATGTGATAACATAAAAAGATATATTCTAAATGTTTTTTCCTAGAAAGTATATCAAAGCATCTTCAAGTTCTTGAAAATCCATATTTGATTTTAAAAGTTCTCATATTCTATTACTCAATGTCTTATTTAAAGATTTGATTGTTGGTTCCTATTATTTAGAAGTTCAGTCTAACACTCATTGTTTCCAAATGTAAAAAAAACCCACCAGCACCAGCTCTCCTCTGTGCTGTCACATATTCTGGGAAGTCATTTATCAATACCTTCGGACACCTACTGTGTCCTAAACCTTCACCACAGCAACTGTCATATATTGCTTTTGCATTTACATTATTTGATACAGTAATATGTAACTTTTAATATAACTATGCTTAAAAGCAGAGAACTTGAAATGTGCTAATAGGAGAGGGGCAGAACTATAAACTGCTTTAGGCTAGTTACAAACTTTCAAGTTAGGATATTTCAGACACCCTTGTCTTCCTTTACATCATGGAAAATAAGTTCTAATTAGGTCAAATGAGTCATCAGTGTGAAGGAGTTTCTTTCTAAGTGGTTCAAGTGGCTATGCAGGGAATTAATTCCTTGTGCATGCTATAGTACTTGTAAATAATACTCTGCAGTTTTTTGTGTGTGAATTATTGTACAAAGAAGTGACTTAATAACAATGATCCCATATCTTTTCTGCATTGCATGATATCTATTTCCCCATATTAAAGAATATTCATTCTCTGTATTACACTGGTATATTTTCGATGGACTGAATTTGTCATTCATAATTGTAAACATATAATTAAAGTATTATTATTTAAGATTGTATGAATAAATGTCATAACATTTTCTTCCTTGAGATCTAGCATTTAGGGTGCGTGTGTATATATAAGTGTCTGTCTATAGACAAGACATGAAGAAAGAGAGAGAACAGGCATGGGAAATAAGCTACTGTGTTTACACACATCTCAAGAGCGACACATTTTCCAGGCTAATTGGCAATGTGTGGCACATTTCAAGGGCAGGAATGAATATTATTAATAAATTGAGAAGAGACAAAGATATTTCAAAATAATCATTTTATTTAGTTAAGTAGATGTTTTATATTCAAAATATCTACAACATGAAGGCACTGCTATTACACATAATGTGATTTTTTTTTCCTGAATAAATGTTATTTTAATACTGTTAAATATTTAAGTTAATAATGATCATTTAAAAGAAAAATAAAGAATTGCACTGGTATTATAAGGGAGATGGAAGTGAACATTTAAGACCTACCTGCCCAGCTGGGAATGGGTTGTTATCTTTCCATGTAAGTTCAGAAGGAATTAGATGTCTGAAGAGATAAAAAGAAGCCTCTGGGGTAGTCATTCTTGAGGCTGATTACATGATTACTGTGTTTGTTTTTTGTTCATTTTTGTTTAATGATTGATTGTACTTCAAGTGGCTTTAGGGTTATGTCTAAAATGTAGCTCAATAATGGTTTATTTGGCCTAGGTTTCTGTTTCCAAAGGTGGTTATTACCTATTTCTTAGGAAAGATGAACTAGATAGAAAGTAGAATCAAGCAGCATAGCATAACTTTCCTGTTTTATGCACTTCCCATCTCCTGCCACTCAAACATTTAAGAAATTTTCTTACACATCTGCATGCATCCAGAAGACTGTAGTCCTGCTGCACTTCTTGTACTTCTTTTTCCAGCCTCTTAACATTTTTTTTTTACTGCAATAATTCACAATTAGTTCAAAATTTTAAAAGTATTGAGATCATTTTTTCCTGAAGTTAAGCTTTCCAGACTGGTTCTGTTTATTCTGGAGATAAACCTGATGCTTCAAAAGCTCAGTGTTATACCATCTACCATTAGGATATAGCTCTTACACTAATCTACAGAAGGACTAAATTCCCCCAGTCAATGCCAGGAATTAAATAGGCTTTGTATGTTTATTTAATTACAATCTGTCTCATTACTGAGACCAATGTACAGGTAAACATTTGAAATACATCTTTAAGCTAAACTACCAGACAGTAGTGATTTTCAAATTTTGAAAATTCTACAGAATATTTCGGCGATTTCAAACAATATCGTAAGTTAAAATTAATGTTAGAACTGCAGGTAAATGATTAGACCACTGACCCAGTTCTAGCCTAAGGATAAAGTGACTGAACAGGATGTGAAAAATGATGGGATAGAACAGGAGAAGTTGAGGAATATGACCTAACAGTGCCAGAAGCTGAAAAGTTACAGGTAGCTCCATGAGGAGGGTCCAGATAGTGCAGCTGGTTCAGGGGGTGTTATGGGAAGAGTTGATCAGACTCCTCAGCTGGAGGAGAAGATGAGGTTCTTTGTGGGAGTAGAGCCTTGCAGGACCAGGTGACCCTGTAACCCCAGGTGACCATGTAAGACAAACAGTGCCTGGGTATATCAGCTGGGACATATCAACTCTGGATATAGATGCAGCAAGTCTGGGACCAGTGGGGAGAAAATAACCGAGGCAAGTTATTTATTTGAAAGGAGACAGTGACAGAGAAAGGGGGGTAAAAGAGCAGCATGAGGAAGGGGGGTGTGTGCAACAAGAAACAGGAATAGGGACAAAAAGTGATGTAAATCAAATGATCAGAGCTGTTCAGGGGTGCCCTACTCTCATTCTCCATAGTGTAAATGGGAGCAATAAAGTAAACCTTTTGTTCTGACCATATGACATATGTCAAATATGCTTCTGCAGTCAGGAGGACTGAGGGGTCCAGATGTTGACCCTGGCTGGCAAGGGAGCACCAAATGGATGGTTGAGTAACCTGATATCACCTGTACTGGTGCCCATACCAGGCCTGACAGGAGAGCAGAGGCTTCTTCCCAATCACTTCCTAACACTGGCTTAAGTGTGTGTTCTGCAGTGAATAGTCTGAGATTTCGGAATGAGTCATGGTTTGTCTGGTATTTGGAAGTGGGTCGTGGCTTGCTATTGATGGCATTTATGCAAAGAGTTGGGTCTTCAGAAAAAGAGAAATGGTTGTGCATTGGTTTTTCAAAGGATTTCTGCATTTCTCCTTTGAAGTTTTATTAAGACTGTCTTCAATGCTAAGTGCTTTTGAAACTCCTACTATTTTCATATTTTTCTTTCTTTTTGATGTGTTGGAAATGATAGTATATGAACTCCAAAGAGTCTGACAATCTTGGCTATTTTTTTATAGTCACTTATATGCATTAGTTGTGGTCTGAGATGCCACTGTGCTAGTTTTACATAACATAGATGGGTCTGGAGGACAGTGATCACTTAGTTTCTCAAGTATGAAATTAATGGCTAAGTGAAGTTTTTTCATGTAGTATAGGAATAATTTTTAATCAAGATTAAAATACACAAGTGAGTGAAGCTACCAGGAAGTTTTCTGAACCTTCATTGTAGATTATCAATTTCAAAAAGTGTTGGATAAGGATCCAGTTTGCTTGGATAAGGATCTCCTTTTGGCACAACTCCTGTTCCATTTTCCCATTCTCTATGCCAAATATCTTCTATTAAGAAGAGATCTTCAGTATTTTTTGGTGAAGCCCATGGTTGAATTCTGCTATAGTATAACAATTTCACATTAGTAGATGGGATTCATAATCATACATAGGGAGTCAGAGGGACTGCTCTGGATATTCTTATTTCCCTTATATGCAAATGATGGCATTGCTTCTCTAAGTTACAGCTGTCAAGGCTCAATAACTCCTACCTTCATATCCCCCCTTTGAACTTTTATTTAAAATACTATGATTTTTTAAAGTGATTCATTAATTTGTATGCATCAATTTGATTCATCAATTCAATAATTTGTAATAACAAACTCACTTGATGTTTTGGTTGCTTCTTTGTATTACTAGCCTGCTATTTTTGGGGGCTGGTTGTTGTTGTTTTTAATGTCCTGTAAAATGAATCTGTTTGTTTAGTGATTTAAAAAATCAGTAGAGCTACAGCTGGGTAGATTCTTTATTCAATAAGACTCAGTATATTCTGAGTATATACCATATCAATAAGTCCAATGTGTACTTCATTTATGGCAGTTCAATTCCCCTGATTCTGTAGGGCTTGTAATACGTAACCAAGCACCTTTTTCTTTTTTATTATTGCTTTGAGAAGTTAGCGCCACAGTGAAATGCGCTTTCTCAGCATCTTTAGGTACTTACATACTCACACAGATACTTTGCTGCAGGTCAAAATGTACAGCTAAGTGTTATATTGTAAGTGGTATTCTGCTATAATTGGGGGTATTCTGTTCTATCAAATATTTTTCTTTGTCCAAGCAATTTCAGGTGAAGACAGAATATATAATGTTTCAGGGCTTCACACTTCATTGAGTTAGCCCAATTGCTAGAAATAATATATTCTTATAACATATTCTTTTGAAAGCAAGAATTATCATGCAGCATGTGTCATTTGGGTACTTTTGTTATGTCTTGATTCTTAAATGAGGTTGAAACAAGATATTTGCATGAAGTGTTATAGGTTTACTTTTCTGTAATCTTTTGGGAAGATTGGATCCTTAAATTCTAATGAACTCAGGAATGTGTAATTCATTTAATTGTATGGAAAGATGAATAATAATTCAATAATTTTCATAATTATTTATTACGATGAATAAGAATGTCAAGCATTCATGAAATCTTTAGAATGTTTAGATTCATCCTCCTTTATTAAACATATTCTCATTGCCAATTTTGCTCTTTCCTCAGTTTCTTTAAGATGGAAGGCATTCTTTTAATTTAAAAGAGTAACATGCTGTTTTAATCTTCCGAGCAGTCTACTTTTAGTGGATTTATTATTTGTAAAAAATAATTTAACCAGTTAGTTAGAATTAAAAGAGTTTTTAGTGAATTCAGACATCCAGTCTCAAAGGTATGTCTGTATGTGGATCCCTGCTAGGAAACTATATGGTGGCTTTGGTTGATTTTTCTTTTTGGTATTTATTTGTTGCTTTTCTCTCTCTCTCTCTCTCTCTCTTTTTTCAGTTCAATGCATCTTTGAATAATAAACTAAACTAGCCTGGAAGTCATTTAACCATTAATAAGAATTCGCCATTTAAAATTATAATGCTGAAATCAATACTTAGTGACAGTGATGCACAGAAAGAAAAAAGGGTAACTGTGAAAAGAGAGAGAGGCCTGAGAGCTGCAGAAAGAGATCTTATTTTTGAGCCCTAAAAAAAAAAAAAAAAAAAGGAACTTGGGATAAATTGGAAAAATGTTCAACTCATTTGAGGTCCTTTACAGACTTCCACCTAAACTGTAGTCTAATTCATTTCCTATGACTCTGGCCCTCTTAAGAGTCATAATAGCTCTTAGCAGAAAAGTAAGGGAGAGGTTACAGAGTTGTTGCAGGCTCTTCACAACACTAGAAAGGTTTTAGTTATGCTTATGACATTTTTTCAAGACACCCACTTTTTCTGAGGATAATTGTTGTGAAATAAAAATTAGATTATTATTTCCTGCAGCGTTAGGAAGAAAACGAATCACAATGCCTAATGAAGAAACAAAGTCATTATTAGCTATTCATATATTGGTCATATAAAAGAGTTTCTTAAAAAAGAAAGAAAGAAAAAAAAAAAAGAGGTAAAGGCTTCCACTTCGTTCTCCTGCCTCCCAGGAAACCACAGTGCCATGTGTCTTTTCCTCATCTGACCAGAGTTGAGAAAAGGCCTGTAATGGAATATTTACTCCATCAGAATGCCAAATAGAAGACAACTGCTGGATGTCAAGTCAAGATAGGGTGGGCCAGGACTGCTGGAAGACTATGTGATGATAAATGATTTCATAGTTCGGTGCGAAGGACATCCAAATGGTACATAATATTTCATTCTCATATTGTACAACAGCTTACACTGGAGAGGATTAGGTCAGCTAAAGAGCAGGAAGAGAAAGACAGGCAGAGAGATAGAAAGGGAAGGAAGGAAAATGAAGGGAGGGAGTGAGGGAAGGGAGGGAAGGAAGGAAGGGAGGGAGGGAGGAAGGAAGGAGGGAAGGAAAGAGGGAAGGTAGGAAGGAGGGAGGGAAGGAAGGAGGGAGGGAAGGAAGGAGGGAGGGAAGGAAGGAGGGAAGGAAGGAAGGAGGGAGGGAAGGAAGGAGGGAGGGAAGAAGACAGAGAACACCATACTCTACCCAGCTTCCTCAGGCCTTACTGAGTGCCTGTCAAAAGCTCTTATAATAAAGCTATCTGAGATCAGGAGTCATTTTTGGTCTCATCACTGTGAAATGTTCAGATGTCATCACCCACAATAGTGCCTGTCTGTCTCATAAACAGTCTGGTTGCAACCTAACTTCAGAAATACTTTGTGAAGCACATAGTTCAGTTCCTGGATGAGAGTATGAGAGTATATATATCACAGAAAGACTATTCCCTGTTTCACAGCATATTCACAATGAGACTCAGACTGAAGTCAATCTGTTAACTGTAACAAAATTAGAACATCGGGGGAGGAAGAAATTAAGCAATAAAGCAACTTTGCAAAGACCTCCCAAGGTGGTCATCAAAATGCACTCTATAATCAATAGTGGCACTAAAAGAAAAAAAAAAAGATATGCGTGGATGTCTCTGACACAACATAACTAAATAGATATTTGCACATTTTACAAAGGCGACTAATCAACCTCCAAACCATTCTCAACGATGTCCAGTGGCATATTCACAGAAAGATGGATAGCAATTTTCTTTTTTTATGATTCTGTACCAAAAAATAAAAGACAGAGTGAATGATCATCTTGGATCTTCAGATACTGCTGGGAAAAACATTAATTAGCAGGTCATCAGTACATGGACATATGTATCTAAAGCTTTTGTAAGCTGAAGCTGTATTGTTCTTATCACTCCTAATAAGGAATAAATTCAATAAATATTGAATAAATCAAACTTGAAAGGGAGTTGGATTTGTTGGATATAGCTAGATATATTCAACTGCCTATGCATGTGCTTCCATTAATCACACATCAGTTTGCTTGCTGCTTTTGAAACAGGAATTTATGAATATATATAAAAAAAGAAAGAGCCTATGTACGACTATTCCAGATAGGCTCGGGATTCAGCAATAATCACGCCAGAACAAGGTGACTACATCGAGCATTTATTCAGGTGAAAGCACATAAAAGCAGCAAAGTATGGATAACTACTCACGAGGTGATACCTGCCGATCTGGGCCCGAACATCCTCTCCAGCTGGCAGATCAGAGAGAGAGAGAGTTGCTGACCAGCTCCCGCGGAGGCAGCGGAGGCCTCAGAGTTTGGAGTTTCTCCTTCCCCCCCCTTCTCTCCGCACTGTCCTCTCTATGCCCGGTGCATCCTGGCACGTAGGGTCAGTCCCACCCAGGAGGCAGCCCGGAGGGAGGACAAACTCCGCCTCGAGTTGCCCAACTCTCCCCCTGGGTGCGCAGGTGCGCACACCAGTCAGGGGTCCCAGCCTGACTCAATTCAAGGGTCCTGCCTTCCTCCTCTTCTTCCTCATTTCCGAGTGTTTGACCTCCAAAGCTAGTTTGGAGGATGTCTGCGGTTAAGCTGGCTACAAGCCCAGCCGAGCGGCTGGCTTCAACAGGTTTCCAAGGGGAGACTACCTGTGAACCGGGCTGAGCAGCTGCATCCCTGCTCCTTATCGCCCAGCCTAGGCAGGCAAACATCTTTCTCAAGGTCTGGCCTCTGCTTCTCACAGGAGATTTTTATGACTCTACAGATCACAGAAATTTCCATCTCCAATACAATGTCTACATACAACTTCATCACAGTCGATATGATTATTATGGGTATGTAGAATTCAAAAGTCTTAGCAAGCTGTGTCTAGACCTCTATCAGCAGGTTTACTCTCACCATCAGTTTGGACTTTATTTTGCTTTCAAAACCTTGTTTTCCTGTTCCATTGTTCACACTGTTTTCATGCTAAACCACTCACCAGATACCTTCTGGAACGGCATAATTTGGTTTCTGACAAAGCAATAGCTCTTGTAGGCAATGATAATCACTCTACACCACATCTCCATCGCCCTTCCTAACTCAGTCCTCATGCTTTGTTTCAGCATTTCTTGTGCCATAAAATATCTGATGTATAGCATGTTAAAAGCATTCTGTTAAGTAACCAGAAAGGCCTCCAGGTGTTTATTCAGTGAGGAAATGCTTCAAGTGCTTTGTCATATGCACACAAGACAGTGCCCAGGGAAATGCACAGATCTCAGACTGCTTGGACCACTTCAAGTTTGAGCCTTGGCACTCTGTCCTAGGGACATGAAATGGACCATTTCATCTGGCCTTGATAGCAAAGGGAGGTATTGAACTGTTTTATTTACTTGCATTTATTATGCAAACACTGTATTAATGTCAAAAGAACAGTAATTATTCTAAACAATCTTTTTTCGACATTATTATTGATAGGCTAATATGATCTGGCAGCAAATAACAAATGAAAAGGATTGCAGTGAAAGAGGAAAAACTTTCAAAGTGCTGTAGGTTATATAGGAAATGATGATGTTGACTTGAAAATATAGCACTTTTATTTAGCAAAGGAGAAGGCAATTACCCTGCAGAGATGTCATTCTTCTTTGCCGTTCATCTTTACCTACCACCTTTATAAAGGTATCTTAAGCAGGAAGATGATATCTATTTTTTTTTCCATAATAATGTTGTGTCTGGTTTGTTAGTTATTGGAATATGTGCACGGAAAGGTGCAGGTCATGATCTGCTTTCATGTTACACTGTTTAATACAACATCAGGGGGCTAATTATTTTAGAATTATCTTCCATTTTTCAAGCATGACTAAGGCTCTGAATATAGTGTATAGATATTGCTAAGGGATAATAGAAGGCAATTACGGTTGTAGCATTCTGTCTTATGAACACAGCACAAGATCACGTTCAAGAGGATGCTAATTATGCAGACTTAAAGCTCATAATCACAGCTACAGGAGTATCTGGAGCATATTCTTTCAGACTCACAGGACCTTGTATAACCCAACATACTAAAGAGTGCAGCTAACAAACACTTTCAGGCAGGAATCTGCAATCCATAATTACATAGACCTTCCTAGTACACAGGAAGAGGACTGGAACGGAAACCTGTTATGTTTATAGCTGTGCTAACCTATGAATATAAATATCATTACATGCATGATCTTAAGTTTTGGCAGGAGCTGTGACTGTGTTTCATCTATAGGTAAATAAAGGGAACTTCTCATTCTGGGAGAAGAGAGAAGAGAGGAGACGAGAGAAGGGGAGAGAAAAAGAGAGAATAGGAGAGGAGAGGAAAGGATTTATGGATGTCTTAAATTTGAATATGAAATGTGCTTAAATATACTTTCTGTATACATTAGAACTACTGTTTAGAGATTTTCAGCTAGCATTTTCCTAGCTGACTGCTTCTATGCCAGTTCCCATGATCTCTTGTCACTCAGCATTAAACCATGATATTGATGCTGATACTGTGTATTTTTAATTTATGTTATGGAGAAACCTGAGTCTCAACAGATTTCAGACTAGGAGGCTGAATGACAGCTTAATGACTTGTCCTTGCTAGGAAATGAAGAGAGCATCATGTAACCATATACTTAAAATATAAGCTTTTCTGCTAAATATAAAGGTCACTTCGATAACATAATGAGATGTGCAAACAAAATGTTAAAAGTATGCTTGTTTCTATTATCATATGAACAACTAGAGATCTATCTTCATCATGCTCAGATGACCTGAAATGCTGCTTGGAGGCCACAGATTTTTTGAGAAGCAGGACTCTGCTTGTATCAGCCTGAACTATCTCTACAGCCTTCTTGGGCTGCCCAAGTTAAAAGTGAGAAGTCTGCAGAAAAATCTTTTGATTAAATCTCTGCAAAAAACATTTTCCCTTAAATTTTTTGAATCCAATTTACCTTCTCCAAATGACATATTTTTAGACTTCAAAAAAATTAAAACAATATCTTGGACAGATTGTGATGCAGTTAGAATAATAAATTATTAGAATAACTTGTTTGTATTTGACATTGGCAGAAAGAATTAAACTGTCTGGGAATTTCTTTTTATTGAACAAATAGTTTGATTTATGCACAGCGGGATTTCATTTATTCTTTAAATTTGAGAATTTGATTAGTTTTTTCTCTATTTTTAAGCAAACTTCAAAACGTCATTCAGTCTATTTCATTTGAAAGGAATAAAATGTATATTTTTTTCATTTTACAACTTATCTTCACTTCCCCCAACAGACTTAAGTCTTTCCTCTGTATTCAGAATTAAATCAGGAAGTCATCGTTTAGTTAACAGAATGCTACATTACTTGAAGCATACACCTCAAACCATAACTATGTCATTATTCATTCACTATTCATAATCTAAGGAACTGTTAAAAACTAGTGTGCTTAGATTCTAATATAGTATGTAGGAGAATGTAGTACACAAACTTCAATGACTGTAGGAATCATAGAAAAATATGGATTGCCCGAACTTCCCTTAAACTTAAGAAGAAGTCAAAGTTTATTATTTTATGACAAGGCAATTTCAAGTTTCTTTCTTCACTCAGCAATACGCTATCTACTTAACAGAAGAATGTGGTTAGTTCCAGTAATGCCTAGTAGGCTCCAAGGAGTCCACTGTTAAGAAACTACATGAGTGGCAATTTTAGATCTTTAAGCTGGAAATATTTTTAATTTCCTTCAGTCCCTTTTATGTTGTTATCTTTTGACTTCCAGTCAGTAGTAGACTATGATTTCTGTTGTTGTATTTCAAACAATACAATCAAGCAATGCAAAAGAAACCTCTTACTCTATACGGTCCCACTTTGTAACACTGACTTGCCCATGGGGAAAAAAAAAAAAAAAAAGAGTTCTTAATTTTACATCCTAGGCATTATTTCTGTGATAAGACTGTAATACCCCTCTCTTCCAATCCTTCTCATCATACATCATATCTGAATCACACATAAAAACTGGAAAGCTATGAATACTTTATGTTAAGGTATTGATAACCTGCCATTACTCTGGCCATGTAGTTTATAACTGAATCACATTTCTTCTGTCTCTCAACTTTTTTATCTTCTAAACAAAATCCTGCTTGTCCTTCTCCATAAGATGCCTTGATGCAACACAAATTGATTTGTACATTTCTTTTTAAAAATGAACCATGTAGTTTATATTTTTATTGTGTCTGGAATATATGGAATATTTGAATGCTATCATTTTGCATTTGGAAATATCACTTTTACTTGTCATTTTATTTTCAGTAGGCAAAAATCTATTAATTTGTAGTGTTATTTAATGCATATAATAAGAGAAGGCTTTCAAGAAAAATCTGCATTATCTGCATTGGTTTTTAGACACAAAAACTCATGAATACTAAATCTTAAGTCCTTTATTATCACATAATTTAAGTATTTCTGACACAGATGTTTGTATAATTGAAAATTCAATTTGTCTTCAGATTTCCCAGGAGAATGTACACAATACTCAGACACTTGAAAAAAAAGAGGAACCATGTTAGAAAGTGATTATAAAGGAAAAGCACAAGCAATTAGAATACCCAAAACTTTGTTAAATTGTTTATGATTCTTTTAGACCTCTAATTGATTGCTGGCTCTCATTTAGTGGTACAGCTCATTTATTAAACAGAGGATTCTCTCCTTCATGTTGAATAAAGATTCTAAAATGATATAGCAAATATAATTTGACTACAGGAGATTCAATTGCTTGTATTGTGCTTTTGCTTTATTTAATTTAACATCCCAATCCTGTTAGATGTTTTCTAATCAATTCTATTTCCTTTTGTATGACATAAGCTTCTTTCAGTTTATGATTAGGCCAGTAACAGCTAAATGAAATTCTTTTGAACTTACAGCAAAACAATCCAATTCCTATTGGTATTCTTTCCATCAATAACTAATGTTCTTAAAGAGGACCCTAACAGTAAAAACCTATGTCTTTACTTTCTTACTTATTTGTGCATGAAATGACATAATGGAACTCTTTGCACCTTTCTGAATTACAGACATCTGAAGTCAAACATCCATTTCTACCACTAGTGCATTGGTGACTTATAGCACACTCATATCATAAAATGATATATGCTGCAACTCTCCTTGATTAATTGTCTTTATGGCCTACTGTTTGTGAACAGCTATACAATACCAGTGGAGAATTAGGGCACCTAATTCACAGTAGCTGCAACTTTTAGTAGAAAATTCTATCATAAGATACCAGACTGAGACAGATGAGGAAGAGTTTAGCTCTGATCATAATTCTCAGAAATGATCCATTGCCAGGAATAAGGTTTACCTACCTTTATCTCGTTCTGAACTCCATTTGTGCCATCGAATTATCTGTATAATGACAAGGTCTTTATCTACTCTTTCAGTAATTGTGATAACATTATAGGCATCATTATATATGAAACAATTTATTATATAATATTATATATAATATTATTTATTTTTTTTAAAAAAAATCACAATTATTTTACAATTTTGGAATTCCAGTTACATTTAGGTAATATTAACTTGCTTTATTTTTCTCCACATGATACTTTTCTAAAAGAATTGTTCATAAAGCATGGATGCTGTCCTGAGATTTTAGCAACATTCAGTATTTATTGATTCTTACTCAATTTATTATATAGAAAAATCAAGCTTCTGTTATAGCATGAAGTTATTCAGTCTTGAACTGTACTCCTGAAATAAGAATCTGATACTAAAAGACTCATTAAACATTTTCTTGGACTTAGATTTAAGCTACATTTCAACTTGAACCCCATTAGCACAGTATCTCTTGGCCGCATAGACCATGGATTGACAAATGATCTCACGTGCAATTAGCCCTGAATCTAGTCAAGGGTTTTGATGATTAGTAGCAAGATCATAAAGTAGTTCTACAGTCAAGTAAAGCACCAAGAACTGAATGAAGCATTGGTGTTAAATGTTCCCATAAGCCATTTTTGCTTAAATACAGGTTATGTGCGTAAACTAAAGACTTCCATTTCCAGTGGAATAAGTTGCAATCATTTTGAGGAAGCGGGCTGATATGGTATGAAGCAGTGAGTCATTCACTTCTAAACAGAATGGGTAAATTCTCCAGGTTAATGAAAGGGAGGAAAGGAAAGGAAATCTTTGCGACATTTATTATTTCTGTTCTAAAGAACATCACTATCCCAGTACCTTTTATCCAACTGACAATCATCAATCAAGATATTTGAAGATAATGCTTTTTTATTCCTGATAATCAATTAATGTTTAACTATGAAGGATTTAATCCAAAAGATTCTTTCAATTCTTTCAAAGGTCTTCTAAAGAATTGCTCAGTTGTCTAAGCTTTGAATGATAAGGTATTTGAAGGTTTGTACATAGGTTGATAGAAACAAAATCAAGACTTTTTTTTTTTTACTTCCCAAACATTGTAATATGCTATATGTATGTGTGGATACATATATATATATATAGGGGCTTGCAGGCCCAAAATACTAGCCTGCTTTTCCAAGTTCTCTAAATATTGTTTTACTAATTGCTGTCTGGAATTACATTTAAAAAGAGTTCAATAGTACAGATAACCTCACTAAACCTGATCAGAGTTAGATTCTGCTGAATAAATTAATTGAAGGCTTAAGTGCATTCCAAAACTCCAGGCCTTTCAAAGGATCTGAGTGGAAAATGCTGTAGTCTGAAGAAGAAAAAAAAAAAAAAAAGGAAGAAGGCAGCATAATATTGATGGCATTTCTCAGTATATAAAAATGGACTATGTCATGTACTTGCTGGTGTAAAGGCTACTAGACATTCAAATATTTAACTCCCCTCCTGCAATACATTTAAGATACTGCATCTTTTCTTTTATGGCAGTGTCATTCTTTCTAATTTCCCTGATAAACCCATACCTGGAGAGACTGATTTGTGGATGATAAGAACATTTAAGTAAATTCTATTTACTAGAGTATTTAGTTTCTCTTTGACGGAGTTTCTCTTTGAATGAGAAAGAACATTTCTTTTTACTTGCATATGAGGTCAATATTATAGGTCTGTGGTGTAAAAAATATGTCTTTTTATTAGTTTAAGATTCACTTCAAATAAGGTTGGATTTGCAATGTAGAAGAAACCCGATCTGTTTGCTAGGGGCAATATTTTAGAAATATAAATGGCTACCACCAGACATGTAGCTAAATTGGGAGAAATCACACATTTGGCTTCTCTCAGAACTTTTTTTCTACCAGGACTTTTATCTCTGAACCAGAAAAAAGGTGGCAAGTGTACTATTGAAGCCAATCCCCTTAATGTGTTTATATCCAATTTGCAGTGACTGTACATATCTGATTATGTCTCCCATCCATCAACTGCATTGTTGCTTATTTTAGCTAATTACGTTAGAATTATTTTAAATGTAATAAAATATCATCCAATTTAAGAATTAGTGCAGAATTCCAGTCTGGGAGTAGTAACAGATATGCTTCTTGTGCATGTGTATAGTAATGCTTAATATCGTTTCTCCTAAAATATTACTATGTGAATACATGGCATATTGCAAATGCTTGGTGGTTTGATGCTTTAAAAAAAAAAAAATAAAAAGTTGGAATCAAATTAATTCAAGCCTTCTAGAAACACTATTTTCCTGGCTCAACAAAAACAGGCTGTTTCACTTTGTTTCAGATATGTCTGAATATTAGCCAGGCAGGCTATTTTTCATGCATCTTGTTAATATTATTAATATTAATCTTAACAAGATGCATCTTACTAATTAATGTTTGATTCCATGCATGAATTAGAATATTGATAGTCTTAAATACAGACAGAATTTGTAAAAGAGGAAAAAATGTATCTTAATGCCCGGCAATCAGCATGTTAGGAGCTCTTGGAGGCTCCTAATTTTCATAATCCTTTGAGGACATTCTTTATATGTGGCTTTCACAGCGTCCAGTAGCAACAAGTCTCATGAATTAAATATGCCTTAGAAGAAATAGTACCTTTGTTTCTTTAAAAAGTTTTTAACTGATTTATTTCCCTCTTCTTTTGTATTTTTATAATTAGCAAATGAGTATTTACTGTAATTCTTTTCTACATATGATACTATCATATCTTCCCAACTCATCATTTCCAAGCAGAACACTCGTAGTTTTGTCCAGACTATCTTTGTATGATTATTAGTGGTTATTTGAAGAGCCCTTCTTGATATCCTTCTGGGACAGAGGCTTGAAACCACATATACTTCATGAACGTATAGAAGTGGCAAGACTATGTTTTCTTTTTGTTCTCTATTCCTTTCTTATAGTATCTGGTATAGTATCTTATAGTATCTTTTCTTATTCTTTTTCTTTCTTTTTCTCTTCTCTTACCTTCTCTTGTTTTTCTTTCTGCCATTCGTGGGCAATCAACTTGTGTTATCAGTTGTCTGCAATATCTTCTAGACCATTTTCCCATCTAACAATAGCTAATTTATAATCTGTCATTGTCTACGAGGGAGCACCCAGATGGATGGATCAAGCATCCTGGTATCAGGTGTGCTGGTGCCCCTACCAACCCTGACAGCAACAGCTTCTTCCCAATCTCTTCCTAGCACTGGGTTGAATGTTCTGCAGTTCATAATCTGAGATTTGGGAGTGGGTCAGGGCTTGTTATTGGTGACATTTATGGAAAAAAATAAGTCTTCAGAAAATAGGAGAAGGATTTGAGCAGTATTTTCAAAATATTTCAGCAGCAGCGCAGATGATAGATTAATGATCCTGGTTATACATTGTCACATTCCAAGCCTGATTGATAGTCCCAACACCTACCAACCAGTTCATAGCTTAGTAATTTCTATAGTCAATTTATTTTTGTCCATAATGTCCATCACAAAAAAAAAAAAAAAAAAAAGAACAAAAAAAACCCACTCAAATCCAAATACATAAATCTAAGCTATCTAATTCTGCTTGTATTCTGCATATCTTTTCACTCCATACATCATACAAAGCCAGATATAAGCATAGAAATACACTACTGATTCCAAAAACATTCTCCAGATTTCAGATTATGCAAGAAGTAGTCCAGAGAAACGACATATGGATTTGGGAAATAACAACTACTGTCAATCAGTTCACTGGAGAAAACCTACACTGAAACAACAGTTTTATTTCCTACTAGATTGCTAATATTTGCTGCTTATATTTTATTGACTATGGTTTCAATTGTTCAAGGATGACAGCCTTTTTTTTCCTTTTTAGAATGAGATTCCATTTGTGTATTTTTTTTAATCACTAGTGACTTCTAAAATTGTGAAAAGAATTCATCTTGCAGATTAAGGCAACTAAATCTACATGTTTATAATCAGAGTAAAACTCTGATAAAATCCATGCTCCTTTAAAAGTCAATGGAAATAAGGTGATCATTTCAGCTATTTAATCAGAGCTACAAAGAATCACACACTGTAAGTTATCAAAGCCATATTCACAGACCTGGCAGACGAGCCTCACGAGAAGTCTTATACCACCCTGGAGAGGCAGAAGGAACCAAACAGAATACCTTACGGCACCCTTCATGCTTTACATATTTGTTTTGGCTTTGTTTTTTTTCCCTTCAGATAATATAACTTTATTTACCTGCCCTTGACTGTCATCCATCCAAATTCACCACCGTACTATCTCTGCAGCCCTGGAAGCATGGCTCGGAAGTAGAAGTAGCAATTGAATGTACTCATTTAGCACCACATAAGAGAAGCATGCCTGAGAGAGTCCAAAGTAAGCTTTAGATATATATCAATATTAATTTTAGCCTGTGACAGAAAGCTCATTTAAGGATAGTAAGAAAATAAATAAATAAAAAGAAACAAGCAAACAGGAGAATTAAAATGATTTATCATGTTATTGGCCCAAACAAGCGTGCTCTGTCCTAGGTTCACTGTCATTGCTGAGAACGTTTAAGTCCTCAAACTTTAAAGATGCTAAAGTAAGCCCAAGCTGTTAAGCTGTTTTTAGGATATTTCCCCATGGAAGAAAGGAGGGGAAAATAAGTTACTTTATCCACACTTTCAGACATGATAAGCCTGACTTTCCAGTTGCTGAACCTTGTTTACTAGGCCTTTTAAAATAAACAGTTGCTGCATATTGCTGCTACCAGAAAGTCTATTAACAACAGACTTTGTGTTGAAATAATGAGAAGTTCATTACAGGACTTCTCAAGTTGTAATGCTTCAGAATGACTATTTGTCACTCAAATATACACATTAAAAAGATAATGCTATCTTTTTATTTCACTGTTAATGCTATTAGTATGATAGTATGCTTTTCTGGAAAATGTACTTCTTTTATGTAAACTTTGAAATTCCACCCACCCAAAACTTCAAATTAATGGCCAGCATCATCAGAGCATCCTGGAGACTTATATGTATCATGAGCACTCTTTTGAACATATCAAATGTCTTGGTTATTTGACCAAAAGTAAAAAAAAATTGAAACACAGGACTCAACTAGTACCAGAGGAGCAATTGTAAGTGCTAGAATCCAAACAAGTTAATCTGTTATAAATTAGAGAAAATTAGGGCACACTGAGCTTGCTGCTCCTATGAAATTAACCCATCATGTATAGCAGGAAATCCCGTTAGAGGTGTCAACAGAAGACATCATCATATTTTTAAACTACTGTATACTGTGTTCTGCATCCTCAGCAAATTCGCAGATGATACCAAGCTGAGAGGAAGATTTGATCTGCTTGAGGGTAGGAAGGATCTGCTGAGGGGTCTGGACAGGATGGATCAGTGGGCTGAGACCAACCGTATGAGGTTCAATAAAGCCAAGTGCTGGGTCTTACACTTTGGTCACAACAACATCATGCAGCGCTAGAAGCTTGGGGTAGAGTGGCTGGAGAGCTGCATGTCAGTAAAGGATCTGTGGGTGTCGATTGACAGATGAGCCAGCAGTGTTCCCAGGTGGCCAAGAAGGCCAACAACCTCCTGGCTTGTATCAGGAACAGTGTAGCCAGCAGGATTGTCCTCCTGTAATAGGTGGTGGTGAGGTCTCACTTTGAATTCTGTCATCAGTTTTGGGCCTCTCACTACAAGAAGGACATTCAGGTGCTGGAGTGTGTCCAAAGGAGGACAATGAAGTTGGTGAAGGGGCTGGAGAACAAACTTTATAAGGAGCAGCTGAGAGAGCTGGGGTTATTTAGTCTGGAGAAGAGGAAGCTCAGGGGAGACCTGATTGCTCTCTATAACTATCTGAGAGGAGGTTGTAGTGAGGCAGGGGTTGATCTCTTCTCAAGAATAACTACAGATAGGACAAGAGGAAGTGGCCTAAAGTTGTGCCAGGGGAGGTTCAGGTTAGATGTTAGGAAAAAATTATACACAGAAAAAGTAGTCAAAGACTGGAACACTCTGTCTGAGGAAGCAGTGGAGTCACCATGTCTGGCCATGTTCAAGAAATATGTAGATGAGGTGCTTAGAGACATGGTTTAGCAGGTATGGTGTTGAAGGGTTTATGGTTGGACTAGATGATCTGGAGGGTCTTTTCCAACCGTAATGATTCTATGATTCTATGAAATATACCAGGAGTATTTTCTTGCTATCACAGTTCTATGCTTTTAGATGTGTTTAGATGTGTAAATATTTTTGTATTCTGAAGTGTCATAAGAGATTCCTATAAAATATATATTTTTACATAAACCTTCCTATTACAAGAGATTAAAAAAAATACATTGCATTTCATAAAAATATTTATTTTTGAATGGCAAGACTAGAAAATATTAAGATTTATTAAAAAGTAACAATTTTAACATTACGTATTTATTATTATACTTCATGTTGTTTTTATTACTGGCTAAAGAACTTACTTACCCAAATCATTCCGCCACTACAAAAATATAATGCTCATAAAATTGCCCTATTTTAATCAAAGATCTTGAGCTCTTATCTGTGATGTGTATGGTAATTTTCTTCTTTCATGAAAGAGCGGGTGTTATAGTGGATAACAAACAATTATGGAAGATAGCCATGCCCCAATTAAATTCTGCTAATGTTTTCTCTATGATTTAAAAGTATTTAAATAAGATTTTTCTAAGCCAAAGGACAGAATTTAATTTTCAGACATTTATAATTACATTGCTAATAGAATACCTTTTTTTCGCAGTAACTAAAAAAATTAAAAATCACATTCTCCTGCATCTTGTTAAATATAATTCATTTACTCACAATATTTGGATATTTTCTTACAATCTGAAATAAATTATAATGAAGGACTTTCTAACTTTAGATTTACATGACATTTTGTGAGCTCCAGTCTATCCAAGACGTCTTGGATATATGATGGGCTGATGATAGAAGCTACATTTTTTTCTATATTTTATTAACAACATACAGGAAACAGTAAGACCCACAATTTATTTTCTCAATTTCTCATTGCTCAGAATTCAAAATATACCACGAACTCGTGTAATGTTGAAAATCAGCAGTTGTGGCCATAGTTATATTTTTATCATTATTTAAAATTCTCATAATATACCTTTAAACTGAGGATTTGGAGGATGGCAAGCACAAAACTGAGTCTGTTTTGAATACTAAAATTTAACCCTTTAATTCTACCACTTAAGGGGACATATATTCAACCTTCTCTGTTACTGAAGCCATATACTAACAGAGATATTAAATTATATGTTATGTATGCTCCAGATATTTTTAACACTTGTTTATTTCACATATTTGAATATGTTACAATTTTAAGTTTTAATTTCCTTGGGTAATGCTAGATATTTCGAAGTCAATAACCATCTCCATTTATTCCAAATATTCTATCAGTGAGATTATTTTTGTAATCTATTTTTATTCTTATATACTAACCATTTAAGGAGGATTTTTCTTTTTTTTTCTCTATTATTTTCTAGCCATAAAAATCAAAACAGAGGCCTGGAGACCATTTAAGGTTATTCTAGAACAACTAGCAGGAATTTCCATTGGACACATTTGCCAGCAATTACTTCCTAATCTTGTATTGTTTGAGTGAATCACTTGAATTATCCTATTGAGTTATATGAATTTATTCAGTATCCATAGGCACTGAAGGGTAGCCTGTTTGCCAATAACTTTAAATTATCTCATAAGGAATTATGAAATTAAAATAATTTATACATCTTAATGTCAAGGAGTCTTACACTTCAATGAGGAATTATTCTTGCTAAGCGCTATTCCAATGTAATGTGAAGATAAGCCTTACCTCAGAGAGATTAGAATATAAATATACCCCAGTAGATGGATGCACACTGATTAGGAAAAGCCAGGAAACATGAAGATCATTGTTGTAATCTTATTACATTCTCCATCTACTAGTTGTCAACATTAGGGAGCATCATTGTAACATAGATTTATTACATTTAAGTAAATTACAGCAGGAAAAACCTAGTAAGTACGCCATAATGAACATTATAGCCAGTTTGTTAATAGACTCTGCAGGGCCTCCCTTTCTCAAATAACACAAAATACAACTTCCAGCAATCTAGCGATTATCCTTTACTGAAGTTTTGCCATTTCAGCTAAGAAGCATGTCCACAGCCACACTGGATTTGATCTAAGCACACCTTCCAAGGCATCCTCTATAGATGTAATTTCTTCAGACATTTTCAATCCTAACATCTCTGTAGAGAGACATAAGAGGAAACAAGAACATGTAGGTATCCTTACATAACCTATTATGTTTACTAGATCAAACAGATCTGGGCACCTTTTTTTTTGTTCAATTTTTAGATCTCCTTATGTTACTCTTTGTCCAAATATGGATAGACATCTTGGTTCCTACAGCAATGTGCATATCTGCAAATATATGCAAGTAAAAACAATTAAGTATCTCACAATTATGAAATCTAACTTTTTAAAAGATCTTTGATACAGGCAAGATTTCTAAAAGCACAAATTAATTATTATTATTATTTTTTACTCTAACAACATTTCCTTTTGCAGGTGGATTCCTAATCCAATGATTTATTTGTGTTTTCTGAATTCAAGCCAGATACAAAGAAAGACAGATATCTAGATATCTTGAATCTGGAGCAGGTGAGATAATTCATCTTGTTTTGAGAGGCTTATCTCCATCTCAGTTAAATTATCAAAACTTGTGTTGCTACCTTTCAAAATCAAGTTTTATTTATTTATTTTAGTCTGTGCTCCTATCTATCTTTGGACATCTAAAACTTAGATGATCTGGTCATCTGAGACTTCCTTTATATTCAGTGTGAAGAACCAGAGATTTAGAAAAGGAATTAATCTCTATAATTGTATACATATGTTTTAGGTAGAGAATAAAAGATTGCAGGAAGTGGATGTTTCCTTCCACTGAATAGAGCTATACAGGAAGCCTGTAATAATTAATGTATATACCTAGTATTTAAAGTCTCAGGTTAGGAAAAATGAATCCCATGTTTGTTTTTCTGGATATTTTTTAGGAAAGGAAGGAAACACTAGCCTCTAGTATTCTTCAATTATCATTTATTAGATTACCATTTCTATATTCCTTATTCCATACTCTCTATTGCCATGAACTCTATATTTTTTCTGATAATTCTGTTATTCAAAAATCTTATCTTTAAGCTACTAATAGATGCATTATTGACTGTTTGAAAATATATGAAATTCTTTACAGAAATCTTTCTTTCAGTAAACTTGTAAACTTTGTTCATTTGTCATCTCAAGAAATGAGCTGCTCTTCTCCTTTCCGATTTCAAAAACAATCTCTCTGCTACTTCACTTTTCATGTACCCAAAAGTATGTAAAGTTCACAATATATTTACCTTCCTTTCTGTTAATGTAATTAAAATGTCAATAAATTTCCATTCAGAACAATCTGTCAAAAAAAGAAACACTGATTTAATTTTCACAGAGCACTCTGTAGGCTGCTAATCCTCCATGCTAGCAATAAAGTAGAAGATATGCATTAGGAGGCTGAAATGTTGTTGGATTTATCCACCCACAGAAATCTCAAACACTTTCTGATGTGCATTTTAATAAGCTTTCCTGTATTCCCTCTTATTTTTCTTCTTTTTTTATAATATAAAATTTGAATTATAGTCAAATAGGCTAAACTCTTAGTAGCAATATTATCAATAACAGAAATACATAATAAAATATTAAGTATGAAGTCCTATAATTTGACTTTTTTCCTTTTGACAGGACAATAGGATGAAGCATTTTCTTAGACTCTTCATACTTTTTTATCTGCTTGTTTGGTTGGCTGTTTTTTTGTGATTGTTATTTGTTTGTCTCATATTTTTTTCTTATCTGAATTCAAGGTGATTGATATTCTTCTGACATTGGATTTTAATCTCCTAGTGGCTTTGAAACGGGCCACAGAGCTGTTCAGGAGAGCATAGGAAATAAAAAAAAAAACAAACAAAAACAAACAAACAAAAAACATGGTTTACTTCAAATAAGAAGCTTACCACAGAATAAGCAATTCTCTATTTAAAAGACTGGAATAAAAATACAGTGAGAAAACAGAAGAACAAGCAAGATTTGAATCTCTTTGAAGAAAGTAAGGAAAAGTTTCCCATACAGCTGTCTACTACTAGGATTTTTCATGCTAAGAATAACAAATGTTTTGGTAACTCTACCATTTTTGTGTTAGAAATCCCTCTGTTACTTTTTGCAGAAAGCTTACTGTAATCCTGACTATATACAGGATATGATGAAATGTAGGTAGATAACCCTACTAGGGTATGTGGGCTGGAAACCTCAGGATGATTTGCCTCTAGAAGTGGTACCAAATAAGGACTCTGCACTCTGAGATGGCTTTAAAGGGACAGGAAAGAGTTTTTTTAATAAGCATTTAGGATTCAGGTTGGAGTCCAGTAAAGTAGACCAGTGAGGATCCAGCAAAAGGCTCTGTCAGACAGGAAATTATCTAGTGGTCTCAAATATACATCTATATATAAGCTTTATATATATATATTTATATATATGTGTGTGTGTGTGTATCAATTTAATTGACATTCAAAAAAAAAGAAAGAAAAAAGCGCACAAACATTTCCATCTATGTTCTTCATCAGAAAGCTTCAATCGGTTTGTGATTAAATACATTTTTCATAGGCAACCACCTAAATGAGTTCTGTGCAAGATCTGTGGGGCTTTTTCTTTTTTTCTTTTTTTTTTTTTTCTTCTTCTTTTTACTGTTAATGCTGGGATGCAACAAAAACGATACTTTAGGTAGGGATTTGAAAGCTGTTGGCCTGTTACTGGTTTCTCTATTTCTATGATGTTTCTTGTTCCTTCAGCTCTACGAGACATCTCCCCACACCCAAATCAAATTCTACTTAAAGATATTAAAAAGGACTAGCTTATCCACTGCTTGATTTTGCTACTTTTTTTCTTTCTGACTTTTAAAAGTCATTTGCCAAAATCTGCTATCCTTATTCATACCTTATTTACTACCTCTTTCTGAGCAATAGCAAAGATTAGAAGTTTTTCAGCGCTTGTGCAAATTTTTTACTTTTCACATGAGGAAAGTGCTCCCAAACTCTCCACATTTTGTTTTTCTTTTCAGTGGCTAAAGACTGAAAATCCAAGCATGGCTGAACTCAAATGATAGAGTCATGCAGTTTGAAAGGAACAAAACACCAGGGACCACAAAAACCTTTCAAAAGTGATAGGCCACAGTCTGACATTGGCCTAGTGCGTCAGCACTCTTCATTCCACACCTTCTGGGTGAATAGCAAGATCCGTGTTTCCTAAGCACGGCTTAACCCGCCTCCCTTTCTTGATCAGATAAGTAGTAGTAATAATAATAATAATAATAGCAATAACAATAATAATAATATCATCATCGGAGAGGGAGGGGATACCTGACCAATTATTGACAAATGTCCACTTTCTATATATTTCTGTTTATTTGTTTCAACTCCTGTATATACATAAATACAGATCAATATGGGAGAGAAAAAAAAAATGCCTTCTAATAACTGTCATTTGTTCCAGTGTCATGTTTGTTGAATCAGACATCCTTAAATCTTTTTGATTATTCTGGCAGAAGAAGAACTGAATATTCTTATTGTTCTACCAAATAGTTAGCCTATTTAATAACCTTAATTTTCAGGTTTGCTTGTTCCTCCAATAAAAGTGTTATATTCCCTCTGGAAATACTGATTTTGGTCTGCTTGCCCTTCCTTTGTGTTACAGACTCTCAAGATGACTTGATGACTCACTGGAATCCAGCCAACAAAAAAGTAAAACAAAGTTAGTTTATTGGTAACAGATGTCAATCTATTTGCTTTGCTGCTCCAAACTGACTAATTCCCTAATCTGCAGTACACAGGAAAATATTAATATGTTAGTGAAAACATGGTTTGTCTATTTATAAAGTTATGGATGCTTATTCTCTAATGCTTTCATATATTGCCTATCATTATTACAATGAGCAGTAGTTTTGAGTCTGAAAAATATTTTTCCATGTTATTAACATATTTTACAACAAAAGTCTGTCCCATTTATGTAATAAATGGAGAATACCAAACTATATGAGAGGATATACTTTGATTTGCTTAGAGTGTGCTCTATTTATTTTTAGTAAATTTATGATGTTTTTGCTCACATTGTCAGTGCAAAAAAAAAATGTAAAAGGCTTAGGTGCTTATAGACAGAGTGAATGGGCTTTTAATTACAGAACTCAAAGGAATTTTTATTTGCCAGAGTATATTTTGATTCATGTCCAATAATTAATGATTAACTTCTAAAGGGCTAACCTTGGAGAATATTCATTATCTGTTGCTTCCACTCTTTGCTTTCAGCGATCTTATTTTTGGGGATCATATGCACTTCCACTTCTACTTCTCTGTACTTTTCCCAAGAGCTTTTCTGCAGTTATGCTTTCCTTTTCTTTGGCTCTTTAAAATGTCATCCGATATGTTACCCATCTATCTTTTCCTTTTGTTCACTTGAGAAGTGATGACTCTACACCAAAGTGCTGAATTCTCCAGAGAACTATACAGAACTATACAGCTGTTTCTCTATAAATACACAGTGTAATAGAATTTTTGTTTTGTTCTGCTCAGAACTAAACCTGTCCTGGATTTTTTTTAAGTAGTAGTTCCTCATGTTTCTAACATTGATAGCACCCTCATTTGTCTCAAGGTTTAAAAAATTATTTATTGGCCTGGGAAATTAGCCTCGAATATGTTAATCTTAAACTTTATTTTTTAAATTGCTTTTGAGTCTATTTGTGCTTACTGTACTTTTTTTCCTTGTCCTTGGTTATTACTCAGAGATTTATTATATAACTGGGCTTTGAAATCACTTGCTTAGGAAGATATCATTTTGCTTTGCCTTTTTGTGGCTTACCACACACATGATTTATGCTTCAGTTATTCTGATGACGGAAAGAAAGCCTTCAAATTACAAGCATTACATTATTTTTCTTGGAAAAAAATAGGTGTCATGTCTGTCTCTCCAGCACACCCCAAGGATACAGACTAATTTTTATGCCTCTCAAGGTCTGCAATATCTTGAATTTGCAAAGATTATTAATAAACTTAAATTTGGCTTTAAGCGTACAAAGTGCTGTACGTAGTATAGTTCACTATCACCATTCCCCTACGACTACATTGATGATCTAGAGATCTACCCATCTCACAGAAATAGTAATTGGGAGAAAATGAAAAAAGTCTTCTAGTAGAAATCTCTGAAATTACAGTTTCCTGAGACTAATTTATTTTGCCTACTGTATATTCCTATAAAGAGTGTTTGTTTTAAATATAAAAAGAACAGCCAAAAAATAGGAAATAGTTTTATATACTATGACTGTATTTTTGTTCTTCCTACTAATTAGCCTATCCTGGGCAGGCTAGACTGGGGTTGGCAGACAGACATTGATGGGACACTACTGCCATAGAAAGACCTGAATTCAAGAGATATTTTTATTTAGTAAAACACCAAGACATAGGCCAAAGAATCCGTGCTGTGCAAACACAAATGGCCCAAGAACATGCTCAGAGATTTCCCCAATCTATGCTGTAGGAAATTTCACTTTCCAGCTGCACCTTCTAGTTATCACATTAGTGAAGGTGCCTCGGTTTGAAAATGTAGCATTTAAGGATGGTGTACTGAAAAATGATTATATTCGGCAAATAAGTGTTAGTACACAGCTCTGATTCATATCTGACCATATCTTGTGTGACAAAGACCATTCCATTCAGTAAAACATAAGAAAAAAAAAAAAGATTTAGGAGGGTTGCTGATCTCTAACTTTTCATACAATTTAAAGACACCTAAAGCTATTAGTGTGGTATATTTTTTTCTTGCATGGAGCATTATATAGTGCTGTCATCTTCTTTACAGATACCTAGTAGAAAATTCTGTGTTTTTATATAATATATATGAGAGGAAAAATCAATAGAAATTCAGCCTTTAACAATTGTATCCTGGCAGACAAATTTAGTGAAGATCAATGTGCTATGTATCCTTGAGAGTTTTGAAACAGGACAGATTCAGTCTTGAAATATGGTGAAGATTTTTTAAAATGACAGCTATTAGGCATGGCAGTTATACATCACGAATGATGTATTTTCAAATTTTGTGGTGCATCCTCTTCCAATGGTAAGCTTAATATCATGGTTAAATATTTTTCTGACATATTCTCACTGAAGTGAAATTTAATTTAAGGAAGTCTTATGGCTTATGACTTATGCTGTAGAGAGATCAGATGATCACAATAAGCATAGGTAAATTATATATCCATAGAAAATAATATCCATGAAGATATACTTAAACATACAGTGCATATTACATTGCTGGAATCAGTGAAAGACTATTTCCAAAAATAGCAAATAGATACAAACTATTTTCAAAAATGGATTTGATAATTAATTATTTTGCTGATTTAGGCAAGTCAAAAGACCTATGAATCCAAAATGAAGAAGATCAAAAACATTTCTTCTTCAGTGCAAATAAAATTCCCTGTCTCCAAACCTTTTACAAAAGCATCAGTTCATTTTATTCACTCTTGGAGGGTGGCATTAAATAAACCAAAGCTAATGATAAAAAGGTGGTCCCTGCAGCTGTTATCAAAGTGCAAAGCTTCTCAAAATGAATACAGCAATATAACTTTACAATATTAAACATACAGTAACCAAAGTGCTCCAAAGTAACCAGAAATTACGGTCCAATTGGCTATTCCCTTCTTTCAGAAAGGCAGTAGACTTATTCCCTAACAAGACACTGCAGTGGGCATAATTATTAGGTTTTTCATAGCAGGTGTCTGCAGGGGTGCCCTGTGCAACAGGAGGTCATGAATCTGCCCCATGCCAGTTCAAGCTGCTTGGAATTAAAAAAAATAAAATAAAAAAATAACCCTGAAAATAAGATGAATAAGAATAAGAATAAGAATAAGATAAGATCGTGGAGTAAGAGACAGGCTGAGGAGACCTGAGAGAACCCTTGCCAGTGTTGGGGGCAGTGAGGACTCGGGTGACAGTGGTCTTTGTAACCACTGCTGTCCCGAGTGAGGCAAAAGGGCTGTGAGGTGGGATGGCCACAGAATATGTGGGGTACTGGCCAGACCCTGCTCTCCCTGAAAGGGAGATACCCTGCAGAGGGATATAGCAGACTTTTTAAGGAGCAAGCTGAATGCTGTAGCCTTGTTGTTTTTTAAAGGGACAAGAGGTGAATTTTCTAATAATACCTGCTGAGTTTACTACTGTGACAAACCTTGCAGATTGGTCTAGTGGATGAATGGGTAGTTTGTGCTGTGTTCAGTCAGGTTAACTTTAGATAACAAAAATAATCTGGTTTCCTGGGGAGAGAAGTGGAGTTTTACTGGGAAGAGTTTTACTAACATGTTACCTGTGTTGCCTGGGAGGAAGAGTAGAGTTTACAGTGCAGCTCTATCAAGGCTGTGAGAGTGTTTACAGTAGGGTGTTTTATAGGCAGTATGTCTATCCCACACAGTCCTCACTTACCTGTTTCTAAGAGATGAGGGGTGGCACACACTGGGCACCAAGGGTAGGGTTTGGGTTGAGGAGCTGAGCCAAGGGAAGTGGGTGAACCCAATTCAATCCAAGTTGAGCCTAGGGGAGAGGGTGAAAAAGTGTTTGCCTAACTGTTTGCTTGAAACAATCAGTTATTCGAAAAGTCTGTTAATTCATAATAAATTCAAATAATTCAAATCCCAAATCAAGACTGTTTTGCCTGTTGATAGACCCACACACATTTTATTGCAAGAATGGTCTGAGGTACAAATGGTCATTAAAAAAGAAAATATAACCATAATTTGTGTAGCAAAACTAATGACTGATAGGTCTTGTAAGAAATTGTCAGTACAGAAAAGTGCTATATTCTTTGAGATAAAAGAAAAACACAATTCTCTGTCTCAAAGACCTGTATTATTCAGATATTTGTTTGCCTGTTTCAAACATAGCCAAAGGGATTTACCCTTTTTCAGAACTCTTTAAACAAAAAATTTCATAAATGACCTCTGACAAAGAGGATAATATAAAATTCTATTACTTGCCAGTACTTGCCAGTTCATTGGCAGACGTACTGCTGTCAAGCCATAATTTAAGAGTGCATTAAGAAACCATAGGGAAGGATTTTTATAAGACACTTGTGGCAGTTATGTAGCCAGCTCCCACTTAAGCTTTAGAAAAATTTCCTCCAACCCACTCTCCAATTAAGTCTTTGATGAATCCATATTTTTATCAGTTCTGATGCCAACGATAAAATTTCATGTTAGACAGACGTGCACTCATGGTCCTAATCGCCCAACCTCTCAACAGTGAATGATGCAAGGACCTATCGCAATGTGGTTGTATTGGATTCTAAATTACGGGAAGGATTTGGTTCGAACTGCAGCTTGTAAATGTCACCCATCAGCTAGCTTGTGTGAGATTTCCTTTATATGTAGAGCTCAAAAGTCTCATGAATACTGCTTGTTAGTTTTGGGCCCATATAATTAGTTGCAAGAACCATCTAATGAGTTGTTATTACGAGGTTGGATTATGTGCATTGTGAGCATCTATAATAAGCTCTGGATTCATTCCAAAGGTTGTTATAATTGTTGGGAAATTTTCGGTATCTTACAGTTAGTCTTGTATCGGACCTTACTCTATACTGATAGTCCTGATAAGGAAGGCAGTGGAACTCAGGCTCTTCAAAAATGATGCTCATTTTTTTTTTTTTTTCTTAGAAGCATAACATCAGATTTGTTGCCACAGACTAATCTTACATATTCTGTTGTCTGGGAAAGTTTCTACCTCTGCTCATCAGGAAAATCATATAGATTTTTTTCCCTATTTTTGTATTTTTCTGTTCTTGGCTTACCTAGTTCCCATCTATAAAATACGTAGCGAACTAAGAAGGTTACAAAATAAATCTCTCATCTTGCGGTAGTCAACTCAACCAAGATGTGACCAGAATCTGTATCATCTTTGCCACAATATAATAGCAGGTGGGCAGTAAGGAGACACACTTTTCAGAGACATTTTATTGATAGATCTTCTTCACAGGGAAAATACCTCAAATCCCACCAAATTCCACAGGTAGGAGGTGTAAGTGAAATACAATAAGGAAGTAGGAAACAGACAAAATGTTTATACAAATACATAATGCCACCAGACTCTGGGAGTCTTTGATGACTTGTAGGTCAAGAAGAAGAAGAAATTTGAGATGATTTTGAAAATTCAAGACCCATCTGGAATAGCTGACTAGAATTACATCTCAGTGTAGTCCAAAAATAAGTCTGTTTCATGAGGAGAGATATTCCCAAACAATATAGTTATTAAACAGTGAGCATTATAACTCTGGTCAATATGGTCATTATAACTCTACTCAAGTGTGCTATTGACATAGATAAATCACATCATCAATTCCAAATATATGTGAATTGATCTAAAATTATTTATCTGATTGTTAAAAAACATCCACTTGTGTCTTGGAGGAAATAGCATAAATCCTGGTCAGTCTCATGGGAAAGTATAAACAAAATATAATTCTGTGAGAAATAGCTTTAACTTTTTCTAGATAAAAGACTATTAAAGTGCTAAGAGCAACTGAAACTGGACAAAAACCTGTGTGATTCTAAAATATACACTAAAGTATGCTGTTAGAAGAAATCTGTGAAGTACCTTGCTTTTCTCAACAGAAACCACAAAGGCACTTTTGAGAATAGTGTGTAGTAAATGAGTGGTTTGAAAATACTTAACAAACCATCCAGACCTTCTAAAACCAGTGAATATCCCACCAGTTTCAGGAGGAAAAATAGTAGCTGTCTTTGAGATGTTTTGCCTCCTTCCTTCATGGTGGTGGGGTGGGTGACATTGAATAATGATCTCTTTTAAGTGGTCAAAAGGAAGAGGATGAAGTTTTTTTTTTTGAAGCAGAATGCACTCTTGTGAACAAATTTACTACATCAGAGAAGTGGTAAAGGCTACTGGTTAATTAATGCATTGAGTGAATAACTCACCTGATTATTCCTTTTGCCATCCCTGGAGGGATTAAAACGCTTCCCTTCCAAGAACATTTTCACTCTTTACAGTGAAGACTCTTCATTTTCTACTCTACCATTCTTTCTGCAAGCAAACAACTGAGCAACAAGTTACTCAGTTGCCTGCATAGCGCTATCAGCTAGGAGTTTAAATGAAATGGAAGCAGCAAGAGCAGCAAGAAAGTTTGTAATACATAGAAGACAATAGCAGTGATTGAACTGCATGGTAGGCAAACCTGATAGTCATAACTTGCAGTATTTTGTGAGAGAAAACTGGTAATCAGAGAGCTTCTGAAGCTCTCTGCTTTTCAGCAGTTTGGGATATCAAAATTACTTTCTTTCAGTGAAAGAAAGGAACTCCATGAAAGGCTCTGTAACCTTCTGTTGTTACTGAATGAGTATCGGTATGAGTATGTATACATGAATACAGTTACCGAAAAGTCTATTGATTACAATACTGGCCCTGATTTCCTTCAAGGGTTCCACTTCATCAAAATGGTAAAATTAACAACAACATTTTTAATAAAAAAAAGGTCAAGCACCTGATGACATGGTCTTCAGAACAAAATCTAAAGTATAATTTTTAATCCTTGAGTACAGGAATAGCAGAAAAAGATCAAAAGAGAAGCTGCTTGACAAAAACAAGGAGAGAAATGCATCTCAATAACATCATATTACAGAGGTGTATATATATAGTTCGCTTGTTCTGCCATATATTAAAGTTCTTTTTTATAAGGTACTCAAATACGATAGTGGCACTTGCTTAAATAGAACTCATGCAGACAGCTCTGATCTTTTCCTGAGGTGGAAATGATTGATGATGTCTACTATTACATGAAGGATGGGTAAGTGGCTGTGAATGCCGTTTTATTGACAGTGCTTGAACCTTGACTGATCTCAGAGGGAAAAAACAATAGATGTATAATACCACTTCATCATGTAAGGAGCTTTTAAGACATGTTACAAATGATTTGTAACAATGCTTTATAAAAGGAATTTCAGATACCAATTTATTATTACTTGCTTAATGTATTCTAATGCAACAAATATAATTAAGCTACTCATGTTTATTACTTAGAAAAGCAAAGTTTTTTGAAAACAAATAGCAGATATTATTAGGATTTTAAACTTGTATGTGTGTTTTGCGACAGTGACTACTGTCAGGACTCTATTACTTCCTACATAAATGCTCTTTGATACCAATCTGGCAACATAAAAGTAATTTAAAGTGAAAATTACTTAAATTTCTTAGTTGGAGAAATTACTTCACTAGTGGTATAAGTTTTACCACAATTAAAAGGCAGACTTTTTTTATTAACGTGCCCAAGTTAGTCTTCACAATACTATTTCCATTATTAGTCATGACTGAAAAAACAGGAAATTACAACAACTTTTCTTAGCAATGTGTCTGGTTGATTAAATGAAGTACTGTATCTTCTGGCAACATTGCATCCTGTGTCCATGACGAACTTTATTTTAGCTGAATGCTAAGCTTTAAAATTTCTTTTGCAGTCTTTCAAAGGTCAGTTTGATTTTTATTTGCCTTAAAACTCTACACAATGAGGTGAAGTTTTTAGAAGCTGATCTAACCCAGTCACCTGTTCATGAACCAGAGGACAGAGCAGAAAGATAGTAGAGGAAATAACTTCTGAACTGCCTCAAGTTAAATCATCTCTACTTACCATCAAGACTCTCAACTGAATGCACAATCATTGCACAAACAATGCCACATCCTGCTCTATACCATAAACACAATATCCTGTACTTGTGTTCTATGAAATTGTTATTGCAAGTGTCATCATTGGATTTAAAAACTTATACACAGATGAAAGCTTTGTTTCTTTTTCTTTTTTTCTTTTCTTTTCTTTTTTTTTTAATTTTGCTAACTATTTCTAATCTTGTTAGCTAGGAATTCTTGCTTTAGTCATTCATAGTAAATTCTGATGAGAAAATATTTAGTGTTATGTCTGAAAGTCTTTGCCTTGCTTCCTACCTAATTAATTTTGCCATTGAACACTGATCCCTAATTTTGGAGAGTATATAATTAGCTATTTTATTGGATAAAATTTTTGCTCCAATTTTAAATAAAGTCTTCAAAAGCTTTTCTTTCTTTGACATCACTAAGATTTAATCTGCAGACAAAAGTAGTTCAGTTTAACTTAATGATGATCGTAACGTGTTAAAGATGCCATCCATTCATGCCTGTATAAATTCTGGTACAAGTTTGACTCTTGCCGACTAGCTGCTTTCTAGACATTGCCTGAGCTCTGTTCGGAAATTTGCATGCGCCCAAACCATTCTCACTAGGTAGTATGGATGAGGCCACTCTTTTGTTCCTAGAAGGAAAGGCATGGACAAAAATTTAATGCATTTCATTAAAATGAGTGACCCTGGCTCATTTCTTCTAGTAACATAGATACAGCATGTAAGAGCAATGGGGATTTTTACCTTGGTAAATTTATGTAAATCACTCTTAATCTTAGTTTGGCTTTGAAATGGGTAGAGAATGTTTTAAGTGCGTGAGAGAGAATACCGTGTTCTTTCTCAGATTTTTCTCTTGAAGTTTGCTCAACCTCAAAGTGATGCATTCAACCTGAGATTAGAAAACTTGTCCGTTCTGTCTAATTTTTCCTGGACTGTCATCATCTGTAATAAGGATTCCCAAATCAGAGTCAAGTATAATATCAACAAAAATGTCAGGTACATAAAATGGAATAAAAATTAACTTATTCCTCTACAGCTCAATTAGTACTGTAGTGTTGCCTGCGGTGAAAGCTTGCTTTTGTCAGGAAAGCATTGACTTACAAAAAGAATAGCCAATATGTTAAATAACAAGCTCCATATTGACAGTCACTTTTCTGACTGTAACCACAGACTTTAACAGTCCATTTTAACGCTTCCTCTGTCAGAAAATTCTCCCAGCAGACTGAGTTTAAAAAGGCAAGAGAAAGCACGTTATTCTTAAAATACTACTTACAGATCGCCCAGCATTCATGTTGAAGTTATAACAAAATTCTGTCTCTGATAGGCATTTCACTGTATCTTAAATACCCAATATGTTACACAGGCAGGCAGATTTAGAAAGGTTCACAGACACAGGTATAGCAAATCAACACATTCATGAAGACCTGTGTGAAAAAGGCAGTTCTTATCTTTACAGTTCTCTCATTGCTGTGGTTACTGCATTGTGCTAATATCTGAAGCTAAAGTCAGGTGTGCAGTGACCCAGAAAGGATGATGAGAAAAAAATAGAAGTTTCTGTTTATATTGTCTTCCGTGTTTATCATATGACAAAGCCTTTTCCCCACACTGTAGCTGTATCTGAAGCAACAGCCTTGACCTTCTCTTTCTACTCTTAGATCTCTATCTCTTAGATTCAACAACAAGGGTATGGAGGAGGTACTGTGCTGTATCATGCAATTAAAAGTAGGGTATGTAGTGATTGACACAGCTAGTTTATTCAATGGGCTATTACTGTATTTGAACAACTTGAATTACTTGTTCTTGAGCTAGTGTCACAGGTTCCATCGTGCCTTGTGCTCGCTGAATTTTTTTTATGCTTGTGTATCCCCTAAGAGTTAGGAGAGTGCTTTGCGCTGTTTATCATTGTTGCATATTACAGAGTTTTCCATGCTGTCAGATTTCTTAGAGATTATGAGTTTGCAAGGAAATAACTCAGTGTTATAAGTGTTTTTATGCCCTTATTTTATGTATAGGTATTTTATGTTTTTGAGTGATCACCTGAACCACAGGTGTTTATTAAGTGTCTGTTTTAAAGTGTTTTGCTGTGTAACTCCTCATACATACTATCGAAGAGATACTTTTTTGGAATGTCACAATCAGATTCAATTTGGATTTATACATACTGATCCTAACCGAACAGCTTTCAATACATGATCTATAAATCTGTCATTTTTATCCCAAGTACAAAGAAAGCTTTGTAAATCAAAACATTTTAAGATTTATTAGTGTGATTTAAAAGTGTGTAATCAAAAATGTATTTTATTGACTTAAGAAACTATGTTTTGGCTAGAGATAAAACTGAAAGAGATAATAATACTGAAAGCAGTATTATAAAAGCTGTATTTTGAAGACATGCACATGATTATCAGTTTTGCTATTCAGAGGTCTAACAAATAAAAATAAAACTCCAAGTGAAAAAAAAAAAAAAGTTTCTCTACTGATATGTCTTCCTATCCTAATTAAATAATCATCAAGTTAATATGATACTGAGAAACTGGCTGTCTTAATCCGAACTTCATTTTATCTTGATTCAGAAATACAAGGATGTTATAGTTCTTACATGATTTCAGATGCCAATAACAAAGGATGTATTGATTTTTCTTAGAAGATTTTACAAGAACTCTAATGATACATTAAGAATTCACATTTTCTAAATGCCTGTAGCAGAATTCATGTACATAGAAAATCACTATAAAGCCATGCCCTACTGAAAGCTCTCTCTATTTTGGTACGTCTGCATGGGACGATTATCAGTTATAGTTGTTACATCAGTCATAATTGTTACAGTATCAATAAGAAGGTACAAAAATATATTGTCTCCTATTTAAAATACAAAACAAAACAAAAAACTTGCATTGTCATAGTTTCAAGCACTAAATATTCTCAGATCAAATCAGTAGTCCTTATCTTCTGTATTCTTCTGAATAACAACATTAAAAGTGTTTTTTCCTGTCTGTAAAATCAGATATAGCATTAGAGTAAAACCTGGAATATTATCAAAAGAGGTCTTGGACTGCTTTAGGACTTGTTTATATATTTATTTATTTATATATTGCACATGGATTTGTCTCTTTAACCACTTTTCTGAGCTCATGAATAGAGGCTTAGCTCATTTCAAATAATAAACTAATTCCAAATAGTAAATCCTGGCAAGGGCCTGCATTGCCTTTTGTCCTGATTTGTAAACTAGAAGAGAGTCTGATTATTGAGTCTTCAAATAGCTTGGTATATCCTAAATACTAATCAGGAATGATTTCAAAGTGTGCTAGGAACTGCACAAATACAGTGATGGTTTCAAAGAGATCATACACTGAACAGGTAATGGGTGAGTAAAGAGTTAATAATGAAACCGACATATTGCAGGAACTCTGCCAATGTGGCAGAAACAAATGGAGAAATATTGTTCCCAGCAGCAAGATAGGGAAGTGGGAAGTCTTGCAGAGGCAAGGTAGTTTCGCTTCATTAAAAATTGTATCAGTATCAAATTCGCTAAACCGCGTATCTTTGCAAAACTCGCTTTGTGGACAATGCAAAGAGCAGATTCTCTTATGGATCTCTCCCGAAAGTTCTGGAAGGATCACCTCATAAGGGTGACTTAGTGATATAGTAAACAGCATCATTTTTAATTTACTCATGTAGTAATCTCCAGGTATGATTTCTATGAAATCAAATGAACTTCTGTCAAACCAAAAAGCTGAGAACAAAAGTAAATGACCTTCTAATATCAGCAATAGTATCTTGTGTTTTTCCGTTTCTCCATTACCTAAAGGTGAAGTCAAGTATTATAACATATATTGAATTAGACATATTCCAATATATATTAAATAAGACATCTATAAAGTACTTTCAAAAGCAAGAAAGTGAATTATTACATTAAACTAGAACATGGGATGCTTAGACACATCTGAGCCAAATGAAGTGACTTCCAGACTGATCTGGTCAAGAGTGTCAGCCTTTATTGTCCTTTCCTCCCCTCCGCTCCCCGTATTTTTTTCCAATGACCAATTAAACCATCCAATGAAGAAAACACTCCTGATTAAATCTCTGTGAGAAAAATTTTCATTTAGATCAATCAATATTTCTTATTTTAGAAGATTCCTAGCCATTTCATCTACAGATTAATGTAATCAGCTTCTACTGTTTTTCCACATTTTCCAGAAGAAAGAAAGAAATTTTGTCTATAGCAGATGTTTATAAAAATCTTCCATTTTTAAAGATTGCTTTATTATAAAAAAGTGTCTCTAATCTTAAAATTATTATTCCTTTTTGTGTAAAGATTGCGAAAATTGCATAAAAATTATTGAAATGTGATTTGCCGCTACCATTCTGTTTCTAGACAGAAACTAAACTAAACTACTTTCTAAGCTACTGAAAGCTGTTCAACATCCCTTAGTCACATGAAACAATAACTTCATACCCACTGTTGCTTCTCGCAGGCTATTCTGTACATGCAGTTAGACAAGAATATATAGATTCCACTTGTTTTGTTTTTTTTTCAGACAGGGTTCTGAAGGATAACAAATAAAATTTATTCGTTGGGCTATGCAGTGTGTTGGATAACAGGCTTAGGATCAAGCAGCACCCTAACGAAGGCCAATGTGTTGCACTGCACACTAGAAATAGGCAACGTATAAGTTGAGGAAGAACTTCCTTACTGTGGCTGTGACAGAGAACTGAAACAGGCTGCCCGGAGAGGTTGTCGGGTCTCCTCTGGAGATTTTGAAAACCCTCCCAGGTCTGACCCTGCGCCACGTGCTCTAGGTGTCCCTGCTCAACCAGGGGGGTTGGGCTAGATGATCTCTAGAGGTCTCTTGCAACCTCAACCGTTCTGTGTGATTCTGTGAGTAGGTACAGCTGTAAGACTGTCTTCTTTTACGCTTTTTTATTCAATAAAATATCCCACATAATTCAACAGATGGAGTACCAATATGGTATATGCAATATGGTGATGACACTGCAAAGTTTAAAAGGGGGAATATTCAATATTCCGTCTTTAAATGAAAATGATCAAATGAAATATTTAAATGTGTAGCTTGGATGTGGTGAGACACTTTCTTGATAAAATTCAGCAAACATCTGATTTCTATCCTGATTTTTTGTACAGAAGATTTTGCTACAGCTGTGATTTCTGTTAGTGGTTTTTAAAGCTTCATGATCTTTGTTTAAGAAATCTGTTTTGCAATCTGCTTAGTAAATAGCAAAAATGATTTTCAATTTGAAAAAAATAAATATAAATTTAGCAGTGTTTTGTGTCAACATTTATAATTTTATGGGCAAATGCCAGCATTTATAGTTACAAAAACATTGTAAATCAATTGATAATCACAATGTTATTTTACTTTGACAATTGCTTACTCAATCTGTCCTGATCCTCTTGAACATTTTATACCACTGTCAAAGTACTACTTATTTTCCCTGCAAGTATTTCTAGTACACTTTCAAAGTCTTCCTTTGTAATATATTTTTTACTCAGAGGTGATAAGAAAATACAATTTTTTCTCTCAATCTGCAAACCAAATATGTATAGTTAAGCTTCACTAAACTATAAGGGGAGAAATATGGGGAGAAAACACAACTCATTCCTACTCACTCAGTTTTGGGATATTTGAACTATAACTGTAACTGTGCAGCAAAGTTTTCTCTGGACATTTTTGATAACTTAAAAATATTAGGATAACTTGAAATTTGATAAGCCAACAATGATCATGTCCATCAAATGATAGGCATTTGAGCAACAATATCCAGAGAAAATTCTTGTTTGGTTTTAAGGCAAAGGATATTCTTCCAGGTCCAGAAAACAAATATTATTACTTCCATTTTCTCTGTGCAAAAAGAAGCCATTAATAATATTTTCAGAAAGGGAAAAATACGCTAGCAGACTTTGAATGGATATTTTTCTTAAGAAAAAATTCAGAGTAGCTTGTTAGTGGTGCTAAAATCTTATTAATAAATATCAGTCTCCAAGTAGGAGAGCCACAATTAATTTTCATTATTATTCTATATATAGGATTAAAATTAAATTATATCCTTTCCATGTCTGGAAATTTTAGAGCTACTCTGGGATATGGAAAATGGAGGAAAATAATCACCTGTATATTGTCGCAATTTCTGCTACCGTAGTCAGTTTTCTTACAATGTCACAGTCTTTTTTTCATTCAAATGCTCAATTTGTTGCAGAAAGGTAGGCTATCATGGCAGCAGGTTACATTAAGACATTTCTAATTATAACGAGGTGCAAAGGTTTTCTTTAGCATGCTCCTTCACAACTTCTAGTTTAATAATCATATGACAAAACCATTTCAATAAATTCTTGCTAGGACTGTAGTAAGGGTGCAGGTCTGCTGACTCTCTCCTTTAGGAAAAAGCCCCAGGAAGAACCTGCTCCAATCTGCAAGACTAGTGGAAAATACTTTTTTGGAGGCTGATTCCTGGTGTGGCCTAGTGAAGGAAAAAGCATGTGTACTGACAGATTTTTCTGACTATATTCTGGAAACCAGAAAAGGCCTAGGTTAGTAGATAACCTTAGTGAAATAGATTTAGTTTGTTATTCCTTTCTGATAGGTAATTTTACAGTAGCACTAACAAAAAAAAAAAAAAACTGAAACGTTAAGCTTAAAAACAGCTCACAGGATCCCAGCATTCAGTTTGAAATGAGGCTGGATGAAATGGATGAATAAGGCTACCCATAGCCTTAAAATTAACAGCTATGAATTATATTTGTATTTTATTATGTTGAAAATTGTATCATGATAAAATATTTTATGCAGTCTAAGAAGGCACACAGAACCACTTTTTCCTCAACTATAGTTATAATCCAATTGTGTTCCTTCTTTCAAAAAAAGAACAGGTTGCCCAAATAGGTATGGAGTCTACGTCTTTCTAGATATTTGAAAGCCATCTGGACAGGGTCCTGAGTAAGGTTCACCTGTTCTAGGTGACCTTGCTTGAGCAGGGACTTAGACAAGATAATCTCCAAAGGTCCCTTCCAACCTCAACCTTTCTGTGATTCGTTTGAAAGCACATATGTCTAGAATTCATCATAATTCTTTAACAAAGATGCTGAATTGACTGCAGAATAGGTATCAGCTGACAAAATTTTCGCAGGTTATTGCTAGGATCTGTCTTACTGATCATACTAACTCAACTTTAAACACTTCTTTGTTTTGGAAAAAAAAAAAAAAAAGAAACAGAAAAGCTCGGTCAAATCTTTAGAGGCCTTCATTCAACTGACACAAACACAGTTTTAAAAAGGGTGTTGTTCCACATATCGCCAAAGTTATCTAGTATCATTTCAGTAGCTTACACTTATTCTTGAATACAGTAAGTCTATGGTCGAAGCTGTTCAGTCAGTATCTTTTTCCCCAATTAAAATTACCATATACTTAATACATAAATAAAATAATCAAATAAAATTCTATCATCTCAAAATGCTCAGTGAGTAGGAATGTATCCAGATACCTTTAGCTAAAAATATGACCAGGCTTTCCAAAAATAAAGTTTGCTGTCTTATTCAGTTCTCTGATATAGAGAATTCTCTTTAATAACCTCATTTTGCAACTTAAAAAACAGAGGCATGGAAAGATCAAATGACCTGTCCCAAAATTACTTAAGGATTCTCTGGTATATCTGGGTATCAAATCAGATATCTAGCATTCAAGTTTATTTCCATAACTGCAAATCTAGTCTTCTATTTTTGCTCTTAAGAATGAAGAATATTATTCCCTTATCCTGTTATTATCTTTTATGAATGCCTTGTCAATATTTTCTAAGAGGTATACTTATAATATGTCTCCTTGTTACCTAATCTTTTACAGTTTAGAGAAAAGACTACTGCGGATGGTGTTTGATTTAGGGGTCACAGTTGGAGCCACCTCTCTCCTCTTGTTACTGAGTATTTTTTAGCTGTTGCTGAAATTTCTCTATTTCTCCTCTACCTGTAAAGTAACGTCTTGCCATGGCATCCTTGACGTTATAGGAACACATTATTCACACCTTTGATTTTCTACAGCTAGTAAATGCATCATTTTGGAAATAACCTAACAACACAATATAAATGCTTAATTTTAATGGTCATCTATCTGTTACCCTCTTTGAAGTATATCGTAAAACACATAGAGCACTCGGTGGTTATAAACCTTTAGTATTTGCTGCAAACGAATATGCTCTATTTTAAGGCTTAGGAGTTTTATTAAATATGTCTTAGATAAATCTCAGTAAATTATTTATTGGGCAATAATCTTTAAAATGAATTTGCTTTTGGTGGTGGTTGACCAGTTACAGCTGTTCAACAAACCATTCATAATAAAATAAGTACAGGCTTAAATGCTGCATAAACATGAAACAAGACATTTTAAATTAATGTAATCATATGTTTATAATTCCTGATTTGATTTAGTGATTGTAGCAGTCTTTTACAAGACAAGAAAGTCAGACAGAGTTATTTTATTTTTATTTTACATATGTTCTTCTATTGGGTCTGTGAGAAAAATCTTGATATAATAGTAAGATAATGCAGTATAATTGTCAGTCATTCATCTGTTGGGTGGATTTTTTTTTCCCAAGCTGAGTATATATTACAGCTCTTACTAGCTAATATTCTGTTGAAAAAAATGAAAGTCTTTTGTAAGAAGGACTTTTCTTGACTTCCAACATCTCAACTCTCACATGATCACGGTGAGCAGTGAATCACCAATGCTGTAGTGATTCACCTGCTTTTTCCAAACTGTAAAGGTAAAATACTAGTATTTATAGTTACAGGCTATTAGAAGATCCATGAACTTACCTATTTGTGTTAGAAAATGACAGATCATGAAATGATGTTCCACAACATTCCTTTCACTCATCATCCATATGTTCTTTTCCTGCTTGACTTCCTGAATTTTAAGCATTTTGACAGTTAATTTCTGTGGCAAACCTGAGTCTTAGACTGAAATTTTCTTTTGAAATTTTCTACTAAATGTTAGTTTGTGAGGTGTAGAAAATAGGAGTTGTTGCTGGTGTTAATTATGTTCTCTGAATTGGCCTTGAAATTTGGAGATTTTGGAGTCTGGATTTGGAGTCTGGATTTTGGCAATGGATATTTTTTTCCCTTTAGAAACTTAAGGGGGATGTTGTCTGTGAATATCTAGCAGAGAAAAAAAAATCTAAGTATTTGTACTTTTTCACAAAATTATCCTGCATGATCAGGAAAGACAAATTTCCACACGATTGCAGGCTAGAAGGCAGGATCAACACTTTAATATAGCAGAAGTAGATTTGGGTTAAAAGACAATAGATTGCAAATTGTTCCAATGTTTGATGTTTCTTCTGTACTTTTTGCAGCCATTTGAGAAGTCTCATTTGGGAAAACATTAGATGTCATTCTTCCATTTTACAAACAGAAGAACTGAGAGATTATGAGAGTGCATTTAAGTAACTCCTTCTCCCTGCAGATTTCTAATACGATGTTCTTTAAAAAGTTGCAAATGTCCTTCTGAAGGAAGCTAAGTTACATATTTCATTTTGTGAAGACTAGGTCATGCTTGCTCTGTGACCAGGTACTCTGTTTCTTCAAACAAAAGACATTCAGCACATATTTCCAAAAGCTACTGACTACACCAGTCACACTGGAGTGGAAAATAATAGTTTTCTCCTGCTACCAGTTGATCCCCTGCAGTGTATAGAAGATAAGGTTTTGTTAAAAGGTAAACTGCTAAAATATGTAACTATTTGTTTCCTCTGATGCTTTAGATTTCTCTGCTGAAGTCTTTCGGCTTCATATTTCATGAAGTTATTGTTACACAAATACTGAAATTCATTTAATGCACGAATGTAATGCACAAAGAGAATTAAAAGTCTAATGACTTAAAAAAAAATGGTAATAAACTCTTCAGCCACGTAAGTAAAATGAGAAGTGAGCATGGCATTGTGAAATGAGAAAGATAATCCAAGTATAATCCCAAAACAAAACTGAACAGTGTTATCACTTGTGAGGATACAAGTAGTGTGAATAATATGAACAATATGTGTGAGTGGGGGGGGAAGATAATTATATATGAAGTCAAATGAAAATAATGACATATGCTCAAATTAGATTAAATGGACAATATCCCATCAGGATTTTTGAAGTGCTGATATTTGAAAACTCAGGCTATTCTGACCTGAGATCATTTTTAACATGAATGACTTTAGAACTTATTTTTTTTTCCAGAAAGAAATACAGATATAAATGGAGAAATTAGAATATTCTACACATTCAGGAAAGATTCTTCTAGAAACCTCAGATACTGTAAAACTTCAGCTGTCCCTTTTTTGGCCTTTTTTTTTTCCCCCTGAGAACAGCTACATATATAGCAAAAAGTCACCTTAGGAGCCCTGGTTTTGTTGAATGCCAATCTGTGGAAATGATAATCAAGCTGCATTAGTCTTTGTTCAGGCTAATGTAAACTTAAGGCAGTGTAAATCCCCTGCAGATCAATTTAGTCTAAAATCTCCATAATTTGCCAGTTTTAAGATGATGCCTTGGAACTGAAACGGAGACAGGGAAATTGGATTTATGGCTTTTTTTTTTTCAGTAGAAATTCCGTTTAGAATATTTAATTCATAGTTACTTCCTAATAACTTCAGTGGTGTTACCTTTGTCTGATATTCTAGAGCAGTACTTGCCAGCACAAGCAATATCTTAAGACTGTAGCATAGGAAAAGTACTTCCTCATGAAATTTTCTACATTCAAGTTACTCAGTCCAAAAGGGATGAAAAAGTATTAACCTCCAAACCAATCTTACACACGAGATCCAATAAAAGAGATGGATATGATCTAATGCTCTGTTTTGTAAACTCAGGAGATGGCCCAACTTTTCATATTAAAGTCTCTGACTACTGAGCCTAATTATAGTCCTACTATGCTACAGTGATTCAATTCCGTACCTCTGCCCCAGAAAGTTGAACACAAGACTTCTCTTAAGCTTTTCATTGTAACGTCATTACATTGCCACATACCTATCACAGAAAAGCAGTGATTAAGGATTTGTGAAACTAGAGAAAAGATCCCAAAGTGTCAGTGGCAAGCCAGTAGAAGAGAGAATCCTAAGTTTTATACTTATTGCACTACTTATGCATTTCATGGTAAATAGTGATTAAATTGTACTCCTCACAATTGCATAACTGTGTTGCACTTGTATCCTTAGCACTTGAAAGGTGTTCACCTACTGGGGTATTTTTGTGATCTTATTCTGAAGTGTAAAGTTCCCCTCCACAAACACAGGGAGACTCAGCACTCACTTTGTAATCATTGGATCTGTCCCCATTGTCTTATCTTGTACTTGATTGTATCTTATGACACCGAAATTAATCTTTCTGATTTTATATATGAAAAGTCTAATTTAACTTTTACTCTTGACACTTAAAAGTTAAGTGTATAAGGGAATTTCGGCTTCTGCTGTGGTCAATGGAAAGCAACACACACACTTCTGAAGAGAAATTTAGAGCATGTTAGAGAATATAGTGCTTCATCCCTAGAGTTGCTTGTCTCTATAGGAGCACAAATAGTTCCATTAGATTCTACATTTATCTTGTGAATAATTAAAGCTCAATTAAATAAATCACACACGGATTTTTTTTAGTTAATTGTAGAGGGAAACATATTAACAATGTATTCTTTAGAGATAAGAGATAAAATCGGAAATACTTAGGGTAATTTGTGTGTTTTTTGATGGGGAAAAGGTTGGAAACCTAAAACTGTATAAGCATTGTACTTTAGCATTACTCCTTCAAACAGTTCATTTTAGAGGACACAGACATTCACAGTGAGAGACTATTTTTAGAAGAGGAAAGGATTTGTCTCCCCTCAAAAGGCTACATTAGCAGATGTTCTTGAGAATCCTTTGTGCACTGGAGAGTTTAAAGTTAGTAATTGCAGTTTTACTAATAACAATAAATGGAACACTGATGTGGTGCAAGCACACATCACACATCTGGTTAATCCTAGATTCAGTTTTGGATTAAAAAAAAAAAAGTTAAATCATGAGCCTACTTATAACTTTACACTATAAATATGGCAAGTTCCTTTAATGCATTAATACATATCTGTCCCCTGCCCTACAGAGGTTGCTAATACTGGTCACCTGGCCAGACTGTAATGTAAGTAACTCTGTTCTGAAATTTATATTTTTAAAAATATTTTATTGCAATATATTTCGCCTCCAAGACTTAAAGGTAATATAGGTTTTGTGTTTGGACTCAGCTGTACTCTAACGCAGAAAGAATGGCATCAGTTTTATTAGGAAATCATTGCTGTTGCTAGTTCATCAATCTTTATTATAATCTTGCAGTTAAAAAGAAACTGTCACAGAAGTATAAAGTTATGAAACATTTTCTTCTCCAAAGGACATGTGATTAATTTAATACATTAACTTATAATGTTTTTTTTTATTTATAAATTTATATTGATGTTGTACATATCTACCACTAATTTGTTTCTCACTATATTTGTAATCACAGGAGATTTCATGAAAATATTTTTATATAATAAAATTTTAATTGAATTGTCTAAATTAATACTGTAGTTATTTTTACAAGAATATATACAGGATTTTACTTTCTCTTATTTACATGGAAGTGTTCTGGTATGTCTACCCTGTTAATGCAGGGTTACCAAACCCTCATGTTGAGATTTGCAAGGTTACCAAACACGGAAAAATGCTTTTTAATATGTAAGGAGGTTCTCCCTCAGATCTGGAAGCAGAACAGCTGTATTCAGTCAGTGCCTGATTTGACTCAATAACCTCCATCTAACTTTTTAAGATTAAGTTTCCTTTAGTGTGGAACTGTCTTCAGTTTATGATTTTTTCCTGGGAATATTCAGAATGTAGAAGAAATAAAAAAAAAACACTATTCTTTAGAAGAAAAAAATAATTATGTCTTATTATAAATGCATAATGATTCATAATGTTCACATGGGCATGTATCAAACACTAATCAAAGACTAAGGATGTAGAAATGTAGCGAAACTCTTTGACTCAGTGACTCTGAGTTTCAAAGGCAACCACCAGAAGGCAACATTTGATGAAATGACAGAGAATTTATACAGTGCGACTTTTGCAATGTTTTGCTAAATATGGGTAGCTCAGAGTCTTATAGAGTATAATATTAATTATACAGTGGCAACTGGAAAAAGAAAAAAAAAAGAAATAGTTGTAACAGTTTTTCTGTGGGATCAGTTGTAGCAGAAAATTACAGCAGACAATTACTATAATGCAGATTTCTTGCAAATTCCTCACAACAGGGAGTTAATTTCTAAAAGAATACTAGAGTGCATAATGGAATCAGGACCCTGGAGAAGGAAATGTGCTGTACAGTTATCCACTTTTTTTTTAAAAAAAAAATATATATTTCTTGGCTGCTAACTAACTCAGATTAATACAGACAAGTCTAGCATATTCCAAACTTTTTCCCCAGTGACTTCTTTGGTTGAGCAGAATATCCCATTTTCCTTCTTGATGATTTCTATTTGAGGCAACTATTTTGGTATGGAATAAATCCTGCCATAGAAATGTTATTCCTGGATTTCTTATTGGGATTTAATATTGTCACTGTAGATATCTGTGAAATCCATCTACTCTTCATCACAGTTATTTTATTCCCCTTCTGTTCACTAAAAGTTTTCCATGATATAAATGTCTGTTTCAGCTTGCACTTAGCTTGTTTTGTGTTGGAAAAGGACAGATCTCTATTTCTGTTTTCACTAATTAACTGTTCACAATGAAAGGGGAAATTCTACCTAACTGGCATCTTCACTATAATTCACCGTGGGAAGAAAAACAACAAAAAAGGAATCCTTCATTTACTACAATGAATCTATCCTTTCCTTTCCTATTCTATCCTTTAAAAGGGTTTAGGTGCATTTTTTGTTTGCCTTTTTTTATATAAGCCATCACTATGCTACTCAAAATGCAAAAGAAAACTACTAAAAAGTTCTGATATTATTCCTAGTGAGTGTTTCATTTTTGCAAATTCTAATACTTCTTTGCAGTTCAGGCCAGAGCCATACACATAGCCTTATTTTTTTTTTTTCTTTCTCCTGAAGCTTAAGATCCTAAGTTTCATTAACGACTTGGAAACTCTAATAAGAATTTTGTAATTTCTTAGTATGGTGACAGAATTCAGTTCACATAGGCATTGTGGTAGTGTCACTCACATTTTGCTTTTCTAGATCAGGAATTCTCAAGAAGGTAAAATGTAGGTGGTAAATGTTAGGTCCCTCCCTCTAAATCATATAGTAATTCTTCTGTGTGTGTGTGAAATATAAACAACAACAAAAAAGTTTTGTTTTATATATAAAATGTTTTTATTATTACTACGCAAATAGAATTCTGTTTTCATCTTATGTCAGTGTTGTTTATAATTGCTTATCTTGTTTTTCTACCATTGTTTAATTGCTTTATTGGTTTAACATCCCAAAAGAGAATATTCCCTCATTGCCAAACTTGTGTTTGCATAAAGTTTAAATTTAAGTTAGTGTTTAATTTAAGATACTGTGTAGCTACATAAAGAGCTCTGCATGTTTTAAGTTGAAGAAACTAACAATAGGCAGTTTTTAATATTTTGCTTAAAAAAGACAGTGTGAACTTTGAGTTAATTTTCACAACGTATCTAAAGCATAAGACATGCTAAAATGATGTCATTTGTCTATTTGAAAAAAAAACCCACAATTTTCTTGAAAGTACCGCAACCTCAAGCATGTCTCTAGCCTCACTTAAAAAGCTCTCTAAAATGTAGATAATGTATCTGTCTATCCAAATGTATAAAATTTGTTATTATAGTGAATTTCACAGCCCCATCATTTATCTTCTGATAAGAAGATACATAAGAAGATAAGTGATGGGATTGTGAACTCTGCCTGTTGGAAAAAAGAAAAAAAAAAAAAAAGGCTTAGGGCTTAGATCTGTTTGGCAAACTATGAGAAGCTCAGCAGCCAAACTGACTAGGTAGAAAATGTTTTTGAGAAACAGATTCATTACTAGGACTGAGAGAAATGTGTTCCAGAAAAAAAAAAAAAGAGAGAGAGAGAGAGAGAGAGAGAGAGAAAAGAAGCCTTATCTGTTTGCCCTGTAAGAACAATCCTGCAAGACTACAAGTATGCCTAGCCATTATGGGCAATTGATAGTGACTGCTTTTTGCTTCCCCCTTTGCCACGGCAGCAGTGATATTAATCCATTACAATAAAAAAAAATATATGTTTAGATTGTTATATTTTCACAGAATCACAGAATCACAGAATGGTTAAGGTTGGAGGGCACCTCTAGAGATCATCTAGTCCAACCCCCCTGCTCCAACAGGGACACCTAGAGCACGTGGCACAGGGTGGCATCCAGGTGGGTTTGAAAGATCTGCAGAGAAGGAGACTCCACAACCTCTCTGGGCAGCCTGTTCCAGGACTCTGTCACTCTCACAGTCAAGAAGTGCTTCCTCACATGGAGGTGGAACTTCCTGTGTTTCAATTTACACCCGTTACTTCTCGTCCTGTCTCCGGCCACCATGGAGAACAGCCTGGTCCCATCCTCCCTACAGTCACCCCTCAGGTACTTGAATATGTCAGTCAAATCTCCTCTCAGCCTTCTTTTCTCCAGACTAAACAGGCCCAGCTCACTTAGTCTTTCCTCATACAATAAATGCTCCAGTCCATTAACCATCTTCGTAGCTCTCCACTGGACCCTCTTAAGAAGCTCAATGTCCTTGTACTGAGGAGCCCAGAACTGCACACAATGCTTCAGGTGCGGCCTCACCTACACAAGCTGCTGCTTCTCTTTTCTAGGAGAATGATTTGTTGCCCCTCGTATATGTAGCTTCTAGTGAAACTGAGTTGTTTTGAGCTTTACCTCTGTAGAAAGAATAATTGCTATCAAGCTATAGTTGATCTAAACTGCTCTCCATGACCCTGATCAAGAATTCCTGTATACAGTGCATGCCATTAGTGTCTCTTGTATCTGTGTGAATAAGAAATCAAAGGTTCTTCCTTCATTTTCAGCCTTTGATATGTATAACAGTTTGATCTCAGATCTTGGCTTCTTCTATTTCATGGACTGTATAGGAAATAAAGTATTTTATAACTTTGTTTTAGAACATGTATTTCACAAAAAGGTGTATTTAAAGTCTCCTGGTTGTACTTGGGGACACAGATTGAATGTTGTATCCATGTTCTCCTCAGGGGAGCCTTAAAAACTAGGACCTTTGGCACTTTAGAAGGTATTCATTTAAGAAAAGCCCCTTTATGTGTAGCAGACCTATTATATAACTTATACTATTAATAATGGACTTGGGTAGGAATACCTTTTGTAGGCTTGTGAAACTGGTTATCTCCAGCAAAAATAAGGGGAAAATACATTTTGACTGTCTTTCAGCATAGTTTCATCTGAAATATAGTCAGGTCAGACCCATCAGATCACTTTTGCTGGAAAATCTTAGTGTTTTATTTACTCTTTCTTCAAAGATTCTACATGATTTGATATAGTCTTTATGACAAAAGAAAACAAGCATGTTATATCATGACAGGAGCAAATTGTTAAGGACTGCTTGGTAACTTACCAAATGCTTTATCAGAAGCTATAAATCTAATGCCAAAATAATAACAGATTAAAAATAAAGATTTAACAGGTGTCTGCTTATGTCATTTTATCAAGGAAAAAAAAAAACATTCTGGGGCCACCCTAAGACATTAGGAATAATAGTATGATATTTACTGTGTGACTTTATTAGCAAATATTTTGTTAGATCTAAATTACAGAGTAATACAAAGGTAGAGAATTTATGAGGAAATAAAATGAAGCTACAGAGCAAATCTCTGCAAAAGGATGAAAAGTGGGCATGAACTTTCACAAGAAAATGACTTTTAGTATGCAGACTTCCTTCCAGCAGGCATCACAGACACACACTGAACAAGAAGATGAAATCAACTGATTCCCAAAGAAAGCCTTAGAGACAAAATGCATCATTTGCTGAGAAAAAAAAAAAAAAAAAAGAGTTGGGGGCAGGAGGAAATTAAGGGAAGGAGAGAGGAGGCAAGTACTCTGCTGTTCATAACGATATCTCAAAAATAGGCTTTCATTTCTTGATTGTACCTTATGCTGACATGCGTAAAGGAAACAAAAATCATCAAGGCAAAGATTTCAAGAAACAGTCTACATCATTCAGCCTTCCTGTGAACAGGAACATGGGCAGAATATTAAGAAGAAAAAATGCTGTCATTAATAAGCTCCAAGGAAGTGCATGCATACAGAGTACTTTTACATTCACTCTTCTACCACGTGGCTGCAAAGGCTTAAGTTACAATTTTAAGGACCTGAAGACACTGTCCCTAGATGTTGCTGAGGAAGAATAATACTGGGTGGGGGAAGGGAACAGAAGAGTTATTTTTCTTTGGCGGGGTGGAGAGGAGGGGGCGAGAGAGTAAATTTTTGAAGATAAAACATGCTCAGTGCTTTGAAAACATACCCATGTAATATTAAAGTGGTGTCCCTTGCCTAACCAATATTTATATATATATATATATATATATGTATTTTAAGCCTGGAAAAATGAACAAGTAGTGAAATGGCATGAATCATGCCACAGCCAGGCACTGAAAATGGCTTTTGTGAACATACTCTTATTCTATTTACTTGATTGTGAATTTCATATAGTTCTTGAATCCAATTCCAAATACTATGGGAAGAAAATCTTAGAAACAAAATAAATCCCAGCTTTTGAGCAGACTTCACCTGCAATACTGGATTTGATAGCCCCACGTGATGAAACCCCAAGTAGAGCTGCCACTTAGCAAAATGAAAATGTAACCAAAGTGAATAGTATCATGCCCTTGAGAGGAAGAAAAAGTGGTTGCTCACATCTCCTGCTTCCCGCCTCCCCCCAGAATGATACCCCTCACATAAAAGATTAAATGAGTAGAGTGTTTAATACAACACAACCAGTCATTGCAGTCTTAACACCGCAGTCATTTGAAGAAAAATATTCTATTACTTTTCTCTGATGCATCCTGAGAAATTAATTCTTTCTCAGTTTCTGAAAGAATTGCATTTCAAATTTTTTGAAATAAATAAATTTGTCAAGAAATGTGAGCATTTTAGATTTCTGAGGAAAAACACTGTGGCAATATCCCTCACCTTATTGAGAAGGAATAGGCTTTTCTCCAAGAAAGACCCTTTTCTTTTCAATACACTTACTTTTATGATTGTTTCTTTTTACAAAATTAAAACTGAGCATAGCTATGAGATCTGTATAACCAAGGAAAATATTTTGGGTTCATTGAACAGTGCTTACCATATTTCCGTATCTGCCAGAAATATTACAGGAGACAAGATCAATGGATAGCATTTAGGACAGACATATCCTAAGTCTTTTTAAAATTATATATCGTTATTGTGTTCTCTACCAGGAGAAGAAAATTGTGTTCTATTATTAAAGAAAAATCTTTTAATGGTTCTTCAACATATACATTTGTCTGTGTTTTTCAAAGTTTCTAAGCATCACTCCCTACTCTGCTATGATATATGTCACCCAATATTCTTTGCAATCTCTTGCCGGGGTGTTTAAGAGCGAATTCAGTAGGAAAAGAAAAAGAACCAGGCGTAGGATGGAATTCAGTTCCCTATAAGCCTTTAGCAAAAGGTGATTTAGCAAAAACATGGGATCCCTATAACCTGGTATCATCTGCTATCATATTCCTGTAAGAGAATTCTCATAAGAGGGCTGAGTGTCCCCACATTGTCACAGCTGCTGACAGGTCAGGAACTTGCTTTGTGGGTTTTTTTGCTGCTTTCAACAAAAGTCTTCATCTGTTTCCAATCTGTCTTTTCCAATTTGCAGCAGGAGTGTTTTTTTCTTTTTTTTTCCTCCGCATGAATGTGAGCAACTTCCTTTAAATTCAAGATGAGCCTTGCCGTCTTGTATTTGTACCATGGAGTTGGGAGGAAAGCAAAAGGAGGAAGTGTTTGTTGTGGAAAGTAAAAGGTTTGGCCTTGCACATCTGTCTGCCTTATATCTCTCCTGAGCAGTCAGTAAATGAAGAACAGTAAATCTACCAAGCACTACTACTCATCTTGCAGGCTTTGTTTCATAGCAGCCCAAGCTAATGTGAGAAGTCCTAAAGTGGAATTATCTCAGAATTGTTATTTAGATATATTTGTTGAGCTCTCGTATAAGAGATATGAAAGGAGATACCATCATGATAGTTTAAAGATACTTCCTGTATCTGTTGATAAGCTAGTAGAACACAACTCCCAGGGGGAAGGAGTCTATCTTTCCTCATGCTAGTGGGGGAAAAAAAAAATTTTGTGGCTGCTAAACTTTAGATATAATATACTAAAAAAAAAGTGCAGTAGAAGGATGTATAAAATGCTATCATCTTGTATGTGTACATTTTAAAATTTATTTTTCTCAGCCTAAGTAAGAATAGAAAAGAGAAAAAACTGTTTTGGCTGTAAATAATACTTAGATTATTAATTTCATACAAATTAGAATCTTTACTTGAATCTGAAGGAGTTGCGTATGATGAAAAAAAGAGTTGTTTTCCTTTGGCGTTACTATAATGATACACAATGTGTCTTTTTAAATGTTCTTTGTAAAATAATTCAAAAATGAAATGTTTGTAGTCAGTGTTTAACATTTTTAAAACAAAAGATAATAAAATGGTTGGAGGACTTTAATGAGTTTGATTTGTCAGTTAAGGTTTTTTGACCTTGTCCTACGATATGGATCAGCTTTAGAACTGCTTGAAAAAATTCTTCCTGGATAACATTAATTTGTTTTAAGGTTTAGTCTCTAGTAGCTGTCTGTGAATAGGGAGCATCACTGCAAAATAAAACAAAAAGTACTTTACAATGATGATGGATGCTCTGAGATTCACACAATGCTAACTAGAGTCAAGTACTGGGTTTTACTAAATGTCTGGAGTTAAACAATGTTTTTAGTGATGTAGTACTTTAGCAATTTTCCATATGTTTATCAGCTTTTCAAAAGAGAGAATGATGAGGAAATAGAGAAAATGAAATAAGTAGAGGAAGAGGTTTGATCCCTTTAGACAAGTAGGAAGTGGTCTCAGTTGGGAGAAAATTAGTTTGTTTTGCTAAATATGAGGCAGGAAGCAAAGATAGATTGGTATAAGCTTAGAAGGAATATGGAAGGAAAACAGAGGCATGTATCAGAGGGAGCTTTTCTGTTTTTTGTACTGGGAAAATAGCTCCACTGACCTAACTGATGTTTGTAGCGTGAATTGTCTCTTAACTGATACTTAAAGGGGAAGGCGTGGACAAGGAGCTTGAATATAAGGGAGACTTTATGTCTTTTTAAAAAATCATTTTTCAATGATTCATTTCATAATCCTGAATAAGACAAAAGAAAAAAGTCTATCTTAACACTGCAAATAGTAATTAAAACAGTGCATTAGATGTGTCATTGTCTTCTCAAAATGAAACATTCAAAAGGAACTGGCGAGCATATGAATGTAACATCAGAAGACTAAATCTAACCAATGCAAATTACAGTCTGTGTTGAAAGGCAGAAGAATGGATTAAGAATGGCTTCATCCAGAAAGTCTGCCACTTAGATTAAAACAAGTAAATAAGGACCCCACCACTTCCCAAAGCACACAAACACAAATTGACACATCTTTTATTTTTCTATGCCTGAAATTGCTGACCATGAGGCAGTGCTGTGACCTCTGCTCTCAGCTGTGATCATGGCATCGAAAAGTGTCATTGTGAGAAATTGGAAAAGCACAGAAATTCCGTCAATGACTGAGTGGACACACACAATATTTCCACAACTTATTATGGAAAAAAATGACATGCTGCTTACAAGATAAATGTAACAACAAGGCTACCACCTGGGACCCTGCTCTTTTAGTTTTGCCTGCTTTTATTTTATTTTTGCCAAACCTCTAGGTCTTGCATACCTTCTAATTTTCAAAAATTTGAATAGTTTTAAACTCTGGAATGAGCATGTATAAAGTAACATATACAAAGAAGTCAACTATATGAAAAATACCCCAATTGGGAGGTAGGATTTTGTGCAGCATTGAGACAGTGGTTTGCAGCCTAAGTCGGGCTCTCAAATGTTTGTGTTTATTTATTACTGAATAACATTCTGTAACAACAACAACTTAATTTACAAAGGATAGCATATTGGGGAAAGTCAGTGATAGTACTTCTATTTCCTAATAATATGTTCATAAAGAGTTTATTTACAAGATTAATGCACAAGATATGCTTTTGTATAAATGTATTCCAAGAAAAGAAGTTGGAGATATTCTTGCTTAGAACTGTCTAGGAAAATCCAAGGACAGTTTTGTTAGCACATCATGCTAATATTTGTGTTTAAATATACAGTCACAACATTTTTAGGTGTTATGTGATATCCTGTTCCTGTCATCATTCATGTCCTGAATATTCTTCTTCAATAAAATAATAAATATATTTGTGAGGGCGGCCCTTAAGGATTATTTTACAAGGCAGATGTTATGTTTCCAGACAGCATTGGAAAATATATTTTTCTGAGAATGAGAGAGTTTAGACCTCAACCGTAACAAAACACTTAAAGCAATCTAATCCCTATTAGAAGTAGTTTTCACTGCATGTCTACCTCTTACAGTCTGACACTATTTTGTTCTGTAACCTTGTCAGAAGTGTAAGCTGGCTTTCATTTGTACTACATTTGAGCCATATAAATACAGGAAAAAGTACGTATATCTCACAGGAGTGCTACATGAGTTTACATACCACTTGCTGGTGAAACTCTTGTTTTGCAATTTAAGCCAGTACTTAAATATCATTGCCAAGATTAGGCAGACTGAAACACTCTGGTCACATGCAATGAAGGAGAATGAAGCTTGTAGCTTACTTTTTAATTATTTAGTTCTTTTTTTAAAAAAAAAAAAAAGTTATAATGAATGGTGTATATACATCTGCTTTATTTGATAGAATTGATTTGCATGGAATTACTTAGAGATTAAGACACCAAACCATGAACACATGATGGATATGGATCATCAATTACATTTGCAAGACAACACAATACAGGTGTGACTTAGATATATATAAAATGATTTTGATTAACAGAGCATTGTGCCTATAGTTACTTTGCTCAGTTCTTAGATGAAAGATGAGTTGGACAAGATTTGCCATTATTTAATATGGTTATCAGAATGAGAGAAATGGGAATATTTATCAAGTAGGAAAAAATCCAGTCTGAGTAAGTGCATTGTAACATATACTGTGGATACGAATTCATAGAATCATAGAATCATAGAATCATAGAATGCTTAGGGTTGGAAGGGACCTCTAGAGATCATCTAGTCCAACCCCGCTGCATACACAGGGACACCTAGCGCACGTGGCACAGGACTGCATCCAAGCGGGTTTTGAAGATCTCCAGAGAAGGAGACTCTACAACCTCTCTGGGCAGCCTGTTCCAGTGCTCTGTCACCCTCACTGTCAAGAAATTTTTCCTTAAGTTCCTATGGAATTTTTGATGTTTCAGTTTCCGGCCATTTCCTCTAGTCCTATCAGTGGCCACCACTGAAAAGAGACCATGACCGTCCTCTGCACTCCCTCCCTTGAGGTATTTATATACACTGATTAGATCCCCTCTCAGCCTTCTCTTCTCCAGGCTGAACAGGTCCAGCTCCCTCAGCCTCTCCTCATAGGGCAGATGTTCCAGGCCCCTGATCATCCTTGTAGCCCTGCGAAATAGAATTCATAGAATTCAAGGTCTTTGGCTCTGTAATTCCATGAAATACTAGCTTTGTATTAATATTCAGTTTACTTCTACTTTCTAGTGTCCAACACATATGGAAGGGCCATGAAATTCTCTTGGTGGAGGAATTTAACTTACCAAATTTCTGATAGGGAAATCATAGGATAGCTCCAAGGATTTTTTCATCTTGTTACCTCCAATCTTGCAGAAACATTATTCCACTTAAAGACAGGAAAAAGTTTGGACTGACTTTTCTGGACCGATATTTTATTTTGAATGGTTCTATTCAAGGGAATATGATTACTTAGCAATACTTTCAGAGTAAAATATTACTCAGTAGAGATTGCAGCATGGGAATTTGGTCTGTGATCTTAATATCCCCCCCTTTTAATAGGGAGGGAGAGGATATCAAAATGGGAAGGCTTACCACATCGGCAGCTTTCCCATGGAAAATATTTTCTACAGATACTAGTGTCTAAATGCTGACTCACACCAATTTTCTTATTTCCCTACTCAAACTCTTCATCATTTGAGCAAGATATGATGCTATTAGTCATATTCTGTTGTATAATATTACTTACTACACTCTTAAATGCTACATAGTCTGCCTTCAGGGCTATATGTCACTTAATGTGAAGATTTATGTAAGGTGTTTCCGTGGGCAGTATAGTTTGTCCCTCCTTTTTTATTTTCATGCACGGTATATATTTTTCATCAGAGATGTCCTAGAGAGCTCTTGCTTCCACAATGGAGGCATGCACTAGGAAAACTCAAGTACTAGTTTTCATTGCATTATTACTCAGTTGCTCTGTGACCTGAAGAACCCTTGTTCTGTGCTTCTAATCCTCTGACTGAAATTCTTTAACAGCTGTCATATCTTGCATCTTTCACTTGTGCTCTTACACAACATGAAATACAATACTTCTGTTTTGTTTTCAATGTTTTGGATACAAATATATTCATAAAAATGAAGCTTTAAAAATAGCTTTGAGTCCACCAGCAAAAGCTGATCAAGTACAAAACTGAGGTCTTTACTGGGAATTTCCACTAGCAGATTAATTGATCACTTGATCACATTGCAATCAATCTGGAGTGAACTCGTGAGATGACTAGATGGTACCTTATTCAATTCTCCAGATAACTAGAAATCAACATGTTTCTGAGAAATACAACTGGATAGGCACTACTGGAAGGAAGAATTTAATTCCTTTTTTTTTTTTTTCCTTGATATTTCCTTTTAAATTACATCAGTTTTGAACTATGGTAGAAATTTCAAAGCTGACATACATTACCAATCCCCTCTATAAAATCATACACAAATCTGGTATATAAATACTGCCCTGCCTTCCAGCCCAAGTGGAGTTCTGCTTTTTGTAGCACTGATTTGTTGTCAATGCAAGTGTCCGGAAAGACTTTCAAGAAATCTCCCCCAAACCAGGGGTAAGGTTAGCAAAGAAATTTTGATATTAAAGTTTCTGGACTCCTGATATTGGCAGTTGCATTTGTTTTGAGAATGCAAACATTTTGTTGAGCATTTATGGGTATCTTGCTTTATGGTGTTTCAAATGATTACCTGTTAGCTCTCAGTAATAAACAAATTAGGATATTCTAAATAGGAAAGTGTAGGCATCTAGGACTGGGTAGGTCCCTAACATCCTTGTAAGTGTGCAACTGAAATTCTCAACCTTTTCGAACTCTGATTAGTCATCTAATTGTGCGTCCAAATTTAGTTGATGCATTTTTGCATGCATAATTAATTGATTTTCCTGAAGATCTCTCCTAATTTTTAATTACTGCTGAAGCTAGCATTAAATATGGAGTGAGCCTGTCTGCACACCAATTGCCTTTGGAAACTGGATGCAGACAGTTTGTGACAAGTGTGACATGGAAGTATTCATGGAATACTGAAACTGGCTGCTGTCTGGGCAAGGATATACCAACTTGACCACAGGTTCAGGTTAATTCACTTACTGTCTGGTTGCAGTGGAGCCATTCAGTCTTAATTGGTTACTGAGACATTGCTCAAATATTGTCATAGGAGGAAAACTTTTTATGCTTACGCTATTCTGAAGTTCTTGCCATTTAAACTTGCAACTATATCATAGTGTGAAATCAGGAATACCAGAGTGATAAAAAACCCTGTCTAATCTGATTTTCAGTGCTGAAATCGGAAACCAGGTAACACTGTGCCTCCCTTGTTCTGCTGTGCATTTCCATACCTTGCTAATCAGATGAATATCTCTGCATGCAACTATTATTTCAGCAGCAATACCACTGAGGCAAATGGGAGCTTTCTCCAAGTAAAGACTTAATGATTTGGCCCACTTCTTTCCTCTAGTCTAGGTTCTTCTGTGAATAGGAGGGATTTGTCCTTTAGGTATACATCCTAAACCTCCGTAATTCAGTCAGTATGCACTGAAAATAGTGGGAGGACTAAAATGATGCCATTTGTGAAGGGGCTTTGTATTTTGCTAACAAAAAGCTCACAGATCTGCTGAATATGTAGCTATTATCAAGACCCTATTTCCTTCTCCTTTCTCCAGCATCTAACAACTCACGGCTTTAATAATCACTCTGCTGCTGTGCTCCAATTCTCATCTCAATCTCTGTTCTGCCTCTGTGGAACAAATCTTAACAAATCAAAAATGGAGGACCTAGCTTCATTATTCAACTTATCTGCCTTGATAAGTAAAACTCTTAGTGTGCAAATGAACTTGCATATTCTCCACTAGCCTTTCCCAAAATCAAGTGACAGTGTTTCTCAAAGAAGACATCATAGGAAATACTTTTCAATTCAATGGCTTGTTCTTTCTTAATGTCCCAAACTTTTATGAAGTTTGACTGACTTAAACCCACTGCATTATCAGGAGTAAGTGTTCAGATCTTCAGGATATAAAAACATGGAGAAGGAATAACTGATCCTATCATGTGTCAGAAAGCTATAGGGAATATTTAACTCATATAAGTACAGAATGAGATGCAAATATATATTTGCAGGACTCAGATTTCTGTAGCTTGTATTTAAAACAGGTTTTTCTGTTATGTATTTTTCTACTGAAGTAAAATATGCCTTTTATTTTATCACCACTGTGTTGGGAAAAGGTATCAATAGATTCAAAAAGGAACACAAACTAATAATGTGCAACAGATGAATAAGTAGACATTGATAGAACTAGTCTGAGATATCCTTTCTGGTTTTCTTAGTATAACAAGTATGAATGTTAGGGGAATACAAGGGAAATGGTCCACAAAAAGTGATGCAGATCATGCATCTAAATAGGATCTCCTAATATTACTTCCACAGGCAGATATTTGGCCAAATGCTTTTATGAATACGATAGCTGCTTCCTGATGATATGTCTAGCACCAGTCCTTCCATTTTTGGTAACAGTCTAACCTTGGTGTTACAAAATCATAGAATAATAGAATGGTTAAGGTTGGAAGGCACCTCTAGAGATCATCTAGTCCAACCCCCCTGCTCCAACAGGGACACCTAGAGCACGTGGCACAGGGTGGCATCCAGGTGGGTTTGAAAGATCTGCAGAGAAGGAGACTCCACAACCTCTCTGGGCAGCCTGTTCCAGGGCTCTGTCACTCTCACAGTCAAGAAGTGCTTCCTCACATGGAGGTGGAACTTCCTGTGTTTCAATTTACAGCCATTATCCTGTCACTGGCCACCATGGAGAACAGCCTGGTCCCATCCTCCCTACAGTCACCCCTCAGGTACTTGAATATGTCAGTCAAATCTCCTCTCAGCCTTCTTTTCTCCAGACTAAACAGGCCCAGCTCACTTAGTCTTTCCTCATACAACAAATGCTCCAGTCCCTTAATCATCTTCGTGGTTCTCCACTGGACCCTCTTAAGAAGCTCAATGTCCTTGTACTGCAGAGCCAGAACTGCATACAATACTCCAGGTGTGACCTCACCTCTCTCAACTTGCTGTCAACGCTACTCCTGATGCAGGCCAGGATCCCATTGGCCTTCTTGGCCACGAGGACACATTGCTGACTCATGGTTAACCTGTTGTCAACCAGGACTCCCAAATAGCTGTCTTCGGAGCTGCTTTTCAGCAAGTCAACCCCTAATCTGTACTGGTGCTGGGGGTTATTCCTCCCCAGGTGCAGGACCCTGCACTTATCTTTGTTGAACCTCCTGAGGTTCCTCTGTGCCCAACTCTCCATCCTGACTAGGTCCCTCGGGATTGTCGGCCACTCCTCCCAGTTTGATGTCATCTGTAAACTTACTGAGGGTGCACTCTCAGGCCTCGTCCAAGTTGAACAGCACTGGGCCCAGTACTGACCCCTGCAGGACACCACTGGCCCCAGGCCTCCAACCAGACTTGGCCTCATCTATTAAGACTCTCTGAACTCTGCTGTCCAGCCAATACCCAATCCACTTCACTGTCCACTCATCCAGTCCACACTTCCTGAGCTTTCCTATGAGGATGTTATGGGAGACGGTGTTGAAAGCCTTGCTGAAGTCAAGGTAGACAACATCCATGGCTGTCCCATAGTCCATGCAGCCAGTCACCTCATCATAGAAGGCTATCAATCAGATTCGTCAGACACAGCTTTCCCTTGGTGAATCCATGCTGGCTGCTCCTGATCACCTTCTTTTCCTTCACATACCTAGAGATGGTCTCTAGGATGAGCTGCTCCATCACCTTTCCAAGGATGGAGGTGCGGCTGACCGGCCTGTGGTTTCCTGGGTCCTCTCTCTTGCCTTATTTGAAGACTGGAGTGACGCTAGTTTCTTTCAGTCTTCCAGCACCTCCCCTACTCTGCGTTCTGGAAGATGATGGAGAGCAGCTGAGCAATAACCCCCACCAGTTCCCTCAGCACTCTGGGGAGGATCCCATCTCGGCCCATAGATTTATGCGTGTCTAGTTCACCTAAATAATCCCTAGCCCAATCTTCCTCAACCAGAGGAAAGTCTTCCTCTGGTTCTCTGTCTTGTCTCTGGGCTCTGTAGTTCATGGGGACTGGCCTTAGCAGTAAAGACAGAAGCAAAGAAGGTATTTAGTAACTCTGCCTTCTCTGCATCCTCTGCCACCATGGCACCCTCCCCATTCAGCAGCGGACTAACGTTTTCCTAGTCTTCCTCTTGCGGCTGATGTATTTGTAGAAGCTGTTCCTGTTCTCCCTGACATCTCTGGCTAACTCAAAATTCAAATGGGCCTTGACCTTCCTTGTTGCATCCCTGCATTCTCTGACAATGTTCCTATATTCTTCCCGTGTGGCCTGGCCCTTCTTCCACATTATGTACATGCTCTTTTTCTCATTAAGTTTTCCTAACATGTAGTACAGGAATTATCTTTCCTTCTCCTTCTATGAACTGAACTTATGTGTTTGTCATTTAAACTTACCAAATGATGGTATCTTAAGAGTAGTTCCATCAGAGGAAGCTCTGTTAGTTCAACTGCAACAGCTTCTTTAATAAATCTTTAACAACAAATGACCAAAGAAAGGATACTGCTTAAGAATCACCATTCATGTGTGTTACTGTTGCTAGAATTTTTAGATACACCATCCCTGGGATTTTTGTTCTGTGTTTACAGTAAAGTCTCTTCCTGTAGTAAGATAATGCTTAATTCTGAACACTGCAACAATAAAGAAGTACTACACAATGTAGAAACTATAGAAATAGGATCTTTTAAAGCTGTTAGAGAATTTGGCAATGCTTTCAGCTATAATTTTTCTTCATGATGTCTTCTCATTTCTATTTCTACTATATATCCATCAGTGTGACATCATGGAAGCATTAGTGAAGGCAAGTTTTGCAAGATAATTGCTAGGTTTTCTTAGCAGCTGCTGCTAGTGACACAGCTCTGATTCTACTAAATTAGAAAAGAATTATATGTCCTGCTTATAAAGAGTTCACAGTGATCTAATACCTCATAGAAAAGCAGACCAACTGCTCACTATGGTTGTGTCATAGTAGGGCATGAGGGGAAATTTCTTTGGTACAAGTTGTATAATAATTTGTATTATATATTAGAGATTTCTGAAGTTAATTGGGAAAGCAGATGACTATTCCCCACTCAGATATGTCCATGAGGACAGGTTTCATGTCCTGATGAAATAAATGTTCTACTATACAATAAGATGGCATATTTCGAATATCTTTTGTTTTGTTTTGTTTTTTGATAAATGTAAGATACATCTCACTGTCATAGTTTAATTTCAAAGTGGAAAATGATAAATGCCATTTGAAAAATTAGTATCCAAAAGAAAAGTTAGTTAAAAACTGAAGGAAAAATCTTGCTATAGTTGCTCTATGTTTTTGAGCAAGAGTCTGACAAGCACAAATTTAAGCAATTGATGTAAAACATATCCAGTGTCCATGGTGAAAACATTAGTCCAGCTTTTCAGTCAATCAGCATCATTTCCATTTTTGTTTTGTTCAATTTTCCATTGCTCTTTCTCATCCTTGCATACTGTGCAATCGAACTAAATGACACTGTATGAAATGACTCCAAAGAGTTAAATTATCTAAGCTTAGAAAATTAAAACAAAACTTGGGGTATTTGCATACATTCATACCTACTCTTGAATATCTATAATACATATATACGTACTTTTAATTCCAGGAGAATGTGTCGTACGGAAAAAATAAAGAACCTTTTCGCAGAAATTTCGTACATTAATATTATTAAAATGTCAAATCTTTTCTTCATACAGACTTAGCTTAAGAAATAGAATAGAAACACTAGAGATCACAAGGTTCCTTATTATCATGGATGTATAAAATACATACACAAATTTATGTGCGTGCTTATGTATATATAAATATATTTGATCTGTGCTTTTACTTGCACAATAGATAAAACATTTTTATGAGAAAAATCTGCTTGTTCTTGTGTGACACCTAGCATGCTAAGGACTTCATTTTTGATTTAAGCACTACTTGTGATAATGCAACTTTATTAATTTTAGTTTTGTCCCAAGTGATATTTTTCTTTACTTTTCGCAAAGTTTATTCATTATTTTGAGGCTGGGCAGAATATGAAGGCATCCTATGCTAAAAAGTATAACTAAGAAGCAAGCCCCTCTGCCCAAAGGAACTTACTTGTAATCTAGATAGAGAAAGCAAGCAATATATTTTATTATCAAAAACATGCAAAACAAACAAACTTAGTATTTACTTCAGAGGCTTGATATTTGAAGAAATAACTTGACTCCATAAGATGTTTGTTTGTACTCAGGCTTATTGTCAGAGCAAAGGAGTCACACTGACAAGAGGTTGATGGTAACTTTAGGTTGATATTTCTGATTCAGGAATCATAAACTCCTCTTTTTGACAAACTGAAAAGTCAACATCCTATTTTTGATACATCTGTAAAAAGACAGAGAATGAAACATGTCCTCTGTTGCTTTTAATTTCTGCATGTTTTAAACAATCATCTCCTGTATACTCCTGTATACATATTTGTCAAAAGATTAAGCATTGTGATTACAAATGCAAACATTCCAGATTTTTTAAATATAATGTAAAAAAATACTTACACACTCACATATACACAGAAATATATTAGCTGCGTATGGTGCTGGATGATCATGTACAAAAAGTACACATTTCATTTTTTGAGAAAAATAGTACCAGCTAGCTGTGAACAAGCAAGTCCAACAAGTGGAATTTTATTTTTGTTCTTTGTTTTAGTGAATTGCAGTAAGATATCATGCAGAATGCCAAGGGTACTACACAGATTGAAAAACCTAAACATCTATTCTTTTAAAAAGGTCATACATATATTCATCAAGATTACAGTTAGATGATGAACTGTTCGTTGATTGGATAGGAATTCAAGGAGCCTTTAGAGGACATCATACAGTTTCCATGGGTATATTTTGGCAGTGAAAGCCTGAAATATCTATCAATCAGGAGCATTTCTTGAATACTAGTAACAGTCATAAGTCTTTCTAATAATGTTGTAACTACTTATGAGGTGCTATAGCCAAATTAAAGAAAACAGTATAATTCTATGTGAGAAGTTAGTGAAAGAAGCTAGTTTATGATTTTTTATATTCTACTGATTTGTGACAGACAGAAGCCATAGTTAGAGCCTATAAGAATGATCCGACCATGCTACTGTTTGTTTTGCTTTGTCAGTATTGCATCTGGACTTTTGGAAACTTGTCAGAAAGGAAGTTAGTTTCTCACTATTGCTTTTGAGTTTTATGAAGTGAGTGATTCCAGTTAAAAAAAGTGTTTTACGAAAGATACAAAAATATGCCTGATGGGAACTCATTTATTGAATCACAGTGTGGTACTAATACCCATTCATATATATCTCTTTTTGCTGCAAAGATGTATGATATTTTTTTCACAGACAAAACAAAAGAGCAAATGACAATATTCAAAGTATTATAATTATTCATGCCTTGGGAGAAATAAAGCCCTCTTTCTCTCTCCATGTTCTACAGACCATCCAAAGTATGCACCATTAAATGATCAAACATTCCATTCATACTTACGAAACAATTTAATGTGCGCTAAAGCCAATGGGAATCTTTCCACTCTTCTTTGCACTCTTCTTCGCACTCTTCTTCTTTTGCTTGATAGATCACAACATTTTTAGAATAGGAGTTGTCTTTTTATTAGGCACATGCCATACTAAGCAAATATGATTTCAGTCTGGGTTACTTAGAACAGATAGAATTATCACACAAAACAATGAGTTTTCATTCCTATGTGTGGGTGGCCTCTGAGAGAAAAATAAACAAACAAACAAAACTTTAAAAGATTCACCTTTTTTCTTACTCCTTTAGTCCTAAATGAAATTCCAGACCGCTTACTCTAACTTGGGTTTAGTATTGGTTTTCTTAGCACCAACAAATTTTCCAAAATATCTGTTTAACAGCACCCGAGATTATTTAATTTGATACAATGGCATTCTTTCATCCCTGTTAATTTTATCCTTTGTTATTTTTTTCATCCATTGCTAATTTAAATTATATAATATTTTAACAAATATTTTAACAAACCACAATCAAATCAACTCTAAAAAAGTTAAAGGCAGATAAAATTAGATAAAGCATTACCCATGAAGTTGCAACTCACCTCTATCATGCTGCTAAGTAATTCCCATAGGTTTGAGTTTGTTCACTAACAACACAAATGTTTGTTATAAATTGTTCTTTTCTACTCTCTATTCAGATGTATAACTGATCAAAAGAATACTCCTATTGCCTGGAAGTCTTAATATTTTAAGAACATTGTTTCACATCCAGTGCATACCATTAACTGACAAAAGTAGCACAAGATTCCAAATAAGATTTTTTTTTGTCTTACTGTTTATAAATATAAGTTCTCAGCTGGTATTAGAGAGATTAGAAAACACAAACTATATAAAAAAAAAAAGAAAATAAAGATATGTTAGCTTCTGGCAAGCCAGCAAATTTGTTATCATCTTTGGTTATCCTGTCTGTGTTTTGAACAGAGAAGTTGCCTACGGCTGAAATTACTTGGAGACAAATAGTAGAAACACTGGCATGTTCATACCATGAGCACTGTTCAACATATGTAAATTGGATTTTAGGTGCTATCCAGATCCAACTAGCCTCCAGCATAGCCTTAGGGCTTCAATCATCTGCCATGACAGACATGAATGTCCAAGCAACTGTTCTGCCAGAGAGAATCACACAGCACCCACTGCTCAAACCCTTCCACCTCTGACATACCATCTGACAACCACCTGGAGTTGGTTTTCTTGCATCACGATATTGCTCTCTGAACATACCATTCAATTCCTTCACATTGCCAGATTCTCACAAATCACGTTGGTATGGGACAAAGTTAGGATTGCAAATGATTTGAAATGTGTCTTTAATAAGAATGTAATGCTCTCACAGCTAATCCAAAGGGATTGATAAATCAGATTTTTTTTTGCCTTCTTCATTCACAATCCAATATATAAAAGTAAACTTTTATTATAAAATTTGTCATTTCTAACAGCAAATGACAATTTAAGCTAACAGAACAAGTGTAAACTCTGAGAACTGAGAAGCAGTCATGCTATAATGGGGGAGCCCTCCATGGAGGGCCAGGTTGGACAACTTATGAAATCATCTCTTGAATAATCAGATCTTTCAATTTAGCTTGTTGGACTGTTTAAACACAGTCAAGCTGCCCCTTGAAAATGGGCTTTCTCTAAACAGAACTTGCAAATGAACACATATTAATTTTGATTTCTGTGACCTGATCAAGGTAGACCTCAATTCATGTAATATCAGTACTTCATTGTGATAGGTTTTGATTATTTATCTATTGCCATAATTACCCAAAAAAGGCAACAATGCTGACTCCACCTAGACATGTTAATAGATGTAAAACCATAATCTACTGGGAGCTAAGCCATAGCTTTCTTTGTAGTCGACTCAAATAAGAAATAGCACTCATTTCTAAAATACAGTGCCAATACAGTATTACTAAATTCACTATTATCTCCAAAACTGCATTGGCCAACCCATGTGGAAATACAGCATCAATACTAACTGTTATCTTCTATTTCAAGGAATCTAAAATTAATAATTTACTTAGGCTAGTTATCAACATGAAAAATCACCACCCAAAAAAGCAAGAGATGAGCTTCTTTAAAATTATAAACCATAAATTACTCAAAATGTGTAAGAAACGAATGCTTAGAATTTGATCAAATATAGCATTTCTTTGCTAGCTCGCTACCTTAACTGACTTATTTGATACAAAGAGGAAAAGTGTTTTTTTTTTTTTTCCTTCAATCTTTGGAAGAGTGAGTGCACTCTCAAAACTTGGTTACAAAGTGATTGGTGAGTCATGTTAAATAGAGATAAAAATCCACCACCTTTATTTTGTTTTCTTGTGAGAGCAGTGAGTGATCGAGGGATTCTTAGAGACAGTAACTGCATTTGATCATAGTGGATTGTTTACACTAACTCCGTTGTTGCATGAAATGACTGACAACTGTGCTAGGAACCAAGGATTGCTAAAAGGGGCAATGATAAATTGGGAGAAAAAGAAAAAAAGATAGCCACAAGCTACTCTTCTGTTAAAAATGAATTGGTAGGTGACTGTTGTGATGGCTGCTTACTACTGTTCCAAAGTGTTTTTACTGCAATCTGAGGCTTGTCCTCTGCCTGCTCTATCAGCCTGTTGCCTCCCATTTTTAATGAATATAATAAGGACTTCAGAGCAGACACTGCCTTTTTATCTGTTTACACCAAGCCTCATGGGATACAAGTGCAAAATATTTATAATTGCTAATGAGACTGAACTATTGTTATAATTTTATTAATCTTATGAGGTCAGGAAGGACAGGTCATCACGCATTAAGCTTGCCATTAGGCCTAATGACCAATCCCTTATTAATACCTACAGTGCTTTTTTGCACAGGCCACCCCTTTTAATAGGATAATGCAACACATCTTTTATTACAGTCCAGACAGATTGTAATCTAGGAGAATTTGTTGTCTGTGTTACATTGACAGAGAGTTAGTTTTTATTATTATTATTATTATTTCAGACTTCTGCTACCCTCTCTCTCTGATTTCCAGGCTCTCACACTTGACATAGAAGAAAAGCAAACTTGACTTTTCATTACTTGGTATGAATTTAATACATTTGTAAGTCAAAGCAAACAACAGTGCCTTAAAGCTAACTCTTTTACAAGTAAATACATCTACTTAGTTACACTTACTTTTTGTATATATCCATATTAGTATTTAAGGTGTATGCTACAATGGTGTCCAAAGACCTCTGTCAAAGTTAGGTTCTGTGTAAAGATAGACAGGAAAATACCTCCTCCAGAGAGTTTACATTCTGAATGTTACAGGAGTAGATGAAAGGTGAGAGGGGTATGACCTATAAATAAATGAACGTGATGATGACTGACAGTTCGATTTATTAAATATGATTGTTGTTGCTGCTTTCCCTAGATAACTCATCCTGAGGAATTATGTTAGAAACTTTCTGCAAATGATTATAGCAAACAAACAAACAAACAAATAAAACTTCAAAGGCAGATGAGGCTTTAAATGCTGTAATAGATCCTGTCTAGGTCAGTGGAATATTTTGTCAGTGAGGACTTTGATAGCACTAATGGAAGTCCACCTGAGCCCCTACTGATGATAATACTATCAGCAGACACACTGATAAATTATAATGTGCTCAGCAGCAGAAACAGCCACTCCAGAAGCATCCTTAAAGTGAATTTCCTTTAATGGCTAGGAAGACAAATGGCTCACATTTTATCATTGGATTCCTCCTCTTTCAGAAAATTGGCAATAAACTTCCTGTCCTTAGCTGAAGATTTGGCAGCAAGTTGGGCATAACAAATTTAACCCATTCAGTGGCTTTCAGCTGTTCATTTATATCAGTTACTTGTTCAAACTAACAGATCTTAAGCATTTTCATATCTGAAATCAGGGCAGTTTGTTTTCAAAATAGCTCAAAAACTGAAGTAAAGTTTCTGCAGAGGTCATACACCTGTAACATTGCTATTCAGACATGATTCCCTGTACTGAGAGCACTCACATTCACTAGATTTTTTTCCATTTGGATTTCAAGTTTCCTTACTTGCATCAACCTGTGTATCTCATCTTCCCAGAACTAGTTTGAACCTTAGTTTCTGACTCTTGCTAAACCCAGTCAGATCACCAGTGCGTTAACTATGAGCATACAAACAAAAGTGTCCAAATGATTGTGCCTTAATGAGTTACCACTCATTAGCTAAACTTATTTTGCATCCAGTGTTAAGACTCTGATTTTCTCTCACTTAACAGACAGTTAAACTGCCTCCGTTTAGGATAATATTCCACAATTCTCTTTTGTTATTGTTGTTATTTTTTTTGTTTTGTTCCTGTTCTGTTGCTGAAGATCACTCTTGCAGCTAAGGTAGCAGAATAGGTTTACCTTTTCTCAATAATTCAGGTGACAGACAGAGCTTGACAGTGTTCTCATACCTTAAGGATCTCACACCTCGGTCCTGTAAGTGGCTTGATAGCCAAGGCATTTTCAAAGAATGTCTATGCATGCTAGCATCTTCTTGCAAAAGCCACTGCCAGAGACATTAATGCTTCCAAAATTGCCTGGTCATTATATAATAGCTCTATTTTACTCAAGCATTCAGTGAGAGAAGTTAGGAGACATGGATTCAATGCCTTCAATCTGAGGAGTTTCAAAAATGCATTCTCAAAAGACTGCAGTATAATAGAAGCTAGCTTCAGTAGAAAGCACTCTCTACCTTCCTGTTGAAACTGTACTTTGGGTAGCAAAAGGAACCAGATTATTTTGGCTAGGGAGAGCATGAATGGTATAATCCATTGAGAAGGACATTGAGAAAAGGGTATCACTGCCTAAAACTGTCACTGTCTTTCATCTCATTATTTTGCAAAGAGAAAATAATTCTAATACTTCTAATCTTCTAATTGACTCTTTGTATTCCAAGAGCAGGAGATTTTCTAACAACTTCCAAGAATGATTTCTGCAGAAAATGAACTTGTATTCTGAAGCTTAGAGCTATAGTGTTCTTTTGAAGTACAGAGGTCTCTGAGTAGCATCTTATAGACCACCAGTTGTCAAAGGAGTTACCTGCAGAGCTATTATGTTTGGTTTTGAAAGTACAAATCCTTAATTTTGTGGCTGTAGATGAAACCCAAGCTGCTGAAGAGAGCTGACTTGTAAGTCAATATGCGCTCTGGCATTGCTATTAGATATTTAGAGACTGCAACTCATTTCTCCTAGCTTTCATTTAATGATATTTCTGTTTTTTTTTCCTATGCTATTCAAGTACAGTTAAGGTTTAAAATGTACATACATACCAGTAGTCTTTTTTTTTTCTCTTATATAATGTTAGGCATATTCTTTCTTGTGCTCTTTATTATGCTATAAAAATTGTTCTGATATTAATAACTTGTCATTCTGTACAGCATTTAGAAGTAAGAAGGTTACAAAGAACTTATAAGGTCTGACTACAAGGCACTTCATGTCTGTATCTAATTTAAGAGAGAATGAAAGTAGGGGTGAGTAACTAGCCTCTGGTTAGTTCAATGTTTCATATCAATGAGAAGTCACAGACAACATTTGTCAAGATCGAATCAAGATTTCTATGAGTATGGAGGGGCAAACTGCACTTTCAGTGTTTATGTGAGTGCTACACAGAATTTCCAGAAAGGTATTAATCTGAATCCAAATTTTAAAAAAAATTACCTTTAAAAAATGAGCTGATTGTACAGCACAGGGAATAGTTAGGCTTATTGTTTAAGAAGGCATAGGTTTGTCTCTTTGCCTGTGGTAGGAGCAAGGCAATCTTTTTTAATTAAGTTAATTATATTATCTACAGGAACCTGATTGCACTGTGTCTATAAGAGTGCATAATGCAGAAGAGAGAAAGGTCTGTCCTCCAAAGAGCCCACAGACCAAAATGTCAGCAGAGACATAAGCTGTTGGTTTGTGTAGGGATTGTCTAGATACAGTATAGAGTTTATGCTGTGTTCATGAAATTCTGGTTTCTGGTCAAGGTAGTTTGTGGGTAGAGCAAGTTTTCACTTGTCCAGAGTTAATTTCACAAAAAATACCCTCTATTGCTTCGGTCACTTTCTAAGTATGTAAAATTAAAATAACTACTAAACTCATCTCATGAATAACTTATTCATCTCTGAGGGATATTTGAAGATTAAAAGATATTATGGTTTGGAAATGCTAATAGTGTTGTCAGATATTGATCCATAGTTTGACCCCTTAATTAGGTTTAGTTTCTGGTGAAAGGAAGAACCTTGTTTTAAATGATCAAGAATGGAAAGAGTAGAAACGAGAGGGCTGAAGTCAGTTTCCAATTCAGTGTCATCAGTGGCAACCCATACAGATATTTTTTTTCTGTGTGAAATTAAGCTAGACAGACACATTGATAATAGAGGGATGAGCTTCATCTGACAGAAGAGAGAAATGGCAGAATGACTGAACATCTGTCCATAGACAGCACTGCATACTAAACATTAATAGGATGACGTGTGTATTAAAACTGATAACACAGGTCCCATTTAAAGGTAAGAGACTGACTTTTTGTAAATCAGAAAGGAAAAAAAAAAAGAAAGAAAGAAACCATGATTAGTAACCAGGAACAAGAAGCCAAGATCAAATGTAATTCTTGGATAAATAAAAATGAGAGTTCACAGTAAAATACTACATTAATATGTGTAAGATGACAATACTACATCCTATTTCAGAGTTTACACTTTAAAAAAGAAGTTGATAAATGGTGAAGGTTGAGCAAAGGCTTTCAAGGATGAATCACAGTCTGGAAAATCTGCCTTGCAGTAAGAGACTGAAGAAGTAGAATCTAATTATCTCAACAATAAGAAGGTTAAGAGGTGACTAATCATGATCTGTAAGCATGTAAGTTGAAAGAAGAAGTTAATAGCAAAGGGCTCTTTATTTTAACAGACAAAGTCAAAGTGAAGTCCAAATTTTTTAAGACTACAGGTCAGGAACATGATTCAGACAGTGAGAATAACTATCCATTGATAAAATGTACGCAGGTAAAGTAGAATCTGGACAATCTGATATATTTACTTTTTGTTGTTATCAAGTTATCAACTTGCATACTTTAGTTCAACAGAAACTTATTGGCTTAATGAAAAAAGGAATTAACTGATGAAGCACTTAGCCTAAATGATGTGAAAGGTCTTGGTAGGTAATTATAATCTAGCTTTGACTTTATGAAAGGAAATCCAGAGCCTAGCAACTGTGTCCATTCTTCTAAGACTGAAATGTTCCAAGACTGAAACATTGGCCCTGTTAAAGTTGATGTCTGTTCCTTCTCAGTCAATTTAAGATTGCATCTCAGCAGCTGCAAAATTAAGAGTTCCTATATTTTGCGCTCTAAAAAACAACAAGTAAAGGGATCTGTGTGATCTTTCTGTGCTGTTGCCTGTGTTTGGGACATTTTATTTTTGAATCTTTCTCAAAAGAATAAAATGACAGTAGAAAAAAAATTAGTACAAACACTAGGGAAATAGCATGCAACTAAAAAGTTGGGAACATGTTCTTGGAAGGCTCTATCAAGTACTGTAAGAAGTACATTAGGAAATAGTCAGACTGGCCATACGGGTGAGACCCTGCAGCATATTTGTCACTTACATAGCATGTAGCATAAACAGCAGTGCACTAAGTATTTTATTTTATTAACATTTTTGAATTTGGTAACATATATGTGCTTTTTTGGTTGTTATTTTTGTAAACCTTTGTAATTTTCTGTGAAATAGATCACCAATCCATATGAAGATAAACCACATATGAAATAAAACACTTTCATAAAATGCAGCATTTTAAAACTACCCAATCAGGAAATGCCTTCTCTTTCCCCAAATATCTCTTTTCTGCATATTTATTTCAGAGTTAACTCTGCATATTTTTCTTGCTTGCTTGGAGGACCTGATGGCCTGATGGCTCTCATTATTTAATTCTTTTTTTCTGTTCTGTAGCTAGGCATGAATTTCTTTTAGAGGTTTCATTCTTTTTAAGACTTACTAAGGAATATACCAGCTATCTACTCTCATCCTTCTGCTCTGAAGTGAGTAGAAAATACCTTATGGATTTCAGCCTGTGTAAGATGAGCCTCTTTCACAATGAAGCTGGAGAAAAACTCTATTCTAACTGCAGGAAGTGTATTGAGACCATGCAAGCATTGGTTCAGCCTTGTATAAAAGAGAATGAAAGTACATTGGCATAATGAATATTTGAATAAGAAGACCATACAGACAACAGAGTGGGGGGTAAAGACATGCAGTTGTAGAAAGTCCCCCTTGTTCTGCTTCAAGTTTGCGTTTTGAATACAAATTATTTGAATATGAATAGCTAGCCAAAATTAAACAAGATTCGAGATACATTTTCTTTGTTAAATGGGTATCTTTATGTTTTGTCTGTGTGTGTGTGTGTGTGTGTATGTATGTGTGTGTGGTTACATTTAGCATCAGCATGCAAGATACGAAATCTGTTTTAAAAATAAATTTGTGGAAAACTTTCAATGATTGGACATGGGAGACCAAATCATGCCTTGCTTTGACAGTCACAAAATGGAGTGCCATGGGCTGGATCCCAGCAGAGTTTGGCCTGTCTTCAGTCAAACTGTCATGTACTGTGATTTCTTTAGATCTCACTGTTTACAAGGATAGTCAAATTGGGTTAACACCAGAACACAATGTCTCCTTGTAACAAGTGATAGCATTATTTAGCAAGCGGTATTCTTCTCCCGGAATGATTGTGCCTGGTCTCCTGCTTACTGTTATAAATATGCAGTGGATTGCTTCTGATGCCCTCCCAAGTAATCCACAATTTTCAGATGTACATTTAGTTTTCTGAAAATTATGAGAGGAGGAAAGTTAATTACACTCTTCTGACCAAATGCTTTTTACTTAAATCTTTTTTCTTTTTTAATTGAAAGGGAAAGGAGATCTTTCATTTTTGATCCACAATATACTTCTGTAGAGTCTATGGGAGGTTTAGTTTTAGGGATCTACTTGTGGATATTTAGGACTGGGTTGGAAACATTGGAGGTGATAGCCCATAATAAATTGCCTCCTGATATTCCAACACAGGTGGAAGATCATTAGTCAAATTAACTAGTGCATACTTTAATAACCTCCAAATTTATTTTATAAAGCATATGACATACTCATCAAAATAAAGACTGTCCTGCAAAATTTGGGACAGATGGCAGTGCAAGATGACATCTTTTCTAAATGTGTCAGAATGTTCACTCAGTTGAGCAATGTGATTGGTTGCACATTCTGGGTGCATTATTAAAATAACAAAAGCAGTAAAATTCACTTGCATGAACACCTGCTACTAGAGTCACTTAAAATAAGTAAGGCAAAACATGTAATTAATTCATATAAAAATAATTATTTCACTTGGAATAAGTTAACAGTTTCATGGAGCTGTTGCATTACTTGAAGTGTTTTATTTAAGTCAGTGAATTATATCCATGCTTCTGTTTACAAAATTTACAAGCAAAATATGCCTTCCTAAGATGATGCTGAAGAAATTATGTAAGACAAACACACACCTATATGGTCTACTACTGTCTGCTACATGGTGACTTGAATAAGACAACATATATTTCTTTACCACTTAAAAAAAAAAAAAAAAAAAAACAGAAATGGTAAACTCAACAGCAGGGCTAGAATCCAGATGTGAGGAAACAAAGCGCTGTCATCTGCTCTGCTTTTAGGATCTGCCATAATTGTCTAAGTTGGTAGAAACAAGAAACCAAAAGCAAAATAAAGCAGGTAACTCTCAGACTTGCAATTTTTTTTTCAGAGTTTTAAAATGTCAAAGGCTCAGTGTTTAAAGTGTCTCGTGACAGGAAGTCTCATTAAGGAACAAATTGGATTTCTGTTTCAAATTATGCAAAGATTGTCAAGAGCCCTTTACTCTCTTGTTCTTGGCTTAGTTGAGGAAACTCAGGCAACTCTCAGCTGGTTTCATTTCAGGATTGCACACTTTGGGGAATGTTAAGTGCTATTATTAAACTGACCAAAGGAACACACTGTGCAGTGAAATGAGGCATCAGTTGGAGGCCTGAGCACGTATTTGTTACAGCACCTTCTGTCTGAAATTATAGGCAGGACATGAACCACAGTTGCTGTGTTGTAGTACTGAGCACTAACCACAGGGCCCCCTCTTCAGCCATTACACTTGACCTTCACAACAGTATTTAGCTGACTAAAATAAGGACTTCAAACAGCTGGTCTCCTTCCGGAAAAGCAAAAAATCTATCTGTAATAACTGGCCGCTGGGCACGTGCCTACTTTGCTGTATTTCTATGGGAGGAAGAGTGTCAGGAGCACAACACTCCAGTGACTGACAGGCAGTATGAGTACATTTCATCACAGCAGGTTGATCCTGCTGCCACTTGAGCAACCCTCTGTAGCAACTGCTGCTTTAAAGGGTTAACAAGGACTACACTTGCATAAGACACTGGAGCAGGAAGAGCAACAGCAAAAACTGTGCTTTCCCCCAGCGGGCCCCTCTCCCCCCCTCCAAACACACACTTGCAATTGCACACGTGTAAAACGCCCACCTGTTCGACCGTGCAGGCACCCTGGATAATTCGGTCCCTGCTGCTCTGCACTCAGATTAGATGCTCTTTGCAAGAGGTTGTGGATGGAGATACGGTTTCTGTAGTGATGGGGCAGACTGCGGAGAGCTATTGGCTGTTGGCTCGGGAAATTTCATTCAGTTTGGTCCAATAGCAGGAGGAGAGAGCCTGGTACAGCCCGGACCTCTCTCTCTCCCTCCTCGAGCTCTCTTTTCCTTGCAGATCAGTCTCTCTCCCCGTCTCTGTCTCTCTGCATAGGCAATCAGAGCTCGAACGCGCAGACCCAACTCTCCCTCTCGCACTGTCTGTAATGAATTTTCTGCCTGAATGTAGGTCGCTTACAACCGCAAGCACGAGTTTCCTTCCAACCCAGTGTTGTTGTTTTTCCTGTTGTTATTTTTAATTTTTTTTCTTTTCTCTGTGGCCGTTGCATTCCTTTGGAGCAGCAAATCGCATTGGATTTCAAAAAAGAGAGCAGGAACCGTGTGTGAATGACTCCGGCTGTGAGATACCCCAGGAGGATTTCCTGGCGATGTAAAAAAGACTCTTATGTGTCTGCAGCTATTGCAGTGTTAAGGTAGGAGCACTGGATACACCATCTGCATGCTCATTTTCATTCTTTTTTTTTTTTTCTGTTGCTTTTTATCCTTTTTTGTTTTTCCGGTGGGGGTGTGGGGAGAGGGATAGGTGTTGCAGTTGGTACTCTGGCAAAGGGCGAGCAGTTTGCTGCAGTCGTCTGGGCTTTTACTTTTCGCATCATTATAAAGCGATACTTTCTTTCTGCCACCTCCACCATCATACGCGATCTCGCTGTCACATATGCATATTTATGCAAATTTATTTCATTTTGTCCTCTTCAGTCTCGCCCCTACTAGCCCCCTTGCACCATAATTTGTTTGGAGGCATTTTGCTGCAATCAGCTATTTGGAAAAGGCTCTGGGGTTCTGTGTGAGATGTTTACAAAGTAGCTCTGCCTTCCAGCCAAATAAACAGAAGAGTGTGGAGGAGAGGAAGGGAAAAAAAATATCTGCAGTACGGGGAGAGAGAGAAAGAGCAGAGCACATTTCCCGCAAACACAGAGAGGGGCTGGAGAGGTTCCCCATGTGCGCCTGTGGTTTTTGGGGAAAAACCTAACCAGCACGTAGGGCTCTGGTTAACCACTTCCCTCACCACCACCTCCAGCAGGACCTGCACAGAAAGGAAAAAAAGGAGGGGGGGGGGGGGGAAGAAAGGGAAAAACGGGG